>JABJVO010000078.1:23961559-23971728 GCA_026770805.1 Boulengeromyrus knoepffleri
TGATTCTGATTGGTCAGAGGCTTCACACCTGGCTCACAGGTAAAGGAAGGCTGGAAAACCAGCAGTGCTCGGACCTTAAGGACCGTGATTTGAATAACCCTGATATACACTCAGCACACTGACGCAGACGCAGAGAGAGGCAGACATTTATGAGCATCAAATCGAGCCGTGACCAGGCCCAGGGGCTGTGGTCCAGCATCTGCTTTTATTAAGCTGATCCCTTTTGGTAAAGACCCATTTCCAGTGTCAGGAATCATCTGGTAAAGACAGCCGGTGCGTCAGCATGTCGAGAAACAACAACCGACAAAACTTACTGCAACGTCATTCAAAATACAACACACAGACACACAGAGTTTCTGCTGGTGAGTAATGCACAGATAGTATAATACAAAATACACATTAAAGTGCCGCTATCTGACACTAAGAAAGGTGTGAAAATCATATTATACATTTGTGACAAATTTCAGATTTTTGCCCCGGAAATATGTTCGCAAAGCCCTCCCATGGGTTTGAGCAAATAGGGAAGAAATGTGGTTTATTATTATTGCTCTTTAATTATATGTGATGCACAGCAGTAAAATGATGACATCAGACTCTCCATTACAGAAACGGGCAAAGTGAAGAAGGAATACAGGGTCACGCCTCGGACTCACAGCACAGAATCCCAGACTGCCGGATGCCACAGGCACACGGGTGCGAGGCTCTCTGAGGAAGCCAGTCTGTACTTTCAATGAAACACGATCAGCTGACAGGAAATGAAGTCATTCATCAGGGGCCGTGCTGGGCTGCTGACTCATGAAAGCCATGAAATGAGCGTCCTCCTCATTCAGAGAATTACTGGGATTTTACTCATTCTTATTTCAGTGTAAGACCTGGGGGCCTTGGAGTGATTTCCTTTCGGGGGGGGGAAATACCCCGTCCCGGTAGCAGATTGACGTATCTATGATACGGGGGGATAAACCAACTAACTGAAACACAGCTGCGAGCTGAGCGACGAGCAGTGAGAGTTGTAGTAACGATCTGAAGAGACCCAGCGTGTAGCTTGCATGAACACAGCAATCAGCAATAAGCATGCAGGCTGGGGAACATGTGCTTCTCCATACACATATGGTGATGGGGGTAAGGTCCATCCTGACTTCATACTTATAAACCACACAGACAGGCAGGCGAGGTGCAGATTGATGGTTTCAGAACCCATGAAATAAACATACTATTGAAATAATCATTTTTAATGAAAACATTACTTTTGAATTGTGTCACCGGCAGCAGATGGGAGCTAAATCACGACTGACCTTGTAATTAAATCACCATGGATGGACCACATTCATCACATACAAACAGCACTCTGTGGTACCCGATCGCATGACTGTGGAATGGGGGGGGGGGACAGGAAGGGGCGGGATTCTCTGCCACCCCGCTGAGTCATGTGACACATCAGCAAATGCACACAGGGGGGACGGACATCAGTGCTGGCGAACGAGGGGAGACACCCCACTGGAAATCCAGTGCGCTACCAGTACAGGCCGCATTACCCAACGCAGCACTTACTGGTTTGGCACCATACCAGTAAAGCCACTTGTGAGTAATGCGGCGACAGGTGTAAAATCATACTAGTTTTCATGAAGATTTCAACTAGGGTGTCAGTAGGAAGAGTACAGGAAAACCCATCACCTTGGTTAAAGTAGGCATTCCCCGGTATGGGCTCCCGCCCTCGGCTGCTCGCCGGCGCCCCCTTCTGGCAAGCAGGACCCTGTCCCCCATCCCCAGAGAAACGCCTAGGTCCGCCCATCTCCCTCGTCCCACTGCGGCGGGCCTGCCTGGTACTGCTGCTGGTACCCGCCCTCCTGCTGCGCCCCCCAGCCCTGGTATGGTTCATCGTCGTCCTGCGGGTAGGGGGTGCTGCCGGCTGCATCCTCTGTGCCAAAGCTGTCGTCCACACCACCGTCGTAGCGCTGGTACGAGCTAGCACTCGCCTCCTCTTCGCGGGCATGCAGCTCCAGGTTGCTGTTCCACATGCCGTAGCTGAAATAGATCACCAACCCTGGGGAGGGCAAAGACACAGACATGAGGGGGGTGGGGTCAGTGACAATGTCGTTGGGGGCTTAACCTGAGGAGAACCTGAGGGACAATAATTCATGCGGAGGGGCTGGCCTTATCATTAGCCAATTATATGCTGTGAATCAGTGAGTGACAGGCGGGGCTACTCTGGCAACCAAATGGCTTTCAGCTAGGGCCTGAGGCCCTGCCTCTGTATACGCCCCCAGACAGATGAATATAGTGAGGAGGAGAAGGGGAGCTTCCTGCCCTTTACCCTGCCCATTCCCCAACCCCCTGCCTTACCCAGCAAACACCAGACGACGAAGCGGATCCAGGTGATGCGAGACAGCTTGAGCATGAGGTAGACGTTGACGATGATGGCGCAGGCCGGCACCAGGGGCACGCAGGGTGCCATGTAGGGCAGCTTGCGGGGATTCTCGGGCTGCCGCATGATGACCAACAGGAGGCTGCCGGCCACAGGCACCATCAGCAGCACGGAGAGCACCCCCCACCCACCACCTTCGCGTTCAGCACCAAAGAACAGGAAGGCCCACACGAAGAGCATCAGCACACTCTTAGTAACAATGCGGCCTGTGGCGGGTGTGGGCCTGGCAGTGCGGCCAGGCAGGCCCAGCCGAGCCCGCAGGATGTGGTACCGTGGGCCTAGAAGGCGCCGCAGCAGTGCAGTGCATATGTTGTCTGGGCCTTCATCATAAAGCATCTCACCATCGCCCCCCGATGGCAGGTTCTTGGCGCCACAGGCATTGTCACCCATGCCATCGTACTCGTCCTGAGTGGTGGCGTCCTGGTACGGTGATCCCTGCTGGAATGCCGGCCCATCACCCATCTTGCCGTCAGCCTCATCCTCGCCACCACCCTCGTCCTCAGGGGGGCACTCGGTGACGGTGGTGGCACCAGCCTCGGGCTGGTACCGCAGCAGCAGCACGCACACAGAGACCAGCGTGTAGGCCAGCAGCGTGCCGATGGACATCATCTCAATCAGGTCACGCAGGCTCACCAGCAACGCCAGGAGGGCTGCCAGTGAGCCTGAGGCCACGCACGCCACCACCGGCGTCTCTGTGAACGGACTTACGTGTCCCAGGTACCTGGAGGTACACATTAGCCATTAGCCGTTCAGCATTAACCAATTATCCATTAGTTTGTAGCCACGCGATCGCATCGCGAGGGGATCTCACCTGAAGAGCAGGCCATCGCCAGCCATGGCGTAGATGACCCGCGGCATGGGGAAGAGCGACCCCAGCAGGCTGACGGTCAGCCCAGCCACGGCACCCACCGCCACCACAAACTTGGCAAAGCCGAAGCCATGCACCACGAACATCTCCATGAGTGGCGCATCGCCGTCGATTTTGTTGTAGGGTACCAGCAAGGTCAGGATGACACTCACCTGCCAAGGGTTGGGGTCAAGGGTCATCAACCTGTTAGCATTAACATGACATGGCTAGCTGGATGGTGCCCTCGGTCATCTGGGTCACATGGAATGCGGAATGCAGGGGTAATATTAGGCTTTTTAAGGTGGGGACATCAGAGGGGCCGTAATCCATACAGAAGGGCTGACCTTATTATTAGTCAATGATATATTTTGAATCAATGATTTATAGAAGAAAGGCCACTGGCTGGGTACTCACTGAGACATAGGCGGTGAGGCAGGTGACCAGCGAGGCGGTGATGGCATAGGGTATCGATGTGTTGGGGCTTTTGGCCTCCTCACCGGTGGTGGCGATGATGTCAAAGCCGATGAAGGCATAGAAGCAGGTCGCAGCTCCCTGCATGACCTGCACGGTAGCGAGAGAGAGTGTGAGGGGCAGCCACTCCGGAAGCCAAGGCCTTTCTGCGGCATGGAGGGGTCCTTACCCCTGTCCACCCATGGGGTAGAAAACGCCCATCACCCCAGTTAGAGGGGTTGACGAAGAAGAGTCCCGCAATCATGATGAAGACCCACACCACCAGGTTCACCACATTCAGGATGTTGTTGAGGCCCACCGAGTTCTTCACGCCCAACGCCACGATCACCGTGACCAGGGCGGCAATGAAGAGGGCCAGGACGTCTGGGTATGACTGCTCACCCTTTCCTGCTCGTCGGGGGTGAGGATCAAGAGAGGCATGATCAGGCTTGCAGACAGGAGCAAGTACAGCACTATATCACTCAGACTTGCGAGGAGTGCCCTCTTGTGGACAGGCAAAACCAGATATCATTAAAGAAGTAGGTGCATGGTTTCTGTGTATTTCAATGTTTCCCAGGCAATTAGTATGGTGGAATTTTGGGGGGTGCTTATCTGAACTGCTGTAATTAGCAGCAGTAACTCACACACCAGAATGTCACTGAGAGGTATTAAATATTCACCGCCGACAGGAGCCAGCGTCAGAGCTTAGATTTCAGCAACTGCACGGCTCAGTTGTGGCCACATTGCTGAGGATGGCTGCTAGCTGTGTAGCCATGGTGACGACCGAGGCAAAAACAAAAGCTCTTTCACTCTTTCCCCATGTTGCCCATATTCCCCACACCGTAGTTGTCCCCAGGGGTCATGTAACCAGACGTGGCAACACCCTTGCTCACCCAGGCCATGGAGTGTGCCCAGATGGTCGATCATGAAGCGGCTGATGGAGTGATTGGCCAGTGAGTCAAACATGCTGCTGAGGGCGCTGGCACCGGCCGCCGTGCCAATCAGGTACTCCAGTACCAGGTTCCAGCCGATGAAGAAGGCCACGAACTCGCCCACCGTGACATAGCTGTAGGTGTAGGCGGAGCCTGTTGTCTTGGGCACGCGCACGCCAAACTCGGCATAGCACACTCCTGCAGGGGAGGGGAGGTCATGTGGCAAACAGACACGAGACAGGAGCACGCGCCTCAAACCCGGACCAGGAGAGATCCACAGGCCTCTATAGCCGAGCAAGCACAGGACACAGAGGGGCTTGAACCCGGCATAGGGCTGGGCTGGAAGGCTCGTTCTGAAGCAACTGGAAAGCTCTGGATCTTACGGACCAGAAAACCATGTCTAAAGCTTAGATTTGACCTCAGTTTATAGACAACTGGCAGCTACAAGCAAAACACATTTCACATCAACGTGAACTGCCCGCTATCCCCGGCCCCCCATCCGGAAAACTCCGGGTCTCACCGGACAGGATGGATGCCAGGGCGGCAATACAGAAGGACAGGATGACCCCGGCCCCTGCCATCTCCTTGGCGACCAGCCCGGCAACCACATACATGCCGGTGCCCACGCAGCTGCCCACGCCAAGCGACACCAGGTCCACGGTGGTGAGCACACGTGCCAGCTGCGTGCCGTGCGTGTCGGCACCACTGCCGTCCAGCATGGTGTCCACAGGCTTGGTCCGCAGGACCCGTGACTGCAGCCGGTACAGCACATCGCCCCACTCCACCCGCCCAGGGTGCAGCCGGGCAAAGATGGAGTTCATGGTGGGATGGTGGGGGAGGGTCTCTAGGTGTCACAGAGGCAGGGAAGCAGGTTGGACGGATCACGTGAAGTCAGCTGCGAGTCTCGATGCTGGGCACCAGAATGGAGAATGTCTCTTCCCTGGGAGAGAATGCCTGCCCCTCCCCCACCCTTCACAAGGGATCCATGGACACACCTGCCCCCCCAATACTGGGATGGACCCTGCGGACAAACGTGAAGATTAGAATCGGAATCACCTCCACCATATTCCACCAGCAGCACTAGGTCACTCTCTCCAGGGAACTCCAGCAGTTTCTCTCTAGGGCTCTGACCCCACAACCTTCTGCCTGCCGAGGGAAACCCACCCAAAGCTGTCGATGGGACAAACACCCGAAATTCTTGGGAAACTCAAGCTCACTTTAGCTTCTGATTCGGCCACCGCTGGCACGGTCGTGAGACAGAGAAGACAAGGGACGCCCCATTAAAACGAAGGCGAAAAGGTGCTATATCGGGCTGGCCAAATTTATAATCAAGTGATGACATGTCCGTTGGGTTGCTATGGTGATATGATGTCAAGCAGACTGGTTAGATAATCAGACATGCCTGATTGGGCATGGTGAATGGGCGTCTGTTCCAGGGTTGAACAGACGCCCTCATGTGGGAAAATGCGGGAAATACAGCTCACAGATACCCACCTAGGCCTCAGCTCAGGTGTGTTTTACACCATGTTTTAGACCGAAAATAACTAATCGGATATGCTAAAACAACCGCACACCACCCCAGCCCTGCGCTCCCTAACACACCATAATGCCAATTACCGAACTCAAAATACTAATAAGTTTTTTCCCCCAACTTTAATATTTTATAGGCCTAAAGAATGTTACACAATTTCACCCTCGTGTTACGTGACAGAATAACCTACACGCTGCGTAAACGTTAAACAGTTAAGGAATATTTCGGGCTTTTTTCAGACTCGTTTGATAGGACGGAAGGGAGCCCTTGCGGGCTTTAGCATTTAAAGAACTTCAGTACGACCCGAAGCCTGGAAAACCTTCAGCACCGCGGCCAGCGCCTCCCGTGTAATCGGACCACAGACCGGAACCAATTAAACTTTTAGAGGCTAGTTTGTTATTATGAGCAGAAAATTATCCGGTCTTCGGTTCGGAGAAACCGAATGTATATACAAACCTGGATTTTTCACACCTAGTAGTTTCTCCTCTTACTTCTCGGAATTGATGTTAACTTTTTTACATTCGCTGATTTTAGCTCCTAACAGTGAAAATATGTTTTCCTCGTCTTCGATTTATTTGAAAACATTACTTACATTTTTGTGAGTATATTTCTTCCCTTTCTTGAGTTGATCTGTTATGGGTAAACTCCCAACTGCTTACAACTCAATAAAGAAAACGACAAGCACGTACGTACTACACTGGAAAATATATATATAATGCATGTACACACCTCCGCAAGTTAGCTCCGCGCCGAGGTATCACCTTCACCGCGTCTCCGGGGCAGCTCTGGCAGGTGGCCGTAAGCGGCGTTTGCTGCATTTGACTCAGCAGCCTTAAGACGCCCCCAGACTCGCCATCGTTAAAAAGCCTCCTGACAGACAGAGTTCAGGAAGGAAAAAAAAGAAATCAATCACGTTTTGCCTGATTTGTAAAACTCTGGCTGACACCATCCGAGCCGGACAAGTGCGGTGCGGAGGGGGTGCGGGCGCGGGCTCGTGGCTGGGGCCGGCGGCGCGTGCATAATTCAGGGGTCGTACCACGTGACTCGGGACACCTTTATTATTTAGTAGCGGTGACGCTCTGATGACAGCTGTTTCGGCTGTTAACGCGATCCCCTTTCCGGGAGGCAGGCAGTCAGGGACGGCATGGAACAACCTCATCGGGGAGAGATATAAGCTGTTTAAAGTCTTATATATAGCTTACTTCGGAACCAAAAGTCAAGGGAATGTCAAAAAATTCTAAATAACCTAAGAAACGCTGCAATTTGGTTATGCCGAGCACCACGCAGCACCCCCAACGAGGTGCATAAACAATTTATGGTACGGTTTGACTATAAAGACTAGCAGGTTAAAAGGAAAACCTGAATATTCCTTCTGAGATCCTAAACTCTAACATTCAATATCGAAAAAAAAGTTTATCTTCTTTCCCAAAACAGAAGAAATTCCACAACATTTCCTGGTCAAAAACCAGGCACACACACACACGCACACACAAAAACATCCCTTACATAGGGAATCTCTGGAAAAGGAAGTGTATATCAACGACCTTCGCTCCCATCACAGCTGTGGGCCTTGATGTGCCACCACGTAAAAAACATCAACACACGCAAACACACACACACCCCTCCCACTCCATTTGGTCACATGTGGCCAGGGTCACCACATAGGGGCAGCCTATCAACTGTCAGTGTGGAGAGCGGCGAGATGCGGCCACAGTGATGGCCTGCAGAGCAGCCATTTTCATCATGGTGGGCGAAGCAGCCAGAGTCTATGCAGATGGATCAGCGGGGTGGGAAACCCTACCTGCTGGGTCTATGAGGAGCGTAAGGGGATCCGGGAGGAGCCGGACTCAGTGTCAGAACTGCCAGCCACTGCAAAAATAACCCACGGGGAGATCTGCCAATAGGAGGAGACCCCCGCTCTGTAAATGATGGCACTGCAAGAGGAGGGGGGGCAATGAAGCAGGACTGATATACCGCCGAAAAGCAGAACAGTGACAGGCCTGCATCCACACAGAGCAGCCCAGAGCCCGGTTCCTAAGCACCCCACGGGGACGTCCTGAGCCCGCAGAGATAGGCTGGACTGGCCACAGTCTCTGTAGGACGGAGGTATTCAAAAGTGTGGGGTGCGGCACCCTGGTGGGGTTCGAAGGAATTACAGGGAGGGGGTGCAGCTGAGGGGAAATAAAAAAACACAGATCTGTGTGGGGGGGTTTGAGGTAGGGGCCGACGTATTTCAAAATTGTGATCTTTAGAAATATTGTTTCTCCAGGCTCTGATAAGCTGTGTGTTGGAAAACAGGCAGAAATATATCAGCTGTAGGGGGGCTGTCAAAGAGAGCTTGAATAGCGCTGCTGTAGAAATCGGCGATTCCTCAAAATTAAAAAAATGTAATTGGATAATTCACTAGAAATGTTCTGCATCATGGTTAGAATTCCAAGGAGTGCAGTTCCCAAATGGATTCTCCGGATCGGAGGCTGGCCAGGCCTCTGGGCCGACCTTCCCCTTCTCATCAGCAGGAAGCCAAAAACAACAGTGAAGTCGAGCTGAGCCCAGGTGAGGCTCTGTGGAGGTCAGGCAGGAAGGCAGGCAGCCCATAAGGAGCCACCCAGTGCCCCCAGGGGCGGCGCCCCGCCCCCGATTGTTGGGGCTTTCAGAGCCTGCACATGCACGCAAACCGCATTCTAAACAGAGACGCTGCCAAAACCTCCAAAGTCTCACCGCGGCCTGTTTGCACAAGTCACAGAGCGGAAGGGGAGATCAGCAGGCCAGAGCACGTGCTACAAAACCGTCACAGAAGCTGACTGCCAGCCAGCAACTGTAATCAGCCCAGCTTACTGCCCCCCCAGCCACCAAATGTTTCTCCGGGTACCTTTGTGACCCGAAAATGGTTGTGGTTTGTCCCAGCATTCCGTCAAGGTCCTGACCCCCCGTTTCCCAGCATGCACCTTGCAGGATCCGCTCCAGGTGCCTACCATCCTGACAGGAGACGGCAGTTTCCTGGAAGCCGATCAGTGACAGGCAATGGGTTGACAGACGGGGTCTTGTTTTCATGGAGATGGAGGTCATCGGGATGCTGTCACAAGGGTGGGGTCATGTACCGGACCACGATTGTGGTGCTCCCCCCAAAACATCACTCGCACCTGCCTGGTTATTTGGGCCAGTGCTGCCCATCCTGGTCCAGGCCAGGATCTGGTTCCGAAAACATAAAGCTGGGTGGACACTGATGGTCATGTGTCAGTAGCAGTCAGTAACGGCCAGTAGGGGTCAGTGACAGTTCATAACTATCAGCAGGGTTTGGTAATGATCAGTAGCAGGGGTGTTGTCAGACCTATTTTAGCCCCCCCAAATAATTTATTGGCTTAAGTCAGGAATAGTTTGCCATCAGCTTCCCACCCTCCCAGTAAAGACTCAGCCCCCCTATCCATTCATCCCTAACTACGCCCCTGATCAGTAGGGGTCAGCAATGGTCAGTAGCAGGGGTGTCGTCAGGTCTATTTTAGGGGGGCTGATGTTCTTCGGGGAGCAGGGACACCTCAGCAGCCGCGGGAGGGTATCGAGGGTCATCGCGTCACGGGGTGTAACAGGAACACAGAGCCCTGCTGTCGGGTGATCGGCTGCAGTGTGACCCCCGGGGTCACGGGGACAAACCCCCAGAGCCAATTAAAATCATCGCTTTTGGGAACATGTTGACTGTTTGATCCCAGACCCCCCATTTCCTGTCACCCACCCCCACTTTATGACACCTCCCTGTCCTGGCACATACGTGCAGCTAGGAGTAGTCTACAGCCCTACGTCTGTTCTCTAAATTTGTCTGTCATTCACTTTGTTTTTTTGTGTAAACCAAAGGAACCCAGCATTCCGAGCCAGCATGACCCCCCCCCCCCCCCCCCCCCCCCCACCCCCACCACACACCCAACAAACCACATAGACGCCAGAGAGACGACAACAGCACTACCTGACTACCCACGCCCGGCGTCAGACGCGCAG
>JABJVO010000078.1:23977430-23991481 GCA_026770805.1 Boulengeromyrus knoepffleri
AACCCTAACCCCTAAAACCTAACCCTAATCCCAAAACGGTGGAACTGCACATGCGCAGAAAGGCTCGATAGCACGTCGATAGGTAGTATTTTTCGACAGAACACCGGCACAATTATAGGAATAGATATATGCTCCAGCTAAATCCCAACAAAGTTTATTTAATAATACAATTATCCTAAACACTGTCTGCAATGTATCTAAAGTCTGCTTGCAATATATCAAGTATTATGTTGAACCAATCTATCAGCATGTACTAATTTTGCATTTCAAAACACTCCACACTACAAATAAAGTTATTCATTAGCCGAAAGCAAGCTGCATATTTAAGTACTGGGCGGAAATATGGAACTTTACCGCCGCCTAGTGGAGACAAAGGGAACCATTAAATCGTATGAGTTACGTAGCTACATGAAGGGTGTCGCCCCATCGACGATTAATATTAATACGTTCATGTCGCCCATGGGCGTCGTTAGGCCAGATTACTCGGGGCTATAGCCCTGAGTATTTTTAGCTTAGCACCTAGTATTTTAATCCCGATGATCTTCCTTCAAAAACAAATAAATCAAGCCCCAGATAAATTTGACTTAGCCCCTGATATTTTCAATAGCTTGAAACTCCCTTGATGTCTCCTAAATACCTTCTCAAGAGTCGGAAAACTCTTTAGAAGTGTTTATATAAAGCAAGCGGCATGTTTAACATCCCTTTTATTTCTTTTGTATTAAAATTACGATTTCCTAATTTAAGAATCAAGTTAAACTGTTTATTATACAGTTTTTACTTGCAATGCAAAACATTTGATTGAAACTGTCTGGGAAGCAACTTAGATCTGAAAAGGATGCCTATTGCACAACTTTGAGAATTATCAAACATGTCGGATCAAACATGGGTGTCATCATCATCCATTGAACTGGAAATCCTTCTAATGTCATTCTACCCATATAGCCTGGTACGAAGAATACATCTTAATAGCTTAGGCGTTTATTGGAGGTCATCTGTATGCAAATCCGACTCAATTCCGTTAAAAAGAACAATACTGGCAGACACAAAGAGTGACAACCCTTGGCGATTTTTAATATATTGGCTATTTTGCGGACAAAGAGGATAAATTTCCAGCACATTCTTAAGGGAATGAAACAGGATCTCATGAATATAAATGACCCGGCGATCCCGCACCGCCACCTTGATTTGCCTCAATTAACATCAGCGGACGGAGGGGAGGAAGAAGACAGCGGGGGTAGTCGCCAGTGTCCCGGGGCCCCGCGTCCAGTTTATTTTACACTTTTCAATCATTAAATTGCATTTCAAACAGCGCCATTATAGAGCTGCCCGGGTGCTTAAATGGCAAGCAACCTAAGCAAGAACTAAATGCACATATTGAGAAAGACTCTGGATACCGGCGATCAATAGTAGATAACTTGACAATAGGCAGTAAAGTAAACCTGAACACGGGATACAAACTAATGTGTACATAATGGTCAGTCGGACGGTATGTTTCAGAAGCATTTTCCTTTATTTGCTTTATACATTACCGAAATAAATAAAGCAAACACTATGTCAAAACAATACAACTGCGCTTGCAAATGGGTATAAGTGAAGTGTTGTTTCCACGTAGTTTTAAGACAAAAAATTAAACACTAACGGGCGGTGATTATTGAGAACGACACACATTAGCTGCATAAATCACACTTACTTTACTAAAGATATTGACTTTATTACCTAGAATGTGTAGTTTTCTATTATAGTTAGTTCCGCCCCGTCGATATTCATGAGAAAAGTACAAAATTAACCGGTAATGACAGCTAAAAAATATAGAAATAGCTACCCCTCTTAAAACTACGCGATAATTTCATACCCAGCTCTGTTCTTCGCAGAATTGTTAATATCTTTTACGGGTCGTAGCTCACAGACGTGTTTCTGTCACTCAAAACACGTAATATCTGATCCACAGAGCCCAGGGGATAAAGAATCGCAGGTGAAAGCCTGACCATAACGACGCGGCTCCCGCCTTGTGTCCCTCCACGTCTGCCATAGCTGAGTGCCCTGAACACCAAGACAGGAAAAGTCCGAGAGCGACGCGCACCTCCCCTTCAACGTGGTCAGAGTGCCCACTTTCCTGCGGAACTCCCCATTCGTGTGTTCGGAAGGGCCCACCCGTCTGCTGGAGACCCTGGAGAAGCCTCTGTAAGGAAGTCTCCAAGGGCCTGCCTGACTTTCAGAATGAACGCTCCAAGACTGGCCCATATCAGCTCTCCTGCAGGCAAAACCTGCAGGTGCAGGCATGGCCAGACCAGGCAGTAGTGAAATGGACTCCTTGCAATTCCTCAAGGTGGCAGTGGAGTCTCGACGATGATATCCCCAAGCCCGACTAAGGATCAGTTCTTGTAAGCGATGCTGATCCGAGTCCGCACTCGAGGTCTGACCAGTGGTTTTGTGGGGGGTGGACAAACAGTTCGGCAGAGAGAGATATTTCATGTTGTGTCCGGGATGATCCTCCTGGTCCGGTGTTGTCTGGCTGAAGTCCAGGCCATAGAGGGGGCTCTGAAGGGCGACTGCATGCAGTGGGCTGGGGTACCGGTATACCTCACTACTCCGGCCTGTCCTCAGGTCCACTCTGTACCTGGGCTCTAGAAGCAGCTGTGGCTGTAGCATGTGACGTACATCCTGCCAGTGTGACTCAGGGCAGAGGCTGGTGACACACTGGAGCCTCCAAGAGGGGATGGCCTCTGTGTCCAGTTCGGGGGATGTCACAACCCCAGATCCCACCAAAGAGGCACGTGACCCAGACAGGGTGGACACCCCAACGCAAACCTGGCTGTCTTCGTCATCCTCATAGAAGCCGGAGCTGGCCCGTGAGCCAGAGTCAGCCAGTGCCAGGTGGAAGACACCGTTGTCAATGTGGCTGTAGTGAAGCAGCAGGTTTTCCGTAGAGCGACTGAGCTGTGACCTGAGATGTCTGGCTGTCCGGAGGTGACCGATGTCGTCCTGGGAGAGGCTGCGTGCAAACCCGAGCCCCCCGCTGCCACCAGGCACCCGGAAGCCATCTTTCCCTAAGAGGGCACCACCTGGTGGCTGAAGGGGGAACCTTTCTTCTGAGCTTTGGGGATCTGGGCTGCAGTCCTTCAATATGGCCTCCACCATCTTCTTGTGTTTGGATCTCAGAACCTCCAGCTCAAGGAGGCCAGCCAGGGCGGCCCGGAAGCGGTCCCTGACCCTCTTCCTCTCTGGCTGGGACCACGCAGAACATTGTGTGTGGCTACAGTCTCCAGCCATCTTCCTGTTCCTGTCGCCGTCTTTTGTCTTCTTAATCAGCTTGGGAAGAGTCACCTGAGGTGAATGATAGCCACATGAGCCCAGCACTGGCTGACAGAGAGCCGAGGCTGATATTTATCCAACACGCCACCCTCACAACTGTCCAAGCTGACAGTGGGTGGAGTCGGCAGCTCCCTGTACTGTGATTGGCCGATTGTATTTTTGAAGGTCTTTGACCCAGGTCAGGTGACTGATCAAGAAACAATCGATTGAGATTCCTGAAAAAGAAACGGGCCACTAACAAGCTTGTATATCACCACGACATCAAGCCATGTCCCTGTTTTTAAGATAAATTATACTTCTATTCCTACTTTCTAAAAGCAGCCATTTAACTTGAGGCTTGAAAGTCAAATAAACATTTCAACGCACACCTCTGTGGATCCCCATCTGCCCACCCCCACCCCCAGGCATTCAACTGAAAACGACTGGAGAGAAATTGCCAGAATGTATCCTAAGGCAGGACAAAGGCTCACAGCAGGCTGGCCGTCAGGAAGAGAGCCACAGCCTTCCACGTTGATTACGTCCTGAAATGCCATCGTGTCACCTGAGTGGGGACAATGCAGTGGCACATCAGAGGAGTACCCTGGCTAGTGTGACTCTCTGAGATGCATATGCAGTCACTGGCATCCATTGATATGCAAACATCTCCAAGATGTGTGTTTGGAGCAGCCAATGAACATTAAAGCAGATGCTTGAATTTATTTCAGGAACATCATAAACATTATAAAGTAGATATGTATTTCAGTAAATTCATTTTTTCCAACATTTAATGGCACTGAAGGATGACATTCTACATGCAAAGGACATCACATGCATTGAATTCGAACTACCCTTGAAAGTTTCCTGTTTCACAAACCTGTTTATTCATGCATCTTGTGAAATGTTTGTTTTCCTTCTTGACAAGATGAAGCACTTCTTTGGGTCAATGTATTGACTTGGTGGTCTGACTCAGTTTTCCTGGAGTCCCGCTAAAATGGGAATACATCTATAGATAATTAGGCATTTTCGGACAAATGAGGACTCGGGGCAATTAGCATATAACTTTAGCCAATAAGGACTGTGGAAATTACAGCGGCAGGGTTATAGCACAGGGAATAATGCATCTACTTAGAGAGGAAAGGGCTTTCATTTCTCATAATCCACAACAAAAAAGGGGATGTCGTACGAGCTACATTAGGAAAATATATGTCGTTAGTCGTGTAGTAAACATTCTTTATGTGTCAGGCTTATCTAATTTATGCTATACTCAGTACAGTTTAAATACAAGAAGCGCCAGGACGGATTGGTGGCATGATATTTATACAAAATCTGTTCGAAAAAGAATTAGCGAGGCCATAAAAGTATAAGTTTAAAGGCATATAAGTTTAAAGGTAGAACGTTAAATTCAGATGCTAGGATATCATAAACTAGCCACTCAAGCAATCAGTGTCATTACAAATCTCTCTTTTAAGACACCGTTTCAGATCTTTGATAAAAGTGATAACAGTGAGTATATTAATGAGGTTGGTTAGCAAAGTGAGCTTTGAATTGCTTTGTATTAACAAAGGAAACGCTGACGAGCGAGCGGGACCACGTGAATTTCTTTGGTAGCTTGTTGGTCGGTAACACGCAAGTGAATCCTTTATCAGTCTTATCTGGGTGTCTGATTCAGGTCTTAATTAAATCCTACTATAAGCTGCCTGCCGTTTATATTTCTAAAAACAACACAAATCGAAAGCAAACTGGCCTACGTACCACTAGCCTAAATTTACATGGTTGGTCTAGCTTTCCCTTCCCCGCTCTCCTCAGCATGCCGTACGCATACGCCACGAACGTCACCGCGTTCTACACGTTGACGTTTCCGTGGATATTCGCATACGAGACACGCCCGAAAGCCCAAAAGAGCGACGTCAAACAGACCGCGACCACCCGCGTGCGACTTCCGGTCTGCATTAGAAAAGTTACAATTCTGAAAGCAACCTGGAACGATACAACGCATACATTTACCCAACGTATTTTAACCTCCCCTCAGCTCCATATTCATGCACGTCACTGCATGTCTAGCTGTGGATAGTCACAGCGGGATTTCCCCCACCCAGCATGAGTCTCTCATTCTGGCTTCTGCACACCACTGCCTATGCTGGCAGGGCAACTGCAAAATGGTGACCAGTCACTCTCCAGAGCAGCATGACTCATTCTCTAAGTGGACTCACTCTCTCCGTTGGCACTAACCATGGTAGCGTGTTCTCATGCTATCGGAGCATAATGCAGCCAGAGGGAGCATTTCAGGAAATGGCAACAAATGCTAACACCATTTAGAGAAAATACCAGCTTCACACAGCCACTTCCCCTACTGTGCATTTGGTCAGAATGGTGCTGCACTGAACACAAGCTGCATCTCCAGCTTTACCCTCAACCACCACTCACCTTACCACCAGAGCCTGTGGATCCAAGATCAACTCCCAGCACATGTTCAGTACAATGCAGAGCATTAAGACAATTTAAAATCTGGTGGAAACCTAGAGAAAGATCAACTGTGCATAGAGAGGTACAGCCGGCCTCAGAAGACAGGCCAGCCCAGACATTTAGGAGCTGAGTCAGCCATCATTGTCACAGAACTGCTGTCAGGGCTGTATGAACTCCCAGTGTGCGCTTGTGTTTACTCATAGGTCCCATTCCACTAGTCTGCCCACCCAAAAAATGTTTTATTCATTGAAAAATGTGTTAATTATGTACCAAGGAACACAGGCTGTGCACAGGCTAAATTAACCGTTGAAACTTTATTGCCAAGTAACTTCTCATGCTTTTTAAACCCCATTTGTTCTGAGGTAGCAAACAAGTTTAAGTAGAACTACAACCAACCACAGCAGATTGGAACACCCCACCCCCTCCCCACCCAAGACCACCACACAACAGTTCAGTCAAAGGCAAATCATACCCTCCATTACTTAAGAGCACAGGCGTCCATCCATTAGTCTGATCATCTTCAGTTTCAAAGGCAGGCTTTGGGCCGAGCAAACAGCTCGAATGCAGTGGCAGAAAGCCCTTGACTTGAGCAAACGCCAGCCATTACATTAACACTCGGCTGATTTCTACCATGACCACAGACCTGTACCAAACCTCTCGTTACATCAACTTGACACAAACAGAATATAGCTAGATAATATGCACACATCAGCACGAGGGTCTAAACATCACTAAGGAACAAAAGCATCACGTCCGCATAGATCAGGGGTTCAAAGATAAAGGAACAGTATGCTGAGTAACTACACACTTTCCCTTCAGAATAGGCAATGCTAAGATGCCTATTAATGACAGGGACCATTTTATAAATATAGAACTGCAGCACTTGTTTGTCCCGCATGCTTCACTGCCGAGGTCAAGCTTCAAGAGGCATAAAGCCAAACACGCCAAGGCATCTGCCGCAAATGGCCTCTGCATGCCTGGGTTTCTGGGTTGCAGGCACATGGCAACCAGGGAAAAAAGCATGCAATATTCAGAACCAGTCTGGGACTTGGGGAGGTAGGAGGGTGCAAAAACAAGGACTGTCTGAGGGTCCCTGCAAACCAGGTTGGGAAACACTAGTTTAGAGAATCCAATACTGCAGTGTCATGGGTGAACATACCAAGGTTCTCCCAGTGGAGAGAACCAGACAGGCCCTCAAATAAAGCAAGAAAGGATTGTACACGAAATGTAAGGAAGTAGAGATTAACCAGGACATGAAAACAAGATAATAGACCCCTGGTGAATCAGATCAGCATGGTCTGACAGAAGACTACAGAACCAAGTGCTAATCTGCACCACCCAAGAGTGCCCAAACACCCCAAGTCTGAAGGGAAATCTTCTCATAACATACTGGTTTCAAGGGCCTAGTTACAGGACAGGGACTGGAGAAACAAAGCTCATTCTATATTTAAGTAAGCAACTTTAATTAAACACTTTAAATTACAAAAAGTAATACTGATGCATGTTACTTGCCTAGGATGGGGCAACAGACCATGGTGTCCAAGGGGAAGGGGAAGAAAAAAAAAAAAAAAAGAAGAAAAAAAAAAGCACCCCAGAAACCTGAGTCAGAGGCTCGGTTCTGTGGACATTCATACACGCAAGTCATATGCTTCCTTAAACATTTCTGTACCGATTAAGGCTCTGAAACACAGGGGGTAGGATTACCCTGAAGGTGAGACAGAATCCTACCCAATGCACCTTTCAGGGCCCCAATTGCAGGTCATTTGAACCATTTCTGAAAATGTCATGGACCGCTAATGCTTGTGTACTCATACAAAAAAAAAAGAAAAAAAAAGTCACTGCTCTAATAGAAAATGGAAGGCACCGTAACATCAAGCAATCAACTCCCATGCCCACAGAATGACACTTAGGATATGAGGATCACTGCCTCTTAATCACTTAAGAGCTTCAAGACATGATCCAGCAAAGGAAGGGCAACAACCAATCAACATTCAGAAACAGATACACTGGGGAGATCTTCACTGATTTTAATATCACTGTATGTTAAATACAATAAAAGGAACCAACTGGGAAATTTCTCTATTCATTTTTTATTTTGCTATCTCCAGTCTGGTGACAAAAGGCCTTGAGTTGGGGGAACCAAAAATCCAACACCCCCACCTCCCGCGTTCCTTCCAAAGCACGACATAAGGCGCCAGCAAAACATTCGAAAAGAGCCTCCCCAGCCGAGACACGTACAGGCTTTGACGCTTATTAGGTTTACCAGGGATAGCCGTGCTGGCCATCCATGTCTTTCTTGGTTAAAAAAAAAAAAAGTCATTTAGAAGGAAATCACCGAAGTTTGTTTCTGAGCGGGCAAAAATATTTGTTTCCACCCAAATCTTTTAAGTGCCAACTCCAGTTAGCCAACATTCTGCGAGGGTGGCCTGGGACTCGGGGCGAATGTTTTGTAAGCAATCTGTGGTCAACACTGGCAAGGCTGGGAAAGCAAGCCCCCCCTTCACACAAGGTAGGAATAAAATTAAAGGAGTTAAATGTCAGTTAAATCCCCCCTCCCTCTCAACTCAAAATGCATTTTTCCCCCAGAAAGGCATAAATGCTGCACTATTCAACCTAAGTAATAATAATAATAAAAAAAAAAAAACTTACAAAATTGGATCCCGTTATTAACCTTAACATTCAGGAATGTAGGTGGCAAGACTGACATCTTAAAGGCAAAATTAAAAGGCAAGGAATGCAATTTAAAACTGAAAACCTCTGATCAGGCAGGATGCCAGATTGGACTGGGGGGACAAGTTGCAAGAAGTCCAGCATGTTTTTGGGTTGGGAGGGGGGGACAAAACGAAAAACCAGAACAGAAACTTGAGGTTGTTTGAAGGCCATAGCTTTGGTGAGAATTAGAGCCAAAATGAAGGAGTTGTGGTATAAGGTCTCAGCCTGAACATCCAGTCTCTTCTCTTCCTATTTGCTGGTCATGGATTTGATGGCAACCGCACACTCCTCCCCCATGGCAGAGAGCACAGAGACCTAGTAGAAGGGGAGACAGAAAAGGTCGACATCACACCTCCCGAACAAAGTGATATTCACGCTTGCGCCCCATAATTGCTGATCAAGAGGCCACAATTCCACACTTCACCTGTTAACCAGCTTATCAGCAGAGACCAGCTTTAGTTCCCCATGGAAGGATACAGAACAGCTTTAAAAGGCAACGACCTAAACGTCAGCAGTGACAAACAGGTCAATGCTTCAGAATGTTTAGTTGTATAAACAGGCAGACCAAGCTACAAGTCAGGAGGATTAACAAGCCAACGTTCCACAAGTCATAATGCAGGTTATGACTCCACCTCTAGAATAATTCACAAGGGTGCTTAAATATGGCACCCACTTACACTCCAACACAATGTTAGCAGAATGCCATCACAGGAGTTCAGGCATAAAGAATCAAATCACAGTATTTACCATCTAAGTAGACATTGGTGCTGACAGTCATGACAAAGCAGTTTAGATGTGTCCGAGGCTCAGCCGCTCCAATTGCTTGCGCGACGCACAGATGTCAGGTTTTGATGCACGGCGAAGCATGGCCAAATCCACTTACCAGTATCTCCTCTCCAGCTTCATACTTGCCCTCAATCTCCTTGCCCAGGTCACCCTCTGGAATCCGCAGGTCCTCACGAACGTCACCGTTGTCCATCAGCAGGGAGAGGAACCCGTCGGTGATGCCAATCAGCTAACGGGGGGAATGCACCAACCATTACAATCCTCAGCCTAATTCACTGGACACAATCTGTACATACATGCAAAAGTACAAAGGCCCCATGGCACTGATGAGGGTCACTACCCGGAAAGTTTGTGCCGATGCACTAATCCATCAATGCCCGGACAATATGCATCCAGACGGATTCCTCAACGGACTGAACCAAAGCATAAATGCCCCAGCACCACAAATCTAAGCCTCCACACTGAAGCTGGAAGCAACCGTAATACAGCATCCTGAGGGCTAATCAAACCATTTGGTCCAGAGTCCAGCAATGTATCAATCAGGAAAGGCATAACTAAACATGTATTACAAATTCAAGCTATAGCACTAACAACCAAATATCACCAACTGAGCTTGTCAACCAGGTGTTCCAACCGATAAGCTAAACTTGTAAACTGATTCTAACCGGTTGAAATTAAGACCATTTCACTGCAGTAGGAGCCCCGACTATTCACCAGTTGACCAGGGCACCTGGAACTTCTACTGTAAATGGCTTATCTGACCTTGTCTCCCCCGAAGTTTAGAAATTATGAAGCAAATCAACAATAAAGCAGGTTTGAGATGGCCAGTTGTAACATTTCAGTTAAATTAACTACTTTATCAGCCAGTCAGTTTAAGCAAGGGGACCCTAGATTTATGACCTGAATATCAACTCCATGTTCCCAGAACCCTTTACTCATGTAGTTATTGGCCAAAGGGAAACACCACTCACCAACACAACCAATGAACTCCCATCCTTATCAGCTGAAAGTTATGACCGGTTTTAAAGCCAAAGTGAATGGGCTCAAATCGGCTGGTGAAGTGGGCCATTCCTGCCATGTCTTAAACAAAATTCAGCAAAGAAAGGTTCATTCCCCATACAGTATTATGATATGCACCTTCCAAGGCGAGGCAGCTTTAATTTCAAGCCACCTCACTGAGAGCTGAAGCAGAGGCACACAGTTAAAGGGGTATTAACTTTCAATTAGTTGCAGCACCCTAAAGACTGTCCTCCAAACTGGCACAGGACAGAGAACATCCAGGGCCTGCAGGGGCAGCGTTCACGGTGTAAGCCTGATTTATGCATCGAAGCTTTCATAAGAAAGCCAGCCTTCATTACAACCAATTATCCACCGGTAAACATTTACCAACTTCCCAAATACCTACAGGACAGATCCAATAACATGGCCAGAAATCTGCACAGCACCTAATGGTTAAGGCAGCAGGACCTCAAAACAAGTCAGTCAAATCACCTGGAAGTCATTTCTCTTGATGTTGGGGACATCCATGTTGTGGGTAGAGGGGCAGATATCTTCATACTTCTTACCAGTGAAGATATCAATCCCGACCATGTGAACCTGCAGGATCAATCACATGAGAGTTACATTATCAAAGCCCTAGATTTACCAAGCATTAAACAGCAAAGACATCATAAAATGCCCCACCCCAAAAAAGCCCCCCCCCGTCGGTACCTTAGCGTGCCCGTGCTTGCCGGTCTTGGAGGTGGACATCTCCACGATTTTGCAGGGGCGCCCCTTCAGAACCACATAGCCGTTCTTACGCAGCGCGCTGCACTGCATGGGAAAGGTGGCAGAGGCCCCTGCATCGCCGCTGGTGAAATCGATATCTGGGTCTGCCATGGTGGCGGGGGTCGAATGTAGAGGGAGCTGTGGGGTAAGGAGGAGAAGGCGGTAAAGCAACAGCACCGCGAAGTAAAGGCGCAGTGCGGCGACTTGTTTAAGTCCGCGAGTTCAACGAAAGCTGCCGCGATCCACCGACAGTGGATCCGAGTCGCCGGCGCTCAATGAAAAGGCCCACGGCGCTGCACGAAAAACAGCAGCACGCTTTCAGACCCCAGACGGCACCTCCGTTGCGTTTCAAATGCGACATGGGAACCCCAGGCCTGCCTGGCCAGGAGGAAAAACTTTATTTTAGATGCGATGGCCTTTCATATAGTTTCATACCAGTGAACCGTATCGATAGCCACTGGCGGAGGCAGCGCGCCACGGCCGCCCCACGCCCTGTCCACGTGTCCCCGTCCGGCCTACGGTGTCATCGAGAAGCGGAAGCTGGAGCCTGCGACTCCAGCCGCCGCCGCTATCCTACAGCCTCACGGTGCCCCGGAGCTACGACGCCACGCGAACCGCCGACATTTTCAATTACCCGCGAAAGGGGGCCGACGTGCGCAGACAGGCCGGCCTCCGGCATTGTTAACACGGCTACACAGCTTGGTTACACTGCCGCCCTGAACAATGAATCTTAGCTCGGCTGCTAACAATGAAACAACCAAGTAGGCCGGAGAGCAGCGACATCTTTCAGGCTGCACCACTTCGAACCGTCGGCGACTGTCAACCACATGCCGGAGCGCCTCCAGTCTAATGGCTATCCACGATAAATAAAGTGCTAGGCCCCCACACGCCTAGCCGCGGCTGAAACTCCAACAGACAGTATCCTGGCGGAAAATCAACCTGTGCCGCGGAGTTATTCTGCTAACTATTCGAGATGGATAACATGTCCCGTAAAGGCCCTCTCACTGCGCCTCGGATCCGCTTTTAGTCTTCGTATTCTCCACCCCACCCCCATCACCCAGACGAGCCTGATAACGTAACCGGGCTCTCCCAAATAGCCGCTGACTAAATAGACCGGACAAACTGCGCCGACTGGAGCCCAACGTGCAGCGGAACCGAACTTTGAGCCGGCGGGAAGCTTTAAAGGAGTAGTTTTGTGTGTAAAATGAGTGAAGTCCACCGCCAGACGGCTTCTGTTGCGAGCCACGGGCGAGCGTCCACTGCGAGCGCGCGGCCAAGGCCTCGCGCAGAGCATAGCGTGTAGCGGGACGCTACTAGAAACGCAAATCCGCACCCCGACGCACAGCCTCTTACCGCTCGTGGCCTGAATCCCGGCTTCGTCAAGACACGCGTTAACGCGACGCCACAGCACGAGCTCGAAGCAAGGAATTTTCTGCAAAAACTTATTTATTTTTCTGCGGTGCGGAGAGAAGCACGCGCCATGCGACTCTTACCTTCCAACAAAAAAAGAACGCGACTGCGCAGGCGCGCCCAATTTTACTGCGGCACCCTCACAAGGGGCGGAGTTCCAGAAGCATTTCCCAGATGCCCCACGGTTTCCGGTTTCACTGGCGCTCTCACTGCACTCACATGGCCGGCATTGCGTCAGTACTGAAAATGATGTATCTGCATAGGCTATAAAATATAAGACATTGCCAAGTTAACAGTTTACTTAGTTTCAAAGAGCTGAACTGCATGTATATTGATCAGTAAGATCATGTGAGACACGGATTAAATCGAGAGAAAAATGATGTTCATCCTGATTTAACAGTATATATTCTTTTTAGGAGACAATATTTGTATTTTATTTTAAACAAGTGAAATCCCGCCCCTGCTCTGTGCGGGTGGACTTTTTTTTTTTTTTTTTTTTTTTTTTTACAGATTTCAGTAGGTTCCTTTGGTAGTCTGAAAACATGTGGTTATATGAGTATTTGGTGGACTGGCATATCTACAGGGAAAGATAGAGTTGGTTTTGTGGAGAGATACATTACTCTATTGGTGTAGTTCAATTAATATAATGCAGTCAGTTTATACACCTGTTAATGTATATTGCCATGAATTCAGCAAAAAGTCTATACGATCAGACCATATTGCTGTACTAAGCTGTAATACCCTCCTTTTACAAGAAGTGTAAATGCTTTTTCCCCATAGCACTGCTGTGTCAACCTTTTAGTTGAATACATTCAACCACCTCAAACTTTAACTTGTTTGTATTTTTATAGAACAGTATAGAGCATACCAATGATCCACTTCAGATAGTGGCCTTTTCACACAGTAACAGGAGGAATGCACTGACCCAATTGTCTTCTGATCAGCACTGGCCTCCTGTAACCTATATTTTCAATATGAAATGCATGAATTGAGAGGTTGTTTAGGGTCAAGTGGAAACTTGCATCACTATTGTTAAAAGAAAAGCTACAGCAGAATGCAGTACAGTTAAAATGTGGAAGTTGTTTGCCAGGCCAGGTTGCCATTCATGAGGCTTATATGCCTGAGAGGTGCTGCCACTTGCTGGCCATCCATTTCAGTAACTGAAAGAATATCTGTTCTGGCATGTGAACTGGCAATCTCTGAGGGGCTTTGGGACCAGTGAGGGAGTTTCATCAACACTGGGGTTGGGGATTACTGACCAAAAGCTTGTATGGATATCATGATAAACCGCATATCAGGCCTGTACATGGGCCCTTTTTTGAGGCTAGCAAACGGGTCGTGAAAAAACACTCCTCTGTGAGCAGGCGCCATGAATGGCAGAGGGTTTCTTAATGGCAGAAAAACACAATCTAAAAGAGTCATCTCACATCGTCCTCCGATACCCACAAAGACGGAAGCAGGGCTACTGTTTGCTCATTTGCTTGTTTATTGATTTATTGACTTAAAAAACAGGACAAATCTAATGCTCATAATTTGATAAACACAATGTGTAACAGTTCTGGGAAGTGAAAACTGAGAGAAGTCTAGCAGAAGAAGTGTCCCCCCCCCCCCCCCCTCCCCCC
>JABJVO010000078.1:24022710-24032944 GCA_026770805.1 Boulengeromyrus knoepffleri
TTCCCGAGTTTTTAGCGGATGTGACGTAATATCGGAATCCGAAAATCGGATCCCGAGGCAAATGGAATGCAGCATTACTGCAGCTGGGGTATGAGCCCATGTGGGAGGGTGTCCACAGGCAAGATAGACTATGCTGTAGCATCTCCAGATGTGGCATTAGGCAGTTTCAGCTCATAGAGCTTCATCACTTCTCCTCTGATGCCCAGGCTCCTGTGACCCCACCCTCCTGTGACCCCACCCTCCTGTGACCCCGCCCTGTTTACCAGTGCATTTTCCCCATGCTCAGACCTGTGCAATAGCACCCCTTTGAGCGTCAGGAGGCACATAAAGGCGCACCCCTTTGACCTTTAGGCTGAGATAGCGTGAGAGGTTGGGGGGGGGGGGAGGGGTTTCATCTCGAGGGAGGGGGCACCCTGATGGGACCTGCCCCTCCCCAATCTGTCAGCCCAGAGCACCATATACACCATAGCTGAGCCACTTCTACCACTTCCTGATCAGTCATGTGACCTGCTGTGAGGCACAATTTTGAGTCGGAGGTGGTGCTGTAGGGCAGATACTCATCTACTTCAGCTGCCCCCTCCCCCACCCCACCCCCCGCAGACCACATAACTTCAGCAGGGCCGCTGCAAGGAAGATGCAAACATGTTAAGGCCATTCGTATGCCTTCCAGCACATTCCGGCCTGCATGCCTCCATGTAGTGGGTGGGGCCTGTGCCCAGGGAACTGACTTTTCACCCAGAAACGGGATCCGGTGCGTTACCGTTAAACCGTCAGGGAGGGACGGGGGTAAAAACAGTACGGACAAGGCCAAACTGCCCCAACGTGTAACTAACAAAAGATAAACATGCACGTAGCTCGTATGTGTATGTTCTGCTGCGCATGTCGTGTGTACATAGCAAGAGCAAAATGCCAAAATCACATTCCAAGAAAAATGCCAGCCTGGGCGGGAGAGTAAGAATAAAGAAATAAAGATAAAAGAGCGGGATGGGGCTTTGTGGGGTCACCCAGTTCCAGCGTCTGCTAAATATGGCCGTCCTGCTTCATTTAAGGCTGGCCGCACCCCCCACCCGCCTGCGGGATCTCTCTCAAAACATGACTTGGGGGGGGGGGGGGGCTGTTCAGAGGAAATGCTACGGGACACGAGTTTAAGGGCTTGACCCACTGCCTCACGTACCGCTGCAGGAAAGCTGGCCAGCACATGCTGCCACTCAGACACGCACCCCGCAGGCTGATTGTACGACTGCACCTTACACAGGGTTGGGAAGGGGGCATTTGGAAACCCAGCAGGGCTCACAGACTCACACAGAGACACAGAGACACAGACACACACACACACACACAGACACAGACACAGACGCACACGTACAAATCACGAAACTGACTCAGATATGACACAAAGCCACAGGAAATAACAGACAGGGGGCGCTGGCGAGAGAGACGGGGAGAGTGAAGCAAATGCAACACAGCGGCAGGAAGACACCGGCGCACGCTGCCTCCACCTGTCATCCGAGAGAGAGAGTGGCTGCACGCGGCACTGATCCCAGATCAGCGAGGAATGTGGGAGACACTGTAAGGTCACTGCGCGGAGGCACAGGGCCATGGGACGCCAGCCACCTGCTACTGCAAGGTTGCAGGTTTGAGTGTTTAACCCCAGAAAATATCAGGGCAGTCTCAGTGACAGAACAGC
The DNA here is from genome assembly GCA_026770805.1 of Boulengeromyrus knoepffleri. Lineage (NCBI taxonomy): Eukaryota > Metazoa > Chordata > Actinopteri > Osteoglossiformes > Mormyridae > Boulengeromyrus > Boulengeromyrus knoepffleri. The sequence continues at coordinate 24,024,398 of JABJVO010000078.1, forward strand.
ATGCGCTGGGTAAACAGAACCGCTTATGGGTCTTTTGCGGCACCTCAGCATGCGCGCTGATTAATGTTTCTGCTAGAAACCGCTTTGGCGAGAGTATTCTGAAAGGGGCAGGGGTGGCCCCCACACAGCGCACTGCTCCCAGATGTGTCAGACGTGTCAAACTTATGACAGGATGAGTGTATGTAAATGAGAACTTTAAGTGAGATCAGTTCAGGACACAACAAGCAGATCAATTCATAGAAGTGTGGTATCGGTCGAGGTAGACTTTTTGTGGCCCCTCAGATCTGTGATGATTTAACAAAGGCCCTGTGCCCACTCTGATTCAAGAAAACGCTTCATATATATATATATATATATATATATATATATATATATGACAAATTCAAATGACAATCCCAGAAATCTCACCCCAACTTCATCTGTGCAGCATGGAGTTGGAACCACACAGCCTCTCCCAGCCTTGCAGACGTGTGAGCAGATGCATCAGGAGCACTGCAAGGCTCCTCTACACCCTAAGCAAACACAGAACACACCTTGTGCCAAGCTATTGGGCACCACACCTCTTCTAACGGAGCTTTGATGGACATGACAGCCAGAGGGCCCATGAGACAGGACACACACCCAAACCACAGCTGTCAGGTAGACATCCAGAGCCCATGCTAACTGAACTAAGCTATAGTCCCTCTGGAAGAATTTTCTGCCATTGTCCGGCTAAATGTCCCAAACACACTGAAGCAACACACCCACAGGTAAACACTGTACGCCATGCCCATCTCCACACACCGCCCCCACCCCCCAAAAGCCCCAGCATGCTGAGATCCACTTAAGAGCCCCACCCACCTTCTTTTCACTACAAACCCACACCCAAGCCTTACACTCTCATCCAATGAAACCACCCCCCCAACCCCCCACCACATTCCATGCAATGCCACGCCCACCACCACGCCCACATTCATCAACGCCACATTTCTTATAGAATCCGCGCCCACTCGGACCTGCCAATGCCAGCAGGTGAAACAAACCCGTAGTTTTTAAGTGGCACAGAAATTACACGTAAACATACGCCCGTATTTTCCATGGATGCCCCACAATGCAGTGACATTTTGTACGCTGCGCTTGGCCACTCAACAAGATGTTTCCAAAACTTCTTGAAAATGAAAGCACAACAGGAAGAGCAAACAAACCGCAGCAGTAAACCAAACCACACGGGTCCGTTCGGATCGTCGGCTGTTACGGGTTTTCGGCACCAATGTGCTTCGGTGAACACCCAGAGTCCTCGTCGTGCCGCAGGTCGGCGTATAATACACATACACCTCCACACATAATAAAAGGCCAGGAACCGGACCCGTGTCTCAACTTGCCCAGGCACTGCAGGTAAGGTCGCGTTGCGTAACTGGCGCCCATTGCAAGAAGAGTACCGCCCCCCCCCCCTCTTTGAGATGGCCGCACTTGTCAAAAAGCACAAACATAATCACACACAGCACCGCTGCAAGCCCGTTACTGCAACCATTTCACACAGGAAGAAAACAAAGAGATAAGACGCGGGGCTGGCCCAAGCTGATCGCCTCCCGTGCGGCCGTCCGCGGCGCCCGGCACCTACCCGAAGACAAAGAGAAAAATACACCGGGGGGTCTGACACGTGTGCCGGGGGATTGCGATCTTAGTGTTACACCCCACCGATTGTTATGGGTGCAATAACGTGACAAACAAGCGCCCCGTCATAAATGCAGGTATTAAAAAGCACGGCTTTACCGAGAGCCACAAGCCGCACGGTACAGCATGTACTGCCTTCGGAAGACTGAACAGGAGGGGGTTTGTGTGCTTTTTGTCCTCCTGTGGGATCAGGAAAATAATTCCCCTTTTACAAACGGCCGCATAATATGAGGGGCGAGCCGGTGCGATGTGTCCCCGGTTAATATGAAATATAAAAATGGTGAGATAATGATTAACGATACAGTTATTTCAATCGGTGCATCCGCTCCTGCGATCACCTTAACCACCAGAGCCGGGCACCCATCGGTCCAATGCAATCGGCCGCAGTGGCACCGCATAAAAGAGGACACACAAAATTCACCATTAATCACAATAATGAAACAGCCACACGACGGCATCCAGGTACTGGCCGTAACGAATCAGCAGCACGGAGGACATGGGACGCCCGGTAACGTCTGTCCCGGTGTGTATCTATTTTTAGGGGCTCATTAGGTCATTGAGAAATAAGGCCGGTTTTATTCGCGTTTATCCATAGCGGGCTGGCACCGTGCATAAGCAATAAAAACGGGCGCGTTTTCTGGACTCACCCGCAGCGCAGATAGATCGATCTCGTCCAGACTTCGGGCCGGAGAATCACTCGCCATGTTGATTTTGCCAGATATTCTTTATATGATTGTAAAAAAATAACAAGACCCAGACCCCCCCCCCCCCTAAAAAAAATCCTCCTCGGTCACAGGTCTAGGTCACGTTAGTAGTAAAGCGCCCAGGCGACGTTTCTGCTTTTTTTAAGAATGAGAGAGAAAAAAAAAAAACAAGAAATGACAGTCCCTCTGTCGATGTGACAAAAAAAAGACGGGAGCGTGCTCAGGAGGCTACATCGATGCGTCTAGCGACGGAAAACATGCCCGATGCTGAATGCATGGCCGCCTGCACCGCCTGCGGACTGGAGCGCGACCCAGCGCCTGCACGCGCACCGATGCGCTCCGCCACCGACTGTCAATCAGCGCCGTTTCCCGGGAGTGGTCAGGACGCCGGGGGGCGGGGACACGCCCAACATGGCCACGCCCCTAGCCCCTCCCCCCCGGGGCCGTGCGTGAGTGTGCAGACTAGGAAGCGTTCCGCTGGCATGATCACCGGAAAGCAACAAACCGAGCGAGCACATACACCAAATGGAAATGCACGTTTACGCGACAATTAAGCGAATACGGAAGACCCCTTAGGCATAGATCCGTCTGTATATGCGCGCAGTGTAAATACAGCATGTAGGCGTTTATGCTTGGATGCTTCTGAAGTCTGAGATCAGTGAGAGATAACAGCTGGCTAGATTGTCAGGGCAAAGAGACTTAAACAAACAGAAATGGCTGCACGCTTACATGTCACCCCAGTTTAACAGGACTGTGATCCCCGTGCTGTCTTTGTTGTGGATTGTGCTGTAACCTTCATGCTGCCCTGATACCTTCACCTGGGAGAGTCTAAGCAGCACCACATCGAAGGAGTCGGTGTCCCAGTCAGTGTATGCGTCAGGAATCTGGCTTTACTTCTCATCCTGTCCTGCTGGAAGCACAGGCTGTGCTTTCTTGCTAGGAAATCTGTCTGAGTCGGTGGGGGGTGCTCGCCCCCGACATGTTGAACTGACCTAGTGACTAACCCTGCCACCTTCAGCTTTGATTCACAGCCCTTCGTACCCAGAGCCATTGCGTTGCCATTAGTGATGATGAATACAGGTCTTTATGGTCTCCTGTCAAAGAATCAGGGATGAGGTTTCGGTATTCTCCATATTGGCTAATAGCTTTCTCCCATTTTTATCATGCTTTGGAAAGTGGTGCTGAAAACGTGCATGTTAGAACATCCATGCAGCCATTGGGCCTGGCAGCTTAGGGCACAGAGCAGGGCGACACCTTGGGCAGGATGTCAATCCATTATAGCACACAGACACAATCACACTACGGGCAATTTACAGATGCCAAGTAACCTAACTATCTCCCCCACCTGTAAGGGGGAACCTGTCCAATACAGCGAGAACATTAAAACTCCATATTCCCAGAGCATTGGTGGGATTTGAACCTCCAACCTTGTAGGTGTGACGTAAACCGAGAATCAAACACAGAAGGCGAACTCCATTAATGATGCAAAGGACCTTGGCCGACGTAGCTGCGATGAAGGAGAGGTAGCCGTGTGGAGATTTTACTCTGCTTTCTCTTAACCCATTTCCATAGCATGGCATCTCTTGAGAGCGTACCACGGATGACGACAGCGACATGTCAGAAAACCGCAGAGGGAGCAATTGGAAAAGGAGTTCATCAGCAGAAATAGCTTGGCTGGCCTGGTGAGTGTGGCGTGTGCGTGTGTTTGTGTGCGTGTGTATGTGTTCATTCATAAGACTGCAGAAGCAGGTGGGCTGGTGAAGAATCCCATAACAGATAAAAAGATTTAAGAAAAAGCCCTACTGTGAGCATATTTACTCAGGAAGCTGCGTCTTGCAGCCTTGTGGAACATTCCAGAGACACTGAAGGATATTTTCAAGCATGAAGAAGCCAGACAGTGACACAAGCAAAAGTGGCCAAACAGGCTGATGGGGAAGAGCGCCCCGCTATGGCCGAGCTGAGCCAGCACACCGGTGACCCGATGGACCCGCCTCGGCACCATGCTGCTTATCTGGAGAGGACATTCCAGGAAGTGGCTTGTCACGCTGCCTCAATTAACGTCAGTACCTGGGAGGCACTGGTACCGGCCTGATAAGAATCGTGTCAGGTGACCGAGGTGGGCGGCTGGAGCCGCGGAGCTGCACCCTGCCTCTGAAAGGCAGCTGTCACAGGAAGTAGCAGATTCACACGAGCAGCACTTACTGTTGGGCCCTTTGGCGTGAAGCCCCACCACCCCCATAACTCCACAGCAGATTAAAATTCTTAAAAAAAAATAAATAAATAAATAAAAATTCAGCCGCTTGCATTTTCAACCTACATGTCATATGACAAGGTTGTTTGTGCTCCTTCGAAGACACCTGTCTTTTCCCAGCGTCTGGTACACGGTATGTTACTCTCACCCCTGCACTGACTGTTCTGCTGGCATCAGAGCACCTGTGGGATCCACATCAGGGGGAGGAGCTACAAGACAGTGTCAGACAGACCAACAGCACAGATTTAGAACTGACCCTGCTTTAGAAATCACCCTGCTATGGCACTTGTAGCCTCAAGGGGGCGCCCACTCCTCCTGCTGACGCACAGGGCTGCCCTGCTCTTGGACTGGGATGTTCTTGAAAGTGACAAACACAAAATCAAATTTTCTGGGGAGGGGTTCCAGTAATTAAATGTTTGGTACCTTTCAGTCTTTGGATCACCTGCCCTGGCTTCCATCTGACTGTCCCACAGGAGGCACTATTTCTGGGAGACATCGCCTTTCTGTCTCCACGGCAATTTTCCAGGTAAGGCAAGAGGGTGTGTGTGTGTGTGTGTGTGTGTGTGTGTGTGTGTTGTGTGTTGTGTGTTGTGTGTTGTGTGTGTGTCCGCACCTCCCCAGACCTCGCGTGAATCGGTTCGTCACCACGCGAATCACAGCCGCCCACAAAGAGCCACTGTGTAATTAATGCGCATGTTAAACAGCTCAGAAAGGGGGGGTTGTTGGGGTGAGGAAGCCGGATTGTGTGTTGATCCAGAATAATATCGGCATGGCGGTGGGGTTAGGGCAATGGAATGAATCAGCTGGGGGTAGAGTGAGTCAGAGAGCCCCGCAGCAGTCAGCAAAGACCCCTCTGAACAGCAGAACCGGGACACGCTTGACCCATAACCTGGGAAAGGACTCAGCACCGGCTGACAGCAGCAGGAGGCGGCCTTTGTCTGGCCCACAGGCGTCTGCCAGTGTCTTTGGTCCTGCTTCGTCTCCTGGCTCTCTTAGAGCCGCTGCGTGCCAGCCCCGTCCAATCTGCCTGTCCATACTTTCACATCACAAGGCACCCTCTGATTGGCTGAGAGTCAAAGGACATGCCCTCTGATTGCCCGATAGCTATGGTTTGGGTTCTGATTGACCAAGAGCCGTAGGATAGCTGATAGTCCGAGAGCCACAAGCAAAGCACTCTGATTGGCCAAGACCTGCACGATGCGCCCTTTGATGTGCCTGCTGACAGGCAGGGACTGGCCCTCTCATTGGCCGAGAGCTGCAGGATGTGCCCTCTGATTCTGATTGCCCCAGTGCCGCAGGCTGGGAGCTTGGATTGCCCAAGAGCCTTAGGACAAGCCTTCTGATTTGCCAAGAGCTACAGGATGCAGCCCTTTATTGACCAAGAGCCGTAGGCCAGGCCCTCTAATTGACTCCGCCTCATGGACTCTTTCCCGGGCAGGTGACCCGGCTCCAGCCCACGAATTGGACCAGCAGGGAGCTGCATTGGGTGGAGTGCGGCCTGGTATGCACTGTTCTGGTCGGGGCCCGCGGACGCCCCCACACGACTCACTGTGCTAAAAATACCGCCCTGAGAGGATGCCTTACGCAACAGCAGCACGTACATTCAGCACGGAGTGAGTCCGGTGCTAAGTGGGTCAGGGGGGTCTGGATGTCTGCCGGGGGCTCAGCGGGGTCCTCACACGCTTGGAACACGATGGACAGGAGCTGGGGGGTCAGGGGGGGGGGGCATATTTAAGGAGGGAAACCACCGCAATTAATCCATATGCAAATCAAGGGGATGGCTTGGGCCGAAAGCTGAAAATCTAGGCCGGAGGACTTTAAGGTGGACGACCCGGGTGGTGTGATGCTGTAGACAAAGGGACAGCAGGAGTGCCCCTCTAATGGGACCAGCTCCCCGAGAGCCCAGGATTCCTCAAAGATATTGATGCCCGGGATTGGCTGCTGTGGGGTCACCATGGCGATCTGAGGGAGGCGGCCTGCCCGCTTTGAAAACCTAGGCTGCGGGTGACTTCTGTGCCGTCAGGGGTCACAACCGTCAGTCATTAGCTGTAATATGAGGCCGGAGTTTGGACTTGAGGTGCACCACTTCCTTACAAGACGCCCTGAACAGCAATCACACACCCGCTGCTGTTGGTAAGCGTGTTTTTCATGAACTGGCAGAAATGTCCAGATCCATACGTCACTACCTGTGAAAACGCTTAACCCAAGGGGTAAAGAACAACATATTAATTTCTCCAAGTGTGTTTCTTTTTCTGATTTTCTGATTCTCCAGGTAAACAGGGGCCAGGTGTACATCTCACTATCTCTGGACATTACCTGCGGCTGGGGAAATTCAGCTTGCGCAGACACGCCGAATTCCTGCCCGTGCTGGTCCCCCACACGCCGTGCCCTGCCTCAGCTCCTTCTGACATTCCAAACCAGGAGACTGGAGGGGGGGGGGGGGTCACAGGTCACAGATCAGAGTTTTTGGATTGGCGCAGAATGCTGCTATTTAGGCCCCCAAAGCCGCCCGAAACACAGTCAGGACCACACATCACGACACTGTTTACAAACATATTATTTATATTATTTACAAATGACCAAGCAACTGTCATCGAGAGAATGACAAATGATATCATAAAACCGATCGATGCTGGAGTGAATTACACTCTTAACCAGGTCCAGATCAAAGGTGGAGAAATTCGGCTGCTTGGGTCCCGTCGGACTGGCTGCTACAGCGTCTGTGCATTCAGGTGGCAGCACCGATCCAGGACGTGTCGGGACCTGCGATGCTGTGCGAGAAGCTCCCCACTGTGGCACGTCTGAGAATTGCACTTGAAGCATTAAAGAGAATCCATGGGACCGAAATATCATAACTGTCACCAGCACGAAGTGTGGAAACCTTTTGTTTTTACTGGACAGAAATTCTTTGGGCAAAAAAGAAACATGAAGTCAACTGGAAAGAGAGCTCACGCGCTCATGAAGAAGCAGGGAGTGGGGTAAGGAGCCACAGCAAGGTGCAATGGCGCCCCCATGTGGGCAGAACATCACACTGCGCATAGCATATAGAACAGCGGGCATGGCAAGATGTCAGGCAGGAAGTCAGGAGCAGGACAAATTAGCCCAGCAGATCAGCTTGGTGCGGATACATGATTCAGAACGGCGAGCAGAAATCCCTGTTCTCCACTTGGAGATAGATGACGGACCAGCAGAGCCCCTCCCGGGTGCCGTAGGTCTCCAAAAACCCACCGAGAAGCAGGAAGCCTCCACCAATCCCAGGGGCAATGCAGCTTCAGCCCAGACAGGCCACACGGTCGCCCCAAACAACAGAAAGTTCAGGAAAAACCAAGGGCCGGCATCCAGGAAGTGATGTCGCATCATACAGGAATCCGAGCGCATGCGGCAGGGTAAGGGCCGAGGCTTATTTCAGCATCTCTTTCACGAAGGATGTATTCCATAAAAAAATTCTCATAACAGAAATCGCGTAAGGCCTACAGCATGTTGATCAGGTTTGCATAGTGTTGGTGGTCAGTATTAGTAAAATGATATAAACACAGACCTGCCAACCTTGGGAAATTTTTTTGAGTATCACAATGGTGGGACTCTCGCAGACTCACACTCGCTTGGTGGGCGTGACCAGAGTGCGCAAGCGGTGACTTCAGTTGGAGGGGCAGCAATTGATGACTGGCAGGATGCTCGGCCAATCATTTAATTTGATCCGAATTAAATTAAATTTCTCATCTTTTTGTGTACTATCAGCTTATTAAAGCATATGTATTTTACATACTTCTGTATCTATTTCTTATTACTTTAGTTTTAGTTATCTGTGGACCGGCAGCCTAGCTCAACATATCAAACATAGTTCCTCGTCTACAATCACATTTAAGAATCTGGAACCAGGGGCATATCCAGCTTTTTGAAAGTGTGTGTGTGTGTGTGTGTGTGTGTGTGGGGGGGGGG
>JABJVO010000078.1:24062218-24102599 GCA_026770805.1 Boulengeromyrus knoepffleri
CACGGCGTTAGGACATGAGAGACACAGACACACACGGCGTTAGGACATGAGACACACAGACACACACGGCGTTAGGATATGAGAGACACAGACACACACGGCGTTAGGACATGAGAGACAGACAGACACACACGGCGTTAGGACATGAGAGACACAGACACACACGGCGTTAGGACATGAGACACACAGACACACACGGCGTTAGGACATGAGAGACACAGACACACACGGCATTAGGACATGAGACACACAGACACACACGGCATTAGGACATGAGACACACAGACACACACGGCATTAGGACATGAGACACACAGACACACGGCGTTAGGGCATGAGAGACACACACGGCGTTAGGACATGAGAGACAGACAGACAGACACGGCGTTAGGACATGAGAGAGACAGACAGACACACGGCGTTAGGACATGAGACACACAGACACACACGGCGTTAGGATATAAGACACACAGACACACGGCGTTAGGATAAAAGACGCAGACACAAGGCATTGGATATAACAATAACAGGCAGTGTCAGCATGTAACAAATACACTTCAGACACTGCAGATAGTTTCTCGTTTTGCCAAACACACAGTTACACACATTACAGATAAACTCCTGCTTTTACACACAGACACATACATACACCCTGAGATACATACACACAGACATACACATGCACACGGACACACAGATGCTCACGGACACACAGATACACACAAAATACACACACTCACAAGCACATACAGCGTCACACACATATACTCACACAAAAAACACACATACACAAACACACACACACATACACACATGCACGCACACACAGTTACAGACACACAGGAACGTGTGCCATGTCACTGACCTGCCCCCAGGGAGCCCCCATCCTGGTTCTGTTGTCCTGTACACGTCCACACGGTGCTTGCCTACACGACTCTCTCACTCCACTGCTGCACCGCTGTCTGGCCAAGTGGGAGGAGCACCGCCTACCCAAAACACTGATAGGCTGAGCCCCTCTGGGGGCGGGGCCTAACAAACCATCAGTCACTCCACCTGCTTCAGCTGGGAGCAAAGGCCCACCCCCATCTATATGTGCAATCAGCTCCCATGTCTGGACCACCACCAAAAAGTGCCACCACAGTTTGGAAACACGGAGAGGATGTTGAGCAGAGGAGGTTTGCAAAACACCCCTCAATGTGCTGTGAGCTCTGCTACTGAGTACAGAGCCCCTCTAACCCGATTCCTATCTCTCTCACTTGCTCCGAATTCGACTGCTTAAACACCCCAAACACACATTTATCCATGTTGCATGGCAACACAAAGGGAACTGGAAGAACAATGGGAAAACAGTATAGTACTAGACAAAAATACTCAACTAAAATTTAGCACAAAAAAAACCAAAAAATTAAATGCAATCATTTAGAATAAAAATACAAATAAATTACGACACATTAAGGTTAAGGTGCAGTTTTCTCTGTAATGGGGAACCCCCCCCCCTCCCCCACTGCCATTTATATCATAAGAACAGTCCAGGAGTCACATGGTATCCAAAACAGTTCAGCTGAAAAGCCTTTGCTGAACTTCTGTGGCTTTCTTGGCAGATTCCTGAATGCATCCAAAAAAAAAAAAAAAACACTGTGAAACGAACCAACTCTGCCCCCTGGTGACCAAATGAGCGAATGGCACTCACCCTGGAAAGCAGACTATTAAACCAGACTAGGCAGCTTAGGACGCACATGCGATGTCATAGGCAAATTAAGCGAGGTGTGCAGAGCAGCTGCATGGTGAACACGGTTCAATGGCATTCAGTATCGCAGAATGTGTATGTTCGAAGTGACAGTGGTCAGCAGACACATTTCAGACATGGCGACTAAATACAAGCAAGCGATGTAACAGGAAGTGAAGTTTCCACACCAAGGCTGTTCAATGAGGAGAGTGACACACAGCAGGACCGAGTGGCCAGGCTGATGATGCTACACACAGCCCAGCCTGGGGGGGACCTGCAGTTGGACCCCTGCCGAAACGATCCAAAGCGTGCAGCTGTATAAGCAGAAACTACCTAAGGCTCCTTTGAGATACAATCACTATGTTGGGAGCTCGAGAAGTGTAAACATCACTCCCACCAAAGCAAACTGTTGGTATGTCGATATGTGACCTGGGCTACAGGGAGGCAGCCAGCTGGACCACAGGGCATTACTACCCCGCACCTGTCACCTAACACATTATAACCATTACAGGCAGGGAAATTGGAGGGGCACAGGAAGAGAGGACTCACCACAGCCCGGCTCAGACCAGAATTCTATCCACTATGCCTCCTGCTGTTATATCCAGCACATTACAGTCCTCATTACAATCCAGACTGTAGTGCTCTGACCACTATGCCCCCTGCTGTGATACCCAGATCATTACAGTCCTCATTAGACTCTAGACTGTAGTGCTCTGACCACTATGCCCCCTGCTGTAATACCCAGCACATTACAGCCCTCATTACACTCCACACTGTAGTGCTTTGACCACTATGCCCCCTGCTGTAATACCCAGCACATTACAGCCCTCATTACACTCCATTACTTCCTTGCCTACTGCTACACTGTAATTATAACCGCAAACCCATGTAATCCAAGGCCATTTAAGACAGTTACCCCACCCCCCCCAGGCCTTCTGCCCTGTTTATTCAGCAGTGCTGTGGCCTTGGCCAACCACGCTGTGGACACCCACCCACAAAGTCAATCCAGCGCGGCTCACACTGTTTACTCTCCGCTGGAATGATTCACCCCCCATCCTTAAGCCTTAAGACAGAGATGGCATAACGCAGCATAATCAGGGGCGTGAGCTGTCAAGCAGCCCTCATTTAAAGCATATCCCCCCCCCCCCCCCCGCCAGCTTCCAACATAGCAGCTCACTCTGTCCACCTCACAGTTCCTCGGCCCCTGCCTGTGGGTGTGAGATCCTTAGAGCAGGTGCCTGTCCACCCATTGTGACATCATGTGCCGGACATGCTGAGGGGACAGGGTCACACCCTGACTGGCTGACAAGCCCCGGAGGTTCCTGCTTTTCACTGGCTACCGGATGAAACTCACTTTACTCGCTCACTCACCAGATGTGGCAGTTATCGGTTTTCTTTAAGAGACTTTTAAAAAGCAAGTAAACATTTGACAGGATGTGTCCATCGACTGTTTTTCATTCAGCTGCACTGTAAGGCAGGTAGATCCAGAGACCCTGCCTCATGGTACAGGGACCACAGGGACAGAGCCAGCCCGGATACATCTCCCAGTGTAGGAAGATCCCGATCACTTCCTGCCTTTTCCCCAGCACAGAAAATCGCCTGTGGGAAGCTAAGAGTGCTTCTGTTTATATACGGTAAATGGACCTCAGCTGACTTATAAAATGCATAAGCCATTGTTATATATACAAGGGTGTTACTTTGGGCTGAGTTTTGGGGGTAGGGTGGTGAAGTCTCCACCTATTTATTTATTTTTTTGCTAAATGGCCATTAAATGGCTGTTTCACATGAACTTTATGGTAAGGAGACATACCAAAACAACAAGATATGCATATTCCAACTATATATACGGGTTGCATTACCCGGTTTTGATTACTGTGGCAGTATGAGCGCTTTGCTTTCCGGCAGTTTAACCCGGCGACGGACCGCTAGCATTTTGAAGTCCCTACGTTTCATCTGCCCTGCCGCTCCCGGTTCGCAGTATGCGAAGAAGTAGAAAACATACCTTAAGAAGCGGAAAGCAGGTGCTGCCGGAGCTCCAGCAGGTCAGAGGCTAGAGTGATTAGTGCATGGCGTGCGTGCGCGCTGCGCCTCGGGCTGGGCAGGGCATCCGTCCGCTCCTTCTGCAAACGGACCGCCCAGCACTGAGTTGCTGTTTGTCTTTATTTTAATGCGCTACGGACGCACCGGGCACACGGAGAAGCTACGGGCATTGGCAACCGTAGCAGGACCTAGTCTGCTAGTTTCCTCCTTACTTTCTTGCATTTTGCTTTACTCACTGGAATACACGTGCTGGTCGCGCTGGAGAGAAAGAGCAGCCCCGTCTGCTTTCATCTCCCCGCACGCCGTCGCTCATGCCTCGGACATTTTGCTCTCGGTTATCTCCCTGGAACACCGGCGGCCATCAGATGTGTCTAACCGCTCCTGTGTACCCTAAGACCCGGTTGCGTGATTTTCCCCGGAATGTGAGAAGACGGTGTGATGTCAAACAGACAAAAGTCACTCCAAACGTCATATACGCGCATGCCGTACCTACAGCTCGATTTGTTTTCAGCGTGAATAAATTCTGTTTTCACAGGTATTATCGAAGGGTCAATAAGAAAAGTTTAGGGATTTTGTTGCGTATGCACGCCTGACTGCCCAGTTTAATCTAGACTAATTCACGGATTTCCAGAGAGAAATTGCCAAGCCGCCAACCACTGGCCTAATACGTTTACCATGAATTAAATTAGTTTGACATGAGAAGCCTTGTTTCTTGCCGTGACTATGCATTCCCTGGAAGCCACCGATCCTCCCCCTTTTCAGCAGTGTAGCATCGACACCCTGCGACACACACAAGCCCAAAAAACTACTTGTAATCTAACTCGCTAGATACACAGAGAGATAAGTCAAACTGTGGCTGGAGACACAGCTTCCTCCCCAACCACCTCCAATAACACGTCAGTGTGCAGCACTTTCATTTTCCTTTAAGTTTCTGGCCAAGTCATATCTTACCGTGTATATTTGTATTTTGAAATAGAACGTCAGTAAAGCACGCTTCGGCATTTTGGCGCTTATCGTTACAGCACAAATAAATTGGAAGATAAAGTTCACAGAAATGAAAGATTCGAAGCTCCAAGAGGCACAAAAACCTGCGGAAATCAGTAATGCGTTACATATCCTGTCCAGACTCCGTAATAAACTGGTTTTACTGGACTCGCAAGTATGCTGCTGTGAAACCAGATTTCATTTTGAAAGCCTCACAGTTGTCTTATCTCGCTACATCATGCACTCGCCTGGCCAGTTACCAGCCACCGGTTAACCCGCATTCATCAATCACACAATCGTTCCCGAAAAACAGCATGAACTGCAAAGAACATCAGGTCAGGTCAGGTTGGGGAGCATGCGCTGATGCAGCGCGTTGATACACCCACAACACGGCGAAACTCCTCGGGATCCTGGACGGCAATCCCCCAGCCGGTCCAGTCCCACCCTCCGGAAATGGCCATCCATCTGCCGCAGCCAGGTGTTACATGGGCGTCCCCGCAGCCTGGTCCAGCCGCCTGGGAGCCGGATCACCCTCTGGGAAACGCGCCACTGATGCTCCCTCACAATGCAGGTAATGTGCCTCATTCGGGACTCACTAAGTCAAACCAGCGGTACCCAAGGATTCTTCGAAGAGACACAGTACCGAAGGAGTTCAGTTTTCGTCTCAGCTCACTGGATAGCGTCCAAGTCTCACAGCCATACAGCAAGACAGGGAGCACCAGGACTGAAAAACCTGGACCTTCGTCCTCTTGCAAAGATATCGAGAGCGCCACACACCCTTTTCCAGTGACCCCCCATGCTCTCCCAATCCGTCTGCTGTCACCAGAGACAAGAATGTCGTTGCCGAGGTAGGTAGGCCACATTCTAACATCACCTTAAATTAAAGCGGGCGATGTGCAGGCAGTTTCCAGGTTGCGAACGAGACCCGTTCCCTAAGTCTGTCTTAAAGTCGAATGTGCAGGGAAAATAATAGAAAAGTACATAATAATAATCATCATAGTAATACAGTAACAATAGAAGTAACTACATCTGATACTGTACAGTACCTCAAGTCGAGGAACGTCGACGAACCGTTGAAGCAGTGCAATGTTTTCATGAGCGTTACATAGTAGTGCGTGTGTTCGTTATTATGGACAATTGTATTTAACCCGAATTTTTAATAAGCCTATAATAGGCATTATGGCAGTACAAGTTGTCCGTAAGTCGGACGTTCTTAACCGTGGACTGCATAAACGTCTCTTGTAAATGCATACGGCGCCATCGTGTGGCGGTAATGTTTAAAGTCGAACAAACCATTCATTCACACCAACAGGTGCACCATCTGGTCGTAAAAACAGCCTTCTTTTTATTTTCCAAAAGTCATCTGTCCAGAAAGACGTTTTCTTTGATTTAATTTCCCATCTGCTTCTAACTCGTTTTCCGGTCTAATTTTTGATAGTATCTTGTAATAAAAAGTAAACGAACCGAGTAATAGCTCCGTAACGAGTAACGGGACTCCTTTTCTACGCCAGAGTAGCCAGCCCAAGGTGTTCTGTTTCACTAGATATACTGACTCTCTTAGGTTTTATTTATATATCTTTAATTTCCTCATAATAATCTCCCTTTATCCTCAAACTAAAATCTTTAGCTTGTTCTTTTTAGTTTACCCATACAGTCAGCACACAGCTGTAGTATTTATGGTCACTCAGACGATAGCGGCGTAGACTCACGACTCCCCGCTTGTGGATTCGATTCCCATTCTCGAGTTTGCGTGTTTTCCCAAGTCTGCGCAGTTTTCTCCCCAGTTAAGTGAATATGCGGGTATACGGTGACTTCCAGCGGCCCTGGACGCATTTTCGTATATAGCACCCCCCACACCACACCCCTAGGGAAGTGCGCATGTGTGAGCAAGACTTTTTCTCCGCACCTTCAGCTCCGCGCAGAAGACACTTGACTGTGGAAGAGCAAAGACTTCCCACGACACTTGCCAGTTCCCCTGTCATCGATCGTATTCGCGGCTCTTCTGACATCGGCTTTAACGCCTTTTTTTGCTGGCTTTATGGTGCTCATAGCAAGTCGCACTGTGATCCTGATATTAAAGAAATATAAGCTGCAAAAGACAAAATGTGTAGAACCTGAGACTGTAAACTCAGACGATTGATTATCAATGTGGCATTTCCATTGTACATGCCGAAGACCGGAATTCGAGTAAATGTGTGGATACGTAGCATTTGATTCTGATCGCAGGTGAGATCATGCTTTTGCAAGGTTAATATCATTCTATGGATGGTTATTAATGACTTATAGATCTCCTATACGTCCGCTCCGTGATGTCTGTGTCGGTTGGTACCTGTGGCTCGGACTGGGAGATGGTGTGTTGGGGATGCTGTCGCTGTAAACTTCAGTGAGGTGCTGACATCCGCGTCTGACATATAACACCCCCAGGATGAATAACTGGACTGATCATCCAAACTGCTCGTGTAACTGCAGCCTAAAGGACAGAGACCTGTGGCAAAATGGGACGGACTGGCATAGCGAATACCCCGTGAACCTGTTCCCTGTTCCCATCTTGACCGGAATAACCATCACATGCGCGCTGCTCTTCCTAATAGGAGTCGTGGGGAATGTGATGACTATTTTAGTGGTCGGTAAGTATAAGGACATGCGGACGACCACCAACCTGTACCTGTCCAGCATGGCTTTCTCGGACTTGCTGATCTTCCTGTGTATGCCCCTGGACCTGTACCGGATCTGGCGGTACCGGCCGTGGAATTTTGGCGAGCATCTCTGCAAGCTCTTCCAGTTCGTAAGCGAGAGCTGCACCTACTCCACCATACTGAACATCACGGCGCTGAGCGTGGAACGCTACTTCGCCATCTGCTTCCCCCTCAGGGCCAAGGTGGTGGTGACTAAGGGCCGGGTGAGGGGCGTCATCTTTGCCCTGTGGGTGGTAGCCTTTTTCAGCGCGGGTCCCATATTCGTGCTGGTCGGGGTCGAGCATGAGAACGGAACCGACCCCTGGGAGACTAACGAGTGCAAGGCGACGGAGTACGCCATTCGCTCGGGGCTGCTGACCGTCATGGTGTGGGTCTCAAGTGTCTTTTTCTTCCTGCCCGTCTTGTGCTTGACGATCCTCTATAGTCTTGTTGGGAGACGCCTGTGGAGGAGAAAGCGGGAGTCCATGGGGCCCAATATCTCAAGTCGAGACAAGAATAATAAGCAAACTGTAAAAATGCTGGGTAAGAAATTTGGCAGATGAGTGTTTTATACTGACTGTCCCCGACTTAGCACTAGATTCCGTTCCTACAGAATGGTCGTACATCGAAATGGAAGTATGCCGGAATAGAATATCGCACTGACTTTTAGGTCAGTCTGAGACTGAGACTGCCAGATGCCTACAGTACAGTATTTTCCCGCGGCAACTATCGTACGGCGCGCAGTGAGCACTAGATAGCCTACCATGTACGACGTCCGATTTTTCGTTTCTACATACATTTAGACCCTGCTGTATTATATTAAAAACATTTGGTCGTATGTGCAAGTCCTCGTAAGTCATATAGGTCGTATGTCAGTGGCAGTCTGTAATTATTTGCTATTTACAATGACATTTGCGACCAAAGGATGATGTTGACCTAATTGCGCACACTGCGCAAACTTTGTCCATGGAAGTTCAAATTACCGGAGTCTTGTTCATTTAATTTCCCATGCAAAAAATTGATTTCCACTTAGTTTTCAGTTACTGAAAATGATATCCTAGCATAAGCGTAGCTTAAACAACAGGGATATCCCTACTGTCATGTCACTAATATAGAAATTAGTCGCATTCCCGGAGGGTTTTTTATTTAATGTTTAAGATTTCGTAGCATACTCAGAAAACCAAGATACAATCAGTCGAATGTACCGATGTGAAACGCACAAGTTTCTCCTCCGACAGCAGTCTTCTTTTGTCTACTAAAGCCGAGTGCTGCAAAGTTGCAATATCTGTGTCTGTCTATTCCGCTAAACAGTGTGACAGTGTGTCAAGTTGGACTTATTATACAACTATACAGACAGGAGAATACAGATCATTCAGTTTCAACCAAGATACATTTTAATACGCTATAAACGCATACACTATGTTTATGCATTATTTGCCCTTAGGACTTAAAACATAAGCATACCAAAAAGCATAATGATACGCTGAAGATGTACAGCATAGAGGAACCCCCGAAGAATTAAGCCAGCGACGTCTTCGCATAACCCCGAGAAAAACAGCATAGCGCGCTGATGATACCCAGCCACACAAACGGTCATGTCTATATCCGATTTGAATTGAAATACTTGTAATAAACCAATAATTGTACCCATATCATTTTCACTCTAAAGACTTTCAAAGTTTTTTGTGCTAATGATGCTGTATACAACGGAGATGCATGGGTGTGGGATAACGAACTCATTCGGGGCATGTAATTTCATTCATCTTAATTCCTTTAAGCGTACCCGCTCGCCGTCTCTTTGCAGTGGTCGTCGTGCTCGCCTTCGTCCTCTGCTGGCTGCCCTTCCACGTGGGACGCTATCTGTTCTCCAAGTCCTCCGAGGCGGGTTCGCCCCTCATGTCGCAGATCAGCGAGTACTGCAACCTGGTCTCCTTCGTGCTATTTTACCTCAGCGCTGCCATCAACCCCATCCTCTACAACATCATGTCCAAGAAGTACCGGGCGGCCGTCTGCAAACTTTTCAGGCTGAGGCGGACGCCGCGGAGGCTGGTGTCTACAATGAAAGGGGACAGCTCCGCTGGCTGGACGGAGTCCAGTCTGAGCACTTAGCCTATCTCGAGCTCCGTGGAAATGACCCCGACATGTAGCCAGCTTACAAGTATGGAGAAGCTCTGAGACCAGACAGTCCTCTCCGCTTTCGGTCGACTGTAAGAAGCTTATGGACCGAGATCCGAAACGGCCTGATGATTCTAACGTGCCTGAAATCGCCTGAAGCCAAATACTTATACGGACGCAAAATCTTAAACCAAATAAAGCTATCTAACTTCTTTTCTTTAATCCTCATGCTGCTGTCGTCAAGCAATGTGATTTTGTAACTAAAATCAGAAGATTATGCTCGATATATTTATCTATCAACACCATCAGTAACTACGTATCCATAATAAGGTGCCCTTACTTACATCACCAGAGTATCCATTTACCAATTTTTAAGCATCTACAATGCATCAAACATGGATGCCTTAAAACGATTTTGAGAACTGGATGACAAAGTTAGCACTGTAGACATTGTTGCCAGGAGATAGACGCCGCTTACACGTTGCCGTATTTCTGTGCCTGCGGGGATCCGCGTTACTTGTGCTGGCGCGCTTTTGTCAGTGCTCAGTATGCAGTCAGCAAAGTGCACTTAAACCAGTGCAAAAACAGCGCGCGACTTTTAATGCAAAAAATCTGCGTGCTTGGACGCGCAGGATTAATTGAATTCATGCTGAACGAATCCGCTCTGTTTCCCCAGTTGCGCTTTATTTGTTATTCTAAACTGGGTGTTACCTGTCTTGCATTTAGTCAAAAATTGCTCCTAAAACGCGTTGCCTGTTGTAAAGGCATCGGCGTAGTTATGTTTAAATTTATATTTATAAGTAACACTACACTTTGGGAGACTGGGTTCAAACCACGTACATCTCGAGACATTTGCAAAGGTTTGTGGCGTTCAGCTTATTTGGTATATGATTTTTGTAAAATAAACAAAAATGATCATAAAAACTCTGTACCTGACATGCGCACAAACGTAAATGAACCAAACTGATGTATGTTTGTAGAGGTGGATAGTTCACGTCCAGAAAGTAAAAATCCAGACGAAGATTTTGTTTGAACCAACCAGCTGAATACTCTGAGGCTGTGACGCAGCTAGTTGGTTGAAACAGAATTTTAATTTGGATTTTAACTTTCTGGACCTGAAATGTCCGCCTCTGTATGTCTGTATATATTGTCGTCCGGTGGTCTATATTCTGTGCATAATTTCACGGTGTTTGTGTTGATATTTTGTAATAGAGCGGGCACCTCCATAAAAACGTATGTGAAGTGTTACGTCTTGGGGCTTTTATTCTCAACTTTGGAGGTTGCTCTTCAGTCTAAGTGGACACAAAAGCACTAGACGATCCACCCATGACCTTTAGGGTGGAAGATTTATTCACACAGCGAGGTTACCCGCAACATGAAACCTCCAAGAAGTTGGAGGGAGGTGGAGGTGCAACAGAAACGTGATCAGGAAGCAGGTTTCAGTAACTACTTCCTCACCCCCCCAGCTGGAAAGCACACACCCAAAGTCACTATTACTCGGTTTTCAGTCGAGATCGACTCACTGTCACAGCCAGGGGTTTGGACTCATGTCAGGCTGACAACTCCAGCCCCCCCCCCTGTGATGTCAGCAGCGAGCCTCCCCACAAAAGGCTCTCCACAGCAAACTCCATCCATCTCTCCCCCAGCCTGGATTGATTTACGCTGTACTCCTGCACAGCCTTGGAGCTCCAGTGGTGGGCGCTGTTCTGATCATGTGCGACCCGCCGTTCAGCCAAACACAGCGACACCCCCACCTACATTGTAACAAATCACATATCCTGAATTGAGGTACATCTCCCATACACCGATGGGGGCGCAACCCAAGACAGGCTGGGTTATTGACTTGACCGAGGCACCAGGCACCTGGGTTCCCCCAGGGCTACCTCAGGAGCCACACATTAATGCCTCAGGGGAGCTGAAAAAACTAAAATAATGTACACTCTCCAAGAAGTGCCTCACAATGACTTGAACTCCATTTAGTTCCAGGGCATTGTGACATCATCTAGTGTCCATGTTTGCCATAATATAGTCCAAATCAAACAAAAACTGTTTGAGAAATGGGTTTGGGCCAAACCCAGAGAGAACGAGGACCCTGAACATGGAGTTCAGGCTTCACCTAGTCCCACCCAAGACATCCTTCCCACTTTTCTTACCTGCTGATAGGGCGTTCCTGGTGTCCATCACTCCAAATCAAACTTTGCATCAATGTTAACAGCAGTTATTTGGGCTTGAGGTCAAAATGGTGTGGAGCAGACTGTTGGGGCTCCAGAAAGAGACAGTATGTCCGTGTTCTGCCCTGAAACACAATGCCAGCCTGCCTCCCTCCATTATACCAAAAAGCAAGGGGTCAAAGTAGAGGCCAAATTAAACCATCAGGCTGAAGAAAGAGCAGATAAATGAAGCTGTTTTTGGTGGGTTTGTTGCACATTTGGTGAATCATCCCCCCCTATATGCAAACTCCTCTTTTTCCCTAAAAATTAAAATCAGCACCAAAGGCACTTCCAGAACATCAGTACATTATTTTTTTGGAACTCTCTGGAAAGTACTGTGTTCCAGCTCCCTTGATTGACTCCCTTTATCCTCCTGCCTACTGACATTCATCCCCAGAGATCCACCCTGGCCTTCAAGCAGAGCGTAAGCAGATGCTGCCCAGAACCCAGACTTTGATTTCTACTTGAACCTACAAGCAGAAATCAGACCAGGTCACACTTTACCCAGAAACACTAAAGGATATCCTGCAGCGCTTTCCCTTGCACTGAAACACAAGCGAACCAGTAACCGTGTGACAGGCTGGTAGCCAGAGATAAATTTCATAAGGGGTCTGGCACTGGTACCATGTGCCACAACCACACCAGTACTGTGTGACCCAAACTGGTACTGCGTGGCACAAACAAACCAATACCATGTGACATAAATAAACTGGGACCATGTGATAGAAACGGACTGGTGTTATGTTACACAAACACACTGGTACTATGTAGCACCAAAAAATAAAACCTGTGACACAAGCAAAGTGGACTGTGTGACACAAACAAACAGACCATGTCACACAAATACACCCATACTGTGTGACATTTCCCTTGGTCTATAGATATGACCTCTGTTTCATGCTATTCAGTCCAATGGTACCACTTAGGCCAGCTCCTGTTGCCACATAAACCCGAGGTAACATTGTCAAAGGTCAAACAGCCAGTTCTACCTGATCACCCAGATACGAGCAAAATGCTCTTTTGTGCCTTATCTCTAGTAGAGATGCTGATATACTGAGTTGCTCAATTACCTATGGCTGACTCCCTTGCTGGTCTGGATAAGGCGAGCGGTGTGATGGTGGTGTGGAGGGACGACGCAGGCGGATGGTAAATGTGAGGCTTGGGTGAGCATGGAGCTAATCGCAGGAAGCACACATAGGGGACAGAGGAAAGTGGAGTACCTGGAGGAAACCCACACAAACATGTGACAGACAGACTCCACAGTCATAGAGTAGCTCTGTGCTGCTCAGGCAGCTGGGAGGTGTGAGGTCATAGTGCCTCCCTTAGGGCTGCTCTTATGACTTGTGTAAGGAGAGAATACTCAATACTCATAGTATTGCTGTACTCACTTAAACACTAGTGATTATATATAGCAGGCCTTTGCGGTTTGAAGCCTCATTTCTGACTGACCAGTTAGGCCCCATGCAGGACACAGCTTGTTGGCAAACAGGCGGCATGAAGGACTGCAGAGGCATGATGGTCCGGGGGGGGGGGGCTTGGATTTATTTGCAGGAGAAAATGAAATGTCGTTGCCTGACTCTTTTCATTAGCCATTATTGCACCATGCAAAGTAAAGCACCCTGCTGAAATGGAGCTGCGTATATCACCCCGTACATCACATACACTGCCCCGAAGGAGTCACATTTACGTACATTGTCAGTGATGTTATCCCATCCCATAATGTCCATCAGCCACTAAGATATTGTGTCAGCGAGATTCATTATAGTTCCGAATAAATTAGAAAGGTGCTTGCGGTGGCAAATCCCGACACTCCAGGAGAGCAAGGTCACCGAGGGGATGGTATCATGCTGGAACATGGTGCTGTTGACATGCCTGATCCCATAAACCACACCGTAAGGCGAGAGAAGATGGGATGAAGGTGCAGGAGCGTTACGAAGGTGGAATTCCATGGATCACACTGGGAGTGAAAATTTAGGGATTCTGTGTTAGAGCTGCTGATATCACACTGCATGGCAGGCGTTCAGTAGCGTAGACGGTGTATCGTATGCGGCACTGAGCTGCTGATATCACACTGCATGGCAGGCGGTCAGTAGCGTAGACCGTGCAGCGTATGCGGCACTGAGCTGCTGATATCACACTGCATGGCAGGCGGTCAGTAGCGTAGACCGCGCAGCGTATGCGGCACTGAGCTGCTGATATCACACTGTATGACAGGCGGTTATTAGCGTGTCGAATATACAGCACAGAGCATATATTAACACAGCCGGGCACACAATACACATTTGAATTACTGTGAGGGAGGTACGATAAGGCTGAAGGCGAACTCACCCAAGTCCAGGAAAGATCTAGAATGAATAATTTATTGGACAGTACATTTATACACAGTATATGATAGATATAAATCAGCCTCAAAGATACAGGGAAAAATGTAGCAGTTTCTTTTACATATTCCTAAGAAATTATAAAATCCGCTGATATTTGCTGATATATATCTTTGTAACTGTGAGGTATCATTATGATTCAGATTTGGATATAGTAGTAAAATATGCAATTCATTAACTTCAACTGGGCACTTTCTCTCTCTCTCTTACATCTTCACTGCTGGTTTACATATATAAAACATTTTCAGGGACCCGGAGACACATAAAGCTGACAGTTGACACTCTGAAGGTTTAAGTCTTCGAGGACGTGTTGGGCATGGTTTGTGTGGACAGGCGTCTATGAAAAAATGGAAAACAGAGACACAGAATCCAGTTCGCACAGCCCACCTGGAATGGCAAATTAAACAAAAAGAAATTCGAATGCAAGTGTAAGTCTTCCCTTTTCTCAAGATTATCTTACTCTCCCACTCCTGCCCCCCCCCTGGTCAGCCCAGCTGACTCAGTATGATCCTGAGCCCTAAAAGAAGCCACTGATATAAAATGTACAAAGAAAGTTTCTTTACTGCACCATATATTGTAGTATCAACAAAGTATCAAAATATAGTAAAGAATTCTGCTTAAAAAGCACTGTGTGTTGCTAATGTTTAGTGTATAATAAAATCTGCCTTATTCCACAAGGGAAAAGAAGACGTTAAAATAAAATCACACCATGGTTCCGTACCAAATGCAATATTTTGTTTAGTGATTTTACATAGTCATAAAATGTATAATGTATCATTTCTCGATGCAAAATCCCTGCTTGATGAACACACGCATGTCAAACTGTCACGCTGAATGGTACTGATCATGGCACAGCACATAAAGAAAACGGTGTCAGGAAGAGGGTTATGGTTTGAGCGAAGCTGAGACAGACAGACAAGACAGAGAGAGACAGACAGATGCATTAAAACCGGCACAATCACTCAATCTCAGCCTTTAAAAATAAATACATGAAAATTGCACCATATTTGTAATGTAAAGTATTTTATGCAACTATAAATTACATGTTTTTTATATCAGTTTTGGTTCAGGTGAATTAGGTAGAGGGTGAAACAGTGAAGATTCCCAAAATTAGGTTAAAAGAGCTCATCATGGAGGCCGGGTGAAGACTTGGGGTTGGGCTGCCCCCACCTCAGCTCCCACTCATCCGGGCTGCTGGAAGCCCCACCCCCCAAAGGGCTCCTCTGGGGTGTGTCTCAGTATGCGTACTTGACCGTACTTGTGTTCTCATGTACCTGTTTCATGTCATCTTCCATTGCCAAAGGCCAGTTCCAATACTAAGCACAGAAGTACAGAGGATGGTAAAAATCCTAGGATGTCGTTCTTGCCCCGTCCCAAATATGAAGGACACATCAGTTGCATCCTCGCCAAACAAGACCAATCCCATGATTCACTGCGCCCCAAATACGACCTTGGGAGGCAAGTACAATCTTCACGTTCTTGGTATTGAGAAACACCACTGGACTTCTGGACTAGAGGCAGGATTCTGGGTAACTGAACCCCCCGCCCCCCCACTACACCACTGTGTCCACTGACTGGCCAATCAAAGCACTCCGTACGGTATATAGTACGACAGCATGGTTTCAGATACAGCTGTACACGTATGTGGATAGACGATGGCTTAGCAAACCATGCCGTGGGACTGATTCCTGCCGGCAGTGGGGCAGGGTGCGTCTCCCCTTGTTACCTAATGGGCTCACGGCACATGTCGAGTTTCTTATTATCCACCCTTAAAGAATCCTTCCAGCGTTCCCAGCAGTGTCCCCTCACTTCACAAAAAGGAACTGCAAGACAAAGGCAATGAGCACTGAGATGGCGGTGAGCCCAGCAACAATCAGGGCGGCAAACTGTTCATCAGTGGAGAGCACTGTGGCCTGGGCGTCACTGGGAGTGGTGCTGGGGGCGACGCCGGTCAGCTCCATGGGCTGTGGGCGGAGCAGGCATAGGGGGCTGAAGGGGCCGGGAAGCTCCTGCCCCGACCCCAAGCAGCAGCGGCAAGCAGCTACGCGGAAACGGTGCTCCATGGTGCTTGGCAGCGCTCCCATATGGAAGCTCGTCTCCAGCCCCTTGAAGACCTATGGTGTTGGGGGGGAGGGGTTAGGCTCTTCCCAGCAGACCCTGGGACTTCTGGTTGAACCCTCTATCAAACTAATGACACTGAAACAGGCAGCCTAGCATCTCACTACAGCTGAGGAAAACACAATAACTTAAATGATCGTTGGCAGCCATAAAATGAGCCGTTAGGTTTTATAGAGGATGTCAACCTCAAATTCACTCCAGATTGCCTAATCAGACTAACGAGGACACTGCAGCAAATGGAATCAGAGCCAATTAGCTGTAGATTAATCATTATATACACCATTACACCTGCTGCAGTCTAGGACTATATTTCTACGCATGGTGTGTCATTGTGGCAGTCTAGTATTCAATTTCTATGGTGCCATAATGGCAGACCATTCAAGCTGGCAGAGAACCGCCTATCAGAGCTAATGAGATGATATTTGATCATGATATTTATCTTTTCTGCAGCAGCCCCTGGACTAGCAGTAGGAGTGCTGTGGGGATGAAGCATTTTATATAAGCTCAAATTAGAAAAGATCCCGGACCCAGATCTGTTTGGACCTTGGAGCTGTATCCAATAAAGAGCAGGCCACTCCAGTGGGTCTGAAGAGCAGCAAGATAATGAGAGTGCTGTGTTTGCCCCACTAGGGCGGGGGGGCCTTCATTTCCTGCCTGAGGGACTAAAATTTCATCCTGAGTTGGTGGCGGGGCAGTGCCATTCGGTCTTGTGTGCCTGGACGCTGCATTTAGCCTGCTCACTGTTCAGTCAGATCTAAAATCATTCCACAATGAGTCAATGATAATCTGTGTGTTTCCTTCCTCTTGCCCCGCCTTACATCACTACCACCCCCTGCAGGTCTGCTGCAGCTATTCCCTCTATTTTCCAATCAGAGAGTCAGGTTCAGCCACTCAGGGAGAGAGTATGGTTTAGCCAATCAGAGAGAGAATAGACTTCAAGCAATCAGAGAGAGTAGGTTTAGCACAGATGAATTTACCAGATGGCTCACCTGTCTGTACTCTGTCTCCCTCCCGACTTGGACCTGAAGTATGTATGTAATTGGGTCCCCTCTCATTGGGGGGATGCTGTCCCATATGACCTGCCAGGAACCGTCATTGAGGTGCAGCACTCTGGGAGCTGGGGAGGATAAAACCAGGGGCTACACTCTGCGTGACACTGTGAAAACGGCAGGAATGGCGGGGGTGTAACCATACCTTTGGGCACAGGGGGCGAGGCCCTGGCGGTGCTGAAGGTCCAGGTGTCAGAGAAGCGGCCCTCCCCTGCGGGGCTTACAGCTCGGATGCGGAAGCCATAGCTACTGCCCTCAGTCAGCCGCTGTACCCTGAACGTGTGACTCGAACCGCAGTATATGCTGAGGAACCTGAGGGAACAGAGACACAGACAGGTGGGGGCATGTGAGGAGGGGAATTAGCTAGCCAGAGGAGAAGCGGGGGAAAAGCAGGGAAAGGCGGGGCCAAAGCGGAGGAAAGGCGGGGCCAAAGCGGAGGAAAGGCGGGGGAAAGGCAGGGAGAGGAAAGGTGATCAACTATAGGGGAGGCAGAGGAATAATGGAGTAAATTCGGAAGAAGGGAGGGACCCCAGAGGTTCACTCCCCAGCTGGGGGCAGCTCAGTTCATCTGGAGGGAGAAGCATGAGGAGGGAAAAATCCTGAGAGGGTGGAGGACTAACGGAGACGGAACGTGGTGGGATTCAGTGAAGACGCACACACACCCTGGAGAGGTAACATCTGCACACACTGAGTTTTGCTTTTTTTGTTTACATTCCAGCCATCAGTGCAGAGTTGGGTGAAGCCTTAGCGAGAATCAAGGTAGGGAGAGGTCAGGCAGGCATTCGGACGGCCGTGGGGCCTTGTGGCCGTGTCAGGACTGTGGAGTGATGCTTGGCTGACAGACCCCCCAAGCTGTGAAATCTGTACACCCACGATGTGGGGGGGGGGGGGGGGGGAGAAACAAAAATGGAAAAATGGAAAATAGAGTTTGAGGCATGAAATCAGCCACTCCGGTACAATTCCCAGACTGTTACAGCACTGACCGCTGCCTCGCTCCTGCTCCAGGGGATGGTAATGGCAGGCAAGCACGTGTGCGGGGGCACTGAGATTACCCCACACCTCACTAATTAGCCGCCAGTGCAGTGAGGGGCCGGGCCTAAAGCATAGTCCATTAGGGGCATTAGAATGACGGATCGTGATTCTCACACCTGCCGTGTCCCTGGAAACAGGAGACTGGTGCTATCGACTAAACCGCAAACGGGGAGGGAATCGCCCAATCTGCAGCCTAGCACTGACTGAACCAGGCAGCAGTAACCGAACCAGGCAGCACTGACCGAACCAGGCAGCAGTAACCGAACCAGGCAGCACTGACCAAACCAGGCAGGAGTAACCAAACCAGGCAGCACTGACCAAACCAGGCAGCACCGATTGAAGCAGGCAGCAGTAATCGAACCAGGCAGCAGTAACAGAACCAAGTAGCACCGACCGAACCAGGCAGCAGTAACCGAACCAGGCAGCAGTAAAATAACCAGGCAGCACTGACTGAACCAGGCAGCAGTAACCGAACCAGGCAGCACTGACCGAACCAGGCAGCAGTAACCAAACCAGGCAGCACTGACTGAACCAGGCAGCAGTAACCAAACCAGGCAGCACCGACCAAACCAGGCAGCACCGATTGAAGCAGGCAGCAGTAATCGAACCAGGCAGCAGTAACAGAACCAAGTAGCACCAACCGAACCAGGCAGCACCGACCGAACCAGGCAGCAGTAACCGAACCAGGCAGCACTGACTGAACCAGGCAGCAGTAACCGAACCAGGCAGCACCGACCGAACCAGGCAGCAGTAACCGAACCAGGCAGCAGTAACCGAACCAGGCAGCACCGACCGAACCAGGCAGCAATAACTGAACCAGGCAGCACCGACCAAACCAGGCAGCAGTAACAGAACCAAGCAGCACTGACCGAACTGGGTCATCTGACAGGCGGTTCACCGTTTACACACCCAGCAAAACTCTTCAACTGACTGGGTGGGGGGGGGGGGGAGGCCCTGGGAACCACCCCTGTTCTTAAAACGACATCATAATGACAGTAACTACCCCCCCCCACACCCCCCATCATCCAAGGCCATGTCCTTACCTCTGGCACCCCACCTCCATCTGTAGGTCATAGGTCACGAGCTCAGTGGGTGGGGCCTTGCAGCCCGCAGCATACCCCCACCGTAGTCTCAGGCTCTGCAGACCGGCACTGGCGCACTCCAGTGTGGGTGGGGCCAGGGGTGGGGGGCGGGTCCGAGCTCGTAGTGGCGAGCAGAATGAGCCAGAACCAAGAGCGTTCAGGGCCCGGATGCAAAGGCTGTGGGGGGGGAACGACAGAGACAGACAGACAGAGGGTGAAGCTGGGGCTCCAGTTTGACAAGAGAGCATCCCCACTAATACTGCTCTTATCCTTTATGAGATTTCATGAAGTTGCTGTGGTCTGCTTGGTCTGGTACCCGCAATACTCTTAAGCAACCTGCGGGGGGGGAGCGGCATGCACAGACCAGTCCACCACTAAAGCCAAGGGCCCACTGCAGCCTGCTGATTGCGGATCCGCCCTTCTAGGAATATCATCAGACACATTTGCGGTTTCCAGGAAGCAGGAGCCTCACAGGGGAAGTGGCGGCAGGGTCAAGTCGACCTCCAGGGGTCACTCTGATCATGCCGAACCTGCCGGCCTCCCACCATCGGCTCATATTCATGCTTAGCTTTTGTTCCTGGTCTCTAGGGAGATGGATGCCAATCTGTGACCTCATGATGAGACAGGTATCCTCCTGTCCTTATCAGACAGACGGGCATCGCTCCAACCCAACACCTCAGCAACTGATAGGAGAGAATCCCTCAGGGTTAATCGCGTAAATTTCCACCGGCAAGCAACTCAATCGGCAGGACTGAGGGACAAGCAGATATTCTGCGGTCCAGCAAATCTCCAGTGCGGAGACAGCGGTGAGCCTGTCAGCTGCTCTACCATGAGGTCGGGTCGGAAGGTGGACCTCATCAGGAAGGGAGCTCATCCTAGACAACAGGTTCTGACTCAATGAGGTCATTCTAGAAGCTTCTAATTAAAGCCATACCATTACGTTGCTGTGCCCAACCCCGGCGGGGGTGAAGACAGCAGCTGGTGGGATCTCTGCAGATGCATTTCTGTTTTTCCTGGACCAGAACCAGCGTGGGCAGCTAGGATGTCACTTCCTTCATTAAAATGGAGCCCATGGAATGTCGTACCTGTACTCCGTGTCTGGCTGGAGGTTCTCAATCACATAGTGGGTGATGCTGCCCACGGCGATTAGCTGATCTCCCAGGGCGACGGTGTAGCCAATGATGGGGGCCCCATTGCAGTAAGGCTCCGCCCACGTCAGGGCCAAGCAGGTGGAGGGTGAAAAGGTGGAGTCACCTATGGGATCACGCTCCAGCACTGCAAACCCGGGGACGGTACCGGGGGCAGCTGGTGGGGTACAGCAGCTTGCCGTCTCACTGTGGGGGCCTGGCCCTGCCTGATTGGCTGCCTGAGGGTGGGGGCGGGGCCAAGAAAGTCAACATGAACTCAGGGAATAATGACCAGAGAAGCAGTCATTTCGCAGCTCTGATTAATGAGCAGCTTGAAAGGAAGTGACACTCCAGCAAGGAAAATGTCAGACAGATGTCCTAAAAGGTCACCATGCCTGTCATCTGCTTACCTGCACTCTACAGTAGTACTGCACTCCTGGGAAGAGGTCAGTGACCTCGTACTGCAGGTCCGGCCCAGAGTAGATGGTTTTAGGTGGTTTGTCATCCCGCCTCCACTCCAGTCGGTATTCGGAGACATCGGTACCGCATCCTATCAGGCTCTGGGGGGGAGAGACACAGACTATGAGGCAGTGAAGATGAGAGGGTAGGGTTAAGGCTCATAAACAACACTCAGAACAGGAAGTACCATAGTACATCCTGGAGGTAGGAATCTGAATCCTTTGGTACAGACTTTGGTTTGACTGAATTTGCCTGGCTGCAAATAGAAATGCACCCCCCCCGACCCCCCGTCACTTGGGTCGCACCAGGATGACTGTCCTCAGCTCTCGATGCTCCATGCTGATGAACTTCAGCTGTCTGGATGGACAGAAGGTGCCCATGGACACAGCTAAACAAAGAGGCCCAACGAAATGCACATCTGACAGGGTGAGGGTTTAAAGAGGGTCAGCCAGGCTGGGTGGAGGTGAAACCATACAGCCATCAACCTCCGCTGCTGTTAAGTGGCTGGAAGGTGGAGGCACTAAAGCAGTCGCGTGGCAAATTCGGGACATTTGTCTCTTTCCTCACCTGCCAGCTGGCCAGGATGGAGGTGTCAGAGGTCAGAGTCAGGAATGGCACCCCACACTGGCCAGGAGGTCCTGCAGGTGTTGTCACTTCTGTAGCATCAGAATAGGGCCCATACTGTGTGTGTGGGGGGGACAATAATGGGGGGAAGGAGAAATGAAGAGAGAGACAAGATTCGGTCATTCTGAGGAAACCAAAAACCAGAGGAAAAGCAGGTCCGGAAGACTCCCCGGACACCTATCCCCCAACTCCTACTGATAACTAAAATAACAGCCGAATTAAGCCGAGAAAGCACCTCAGCATTACCTACCCCTGCCTTGTTGGCCCCACGCACATGGAACCTGTAGGAGGCGCCAGGGAGCAGGCTGGTCACGGTGCAGTCCAGGCTGGGCCCACGGTAAACTTCAGTGCACTTGCCGTCTGTTGATCTCATCTCCAGGCAGAACTCCGTGGCCATGCCTCCCTGCTCAGCTGTAGGGCATTCTGGGAAGGGTGAGGGGCCAACACCTCTAAATTACTGTTACAGGCACCCCACCCAGTGCCCTAACATGGAAGAAGAACCAAGGGAATGGATACTCACCCCAACAGAGCTGCAACTCCCTATGCCTGGCTTTACCCACAATTCTTGGGGGTAAGCAGGGCCCTGGGGCCACACTCAGTGTGCGGACTGGGAGGCTTTCTGTAGGCTGAGAGGGAGGACACCCCAGAACAGAATAAGATGCATCATTAAGTCATTAAGCAAAGGCAGGGGGCATTTCCCAGGATGCACCTGGGCTGTACCTGGCTATGGCTGTCCTTAGCGATGCTGCGAAGCCGGAGTTTGTACAGGGTGTCTGGCCTCAGACCGTCACACGTGTGCTGATTGGCTGCTCCGCTATATGCTACCTCCCAAGCAGTTCCTTTCAGCAGACAGGAAGTGGACATGTATTTTATCTCCATGAATTAAATTCAATATCACAAAAGCTGTCAGTCATACTCGAGATTCAGCCAATCGCAAGGGGTTGGGGGCGGGGTCAGAGCCTCACTACCAGAGTCAGCCTCTGAGATCTCCAGCAGGTAGGTCAGGCTGTCCAAGACACCATGGTTCTGTGGAGGATCTGAAACACAAAGCCAGCTGTGACTTCCACCACAGGGGCCTAAAGACACCTCAGTAACTTAACAGAAACATTGAAAACATTCCAACTTACCCCATGTCACGCCGAAGCTGTGAGTAGTGACTGTCCCTTGGAGGCGGGGCTTGGAGGGCGGTCCTGGTGGGTCTGAACTGGTGCTGCACAGCAGAACTGGACTCGGATCACTCCTCCCTTCTGCGCTGGAGATGACGAGCTGTGGGGGCAGAGGAGAAGACAGTGATCAGCTAGCATGAGCAGGTGGGAGAATAACGACACAGACAGAGCCCTGGATGATGGGGGCAGGGGCACCACTCACCCTGAAGCTGTACTGCACACTGTTCCTCAGACCATCCACTGTGCAGCCAAGCCCATCGCCATCGTACTTTGTCTCGAAAGGAGCCCCCTGCTGGAGGAAACACACTTAACAACTCTGTGACGCAACGGTGGCACCTGTCTGCTGTGAGGTGTGGTTACGGTGGGAGATCCTCACACTGGCCTCCTCCCGGCCTTCCAGGGTGTAGCTCAGCACCTCCTCCGGGGGGAGGCCTTCCGGTCGACTCCACTCCATGGTGATCCATGTGATGCCGGTGCAGACCAGTCGGGGTGCCTGGGGCAGTGGGGGAAGGGGGCCAGCTGTGTGGAAGGACACCTCTGGGCTGAAGCCGCTGGGGGGTGGGACACAGGAAGGGGCACTGAGGCAAGGGGGCAATATCAAGCGTGACAAGAGAAGAGGAGGGGCATCTTGAGGGGGCATATCAAGTAAGGGGTAAAGGGGAGGGGCATCTTGAGGGGCGGTAAGTGAGAGGTAAAGGGGAGGGGCATCTTGAGGGGGCATATCAAGTAGGAGGTAAAGGGGAGGGGCATCTTGAGGGGGCGTATCAAGTAGGAGGTAAAGGGGAGGGGCATCTTGAGGGGCATATCAAGTAAGAGGTAAAGGGGAGGGGCATAATGAGGGGGTGGATCTAGTGTGACAGGTAAAGGGGAGGTGCTTCATGAGGGGAGAGGCACTGCAGGGACAGTGATCTGATTTAGTGGATGTCATAGGCAGTGTTGTCGAGGGGTTTGGGGTGCAGTACCTGGTGCCGATGTTATTGAGTGCTGCGAGCCGAAATGTGTATCCCGTGGATGGGCAGAGCTGCGTTAATCTGCAGTGCGTCTGGGTACCGGAGTAGCATGGTCTGAAAGAGGTACTTGTCTTACCCTGTGGGGGGAGCAGCAGAGCTCAGAGAAGGGGCTGCGGTTCCCTGGGAAACGGTTCAGAAGCCGACAGCACGGCTCTTACGCAGTTTCCCCAGGTAGGGAAAACAATTTACGTATCTGGCACACAGAAAACAAGGCATTAAGGATATAAACACACTTCCGTGTTCCCTGTGAGGAAAACCGTGACTGTGGACGACTGGGACATTAAGCCCAGAACACTAGCCATCCCATGGCTATGGTCACGACTGGGAGGTGATTCAGAAGTTTAAGAAGTTCTAGGCTCGACACGCCGTTACAGCCCTCTGCACCCCCACCTGAACCCAAACCTACATTCAAATCCAAGCCAATACCACCACCAGAACCCAAAACCACACCAGAACCCAAACCCAGAGCCATACTTGAACCCAAACCCATACCCCCACCAGAACCTAAACCTAAAGCCACACTCAACTCAAACCCAAACCCACACCCCCACCAGAACCCAAACCCAACGTCTCTGCGACATCTCTACTAATATTTCCTGCAACTGGCTGATCTGTCTCTATGGAAACGGCAGGATGTCCAGAAGGCGGTAGGCACTTTGGGACATCGCTTATTAGTGGTGCCTCATTTAGTTCTCATCGTGTGCGACATTACGGGTGGATTTAAAAGCACTGAAGAGTCCAATAACAACAGCCGCTAATAACAGTCTCCCGTCTCTGGCGGTTAGAGAGGCACGGGGCGGGATGAGTAAGCAATCAGCTGCTATTCAGGGCAAATCAGCGAGCAAACAAACACGACATAGATGGAAGGGGCGGAGCCAGAGAACAGGGGTGGTGGTCAATGCCAGACGGTCAGCGGGGTCCATAGATGCTGGACAGAACAGAGTGGGAGGGATTGGCCAGGCTGGGGGTGGCGGATACAGAAATGTATGAAGCTGCCATCTGAGAGCAAACAGCAACAGCAATAACAGCAACAAACATCCACAAGGAGCCAATGAGAGCATGACATAAAAATGTAAAACCCGCCTCAAATAGAAGCACAGCAACCAATCAGATAACCTTTCTGTGTCCTTTAGAAATACCGCACCGTTCCAGCCAAAGGGGACATACCTCGTCCCATTCCAGTAGGTACTGTGTGATTTCTGATCCGTTGTCAGCTGGGGCCTGCAGAGTGGCAGTACATGGTGTCAGAATGACCTTTGGAGTGGTCAGAAGGCCACCGTCATGTTCCATATCACTTGTGTTCTTTGCCGGGCACAGATTTGTGGTTTTTGAAAGTGTCCTACTGAGGCTAGGTTGATTTAGGGAGGTGAGGGTGCAATACCTTCCACTGCAGCATGAGAGAGCTCTTGCTGCAGAGGGACAGCCTTGGAGGTCGGGGGCAGTCAGGGACCCCGCTGAGGGTGGTAAAAGACACGAAGCTGGCCCCATCCGCGCTGTCGCACACTGCGGTTAGTCTGAAAGAAACAGGGAGTCTCTCTCATACACACACAGACAGAGACACAGACACAGGCAGGCAGACACACACACACACACACATAGACAGAGACACAGACAGACACACACACATAGTGACACACACACACACACATAGACAGAGACACAGACAGACAGACAGACACACACACATAGTGACACACACACACACTCACACACAGACAAACACACATACAGACACTGAAAGAGACACACACACACACAGACATACTCTCACACACACACACTCACACACACACACACACAGACAGACAGAGACACACTCACACACACACACACACACAGACAGAGACACACTCACACACACACACATAAATGTACCTGGCATGATACTCTGTGGCTGGTCTGAGCCCCTCCAGGACACACTCACATGCTTCTCCGCTGCAGGGAGAGTCGCACGTCTGTCACACTACAAACTTCTGAACAGAGGTCATGTGACACTTGTGGGGAGGCCTTGCCCTCACCTGTACACGGCACGGGGTGTCCTGTCCCACCTCCTCTCACACAGCTCTACCTGGTACCGACAGCTGCATCGGCCCTCCCCGTCGGCAAGCCCTGCAGGGGGCACCCAGCTCAGCCTCGCTCTATGCGCCTGGACATCTGACACCTTTCCGTGGGCATGGAGGGATGGAGGGATGGGTGAAGCAGGAAGAGAGAGAGAGAGAGAGAGAGAGCAGAGCCCAGTTAGGGAGGCGGGAGGTCCAGAGGGTTTGGGGTCCCCTGTGCTTTGCACGAATGACATCAATCTCAGACTGCTGACCCTGCGCCGGCCCCCATGTGGGTAAACAGGAAGCCGGGGCCGACCCCAGGTGTCAAGGATGCCGTGGGAACAGCGTGAAAGTGCCATTTAGACTCCCCTGCAATGCATTAGGGCACCTAAGTGGCGTCGGTGAAGAGCCTCCTTCAGAGGTACGAGCAGGCACTCGGTAATTAACAGGAATTACTCTGCACTCCAGTTTGGCTTTCACGAAACGCAGGAGGAGCACGTGGTGTCCCCGGGGGCCGTGCCACCACCTCGTTAACGGCGGCGGGCAGTTAAGCTCCAGGGCTACAGTGCAGAGTGATAATGTGCGCCTCAGGCCCCGCTCCCCCAGTTAGTGATTCATTTAGCCTGGGAACAGCAGGTGAGCCTACGATCTGTCAGAGTCGAGAAGCAGGCCGCTCTGGAGCTCAGCACCCACACACGGACGGCCGGCTCCGGTTTTGGAACCACTGTGCCTGCTGACCTACTTGCAGAGCATCGATTCGCATGCGTGCCGCATGCTTTTCCCACAATCCCCCGGAAAGCACAAAACACGGTCCCGGCCATCCCCGCTAATGACACACGTGTGCCGACGGTCATGTCCTGAGGCAGGACAGTGTCAATATGAGGCGGACAGGGCCCAGGCGGGCTAAGCAGGGCCAGGGGGCTATGGGGAAAACAGCACTGGTCCAATCATCAGCCGGCCTGGGTTGGAGTCTAGGAAGCCATGCTGGTTACTAATAATAGACATCTCATTGTGTTTGACCAGACACTAACCCTTGCCGGCATGCTTCTGCGGGATTGCGGGACATTGTTCCCAGTTAGAGGTTTGATGGCTCATCTGCTTCCCAGTCAACACCAGTGAAAGGGACCAGAATGAAACACAGCTCATCGGAACGCAACTCGTTGCTGCCACCTAGTGGCTGCCGGCAGGAAAGCGGCTTTCAGCTCGCAGCTCCTTCCATTGCCAGGGTCCTCAAACCTGAGGTCCCTTTGGGGGCTGTTTCAGCTCCGCATGGCAGGCTGAGACACCCACCTGCAGTGCCTCCATCCCCAGCGGCTTGTCATTAGGGCTTTTTGCATCTGAGTGGCGATCTGTGAAGACAGGAGGGGGTGGGGGGGCATCAGGGGACACAGGATGTACTGGCACTGGCACTTTTCAGCTTCCTACCCATCAACACTCTACATTATCTTGAGATAAAAGATGCTCCACAAAAAAGCATATTAAAAAACTCCAGAAAAGTGTCAGCTTGGACAGGCCTGACCTTCAGCTGGCTGCTGCTCCTGTGTGACATTTATCACAGTGTCACCGAGGTTGACCGCTGTGACACAGAGGGTGACTGCGAGGCCACTCAGCAGATGCCTGTCCCCCGTTATTTACTTTGACTGTGTCACCCCCCAGCATTAATAAGGGCAGAGGATGACAGTGAGGGTGGGAAGGGGGGAGGGTGTTAGGGGTGGTGCTTAATGAGGGGAAGCAGAGTTGAGCTGCTTGGAAAGTGGGTGACAGGAAGGGATGCAGTGGGAGCAGTGAGGGATTATGGGTAATAGAGACACCCTGCCCACTTTGACAAGATACAGTGAGCAGCAAATTGAAAGCAGACATGGCAGCATCATTGTGAGAACAAGATGTCAGTGAGTAACTGGAAATAACCAGCACTAGTTCAGAGAGGTTAACTAGTCCTCTAGGTGCTCGCTGGAGGTTCCTCTACCTTGTAAGGGTTTCACTCCAGTGGTAGGGGTGGCCGCCACTGTGTGACTCTTGGACACTGGGAGAGAGGGGCTTCCCAGCCGCCGTTCTCGGAACTTGGGCTGCAGCTTGGCGGGGGGGTGGGTACTGCTGAGGCAGACTGACACAGAACAGAGTGGGATGATCTCTGGGGGGGGGTAAAAAAGTAAGATTTTTCATAGGAGCTTCCAGGAATTTCTGGGAACCCTGCCCCTGGAGGCGTGCCGGCAAATCCCTATTGCTATGGTAAGATGGGACTCACCTTCCCCATAGGGGGTCAGAAGCCAGTGCGGGGGAGGAAGGTGGGGCTGCATGTCCCCCACACCAGGAGGTAGAAAGAGGAGGGGGCGGGAGCGGGGGAGGAAGTGGGGAGGGCCCACGTAGGGGAGCAGGGGGGGCACGGGGGAAACGGACAGGGGGGGGTAACACTCGGAGTTGGGTGTGATGACCACTCGACGGATGCCCACACTGTCCATCAGGACCTGTTGTGAGGAGGAACACAAGCACTGTCACAAGCAGCCATAACGACCCCCCCCCCCCCCCACCCACTCCCTTCCCGGCGGGGGGGGGGGGGTTTAAAAAAACACCACGGGAGAAAAAAAAAACACCAAAAACAAAAAGGCCAGCCCCAACGCACCCTG
This sequence comes from Boulengeromyrus knoepffleri, assembly GCA_026770805.1. Classification (NCBI taxonomy): domain Eukaryota; kingdom Metazoa; phylum Chordata; class Actinopteri; order Osteoglossiformes; family Mormyridae; genus Boulengeromyrus; species Boulengeromyrus knoepffleri. The sequence goes on from JABJVO010000078.1 coordinate 24,090,683, forward strand.
CCCACCAGGGCCGTTGGTGAGGAGGAACAAAAGCCCTGTCACCAGCCGCCAAAACGCCCCCCCCCCCCCCCCAACCATCGTCTGCCGGGCGGGAGGATGAGTGATTAAAACACTAACACGTGAGCATAAACACACACCAAACACAGATAGGCCAGCTGCAACGACTTCTGGGTATGCTATGACATCACACAGCAGAAGGGCAATGGACACATGGTTCTTTATCTGATCCAGGGGGTGTTTATTCAGTTTGGGGGCAGAGGCTGTGATCAGCTGCCCTTTCACTGAAATGTCAGGTGGCAGCTTGACCTTCTCCAGGGAAAACACTGCCAGCCAGTCAGCAGAGCATCACATTCATGCCCACATTCCTGTGATATCACTGAGCCAATGAGAGCACAGCGCCACCTACCTGTGATATGTAGCCTGGAGGCACATGGATCGGCGGGATGGAGCCATTCAGGGACATCATGGGCACCTCAGCTGGTCCTGAGGAGAGTGAGATGGCTATCACTCCCTAACTAGCAGGCTGAGGCCCTGTCTTCCTGGAAGGACGGGCAATTAAACCCGAGACCAGGAGTGGGCAATCTTATCCGCAAAGGGCCGGTGTGTATGCAGGTTTTCATTGCAGCTCCCTAATTAATTACTAGTTTGAGAACTGATTCACTGAATGGTCCTCACACCTGGGTTTGAACGGCTGACCTAAAGGTTATCCCAAAGACCCGCATACACACCAGCCCTTTTGCGAATAAGGTTCCCCACCGCTGGTCTAGAGCAATATCCTGCAGCTGAAATGTCAGGCTATGCGAGCGTCACGGCTGTCGTCATCACCACCTCACAAAGAACCCACAAGACAAACATAGCGCCCTGCCCTGCGTGTCCATGCCAACCAGGCATGGCGAGCAAAGCCACAGAGTACACAGAGAGAGGGGGCATATTTACAGCGGCTAACTGCGGGGTGACATAGGGGGTGGGACAGGACACAGGAAGTGGTTTAACCAAGCTGTGGACTCAGAGCAATGCTGGGGGGGGGGGGGGGGGGGGGGGCTCTGCCGGGAGCGACGGTACGGGCCGATTCGCGGTGGGTTTTAGGGTTTGTTGACGGCTGGGGGGGGGGGGGGTGCGCGGGAGAGGCGGTGGGGGGGAGCTTGCTTGCTCGCTCAGCTTGCAATACTCTTCTTGGAGCAGAAGAGTATTGCATACCTACGGTTTAAATCAACTATGTTATTATTTTTCTAAATCTTTTCAAATAAACTGAAGAATAAATGTGCCATGATTTGAGAGGCAATGCCCATAGTGCTGGCAAACAGCAGCAAGCAGCAGAAAAGTCCAATCCAGTAATGATAAATAAAAAACATAATAGACTAGGCAACATTGACAATGAAAATAATACAGAAAGACAGAGCACTGTCTCTGGAACCAAAATCCTTTAGAGGGGTTGGACACTTCTTTCCTTTAGTTGCTCTGGGTTAGAGGCAGAGAGCTTCACCAAACAGCAGTGCAAAATACCCACCCTTTTGGAGTCCCTGGGATGAGTGCTAGACTGTGCTCTGACTGGGGACACTATGGGGACCCTATTGTCTTGCTGGGGGACTCACGTTGGCAATGACAGAGTGACCTGGAGGGGCGTGATTGGGAGGAACAGCCTCCCCAATCTGAACCCGAGTGGTGTTTTGTTATTGGACTTTTGTGCAAGTCGCAGTTTGGCCATAACGAACACCTTGTTCGGACATAAGGATGGCCATCAGTATACTTGGCACCAGGGCAGCCTAGGTCACAGGTCGATGATTGACTTTGTAGATCTATCATCTGACCAGTGCCTGTATGTTTTGGACACTCAGGTAAAAAGAGAAGCGGAGCTGTTAACTGCTCACCACCTGGTTGTGAGCTGAACCAGATGACAGGTGAAGATGCAGCACAGACCTAGTACACCTAAATGTATAGTAAGGCTCTGCTGGGAACACCTGGCAGAAGAACCTGTTAAGATGGTCTTCAACTCCCACTTCCAGCAGAGCTTTGACCTCGTCCTGAGAGCAGTGGGGGACATTGAGGTCAAATAGGCCTTGTTCCGCTCTACAATTGTTGAGGCAGCTGTTGTTAGCTGCAGTCGCAAGGTGGCCGGTGCCAGTAGTGGCAGTAACCCCCGTACCCGCTGGTGGGCACCAGAGGTTAGAGGAGCCATCAGGCTGAAGAAGGAGGCCTACAGGGCATGGTTGTTTTGTGGGTCTCCAGAAGTAGCCGACAGGTACCGGAGGGCCAAGCAGGGTGTAGCAGTGGCAGTTTCAGAGGCAAAATCTTGGGCGTTGGAGCAGTTCGGTGAGGCCATGAAGAAAGCGTATGAATTGGCTCCAAAAAGGTTCTGACAAACCATCCGGCGCCTCAGGGGCGGAGGGCAGCAACTCGCTCACACTGTTTACAGTGGGGATGGGGAGCTGCTGACATCACCTAGGGCTATAGTCAGATGGTGGAAGGAATACTTTGAGGACCTCCTCAATTCCACCGATGTGCATTCTGATGAGGAACCAAAGCTGGGAGACCTGGGGATGGGCTGTCTAATCTTGGGTGCAGAAGTTGCTGAGCTAGTCAAACAACTACATTGCGGCAGAGCCCTGAGGGTGGAAAAAATTGTCCTTGGTATCTGAAGGCTATGGATGTTGTAGGACTGTCTTAGTTCTCCAGATACTCCTCTCTGTTAATGCAGCTGCATTGGCTCCCTGTGGAGTTTCGGGTCCACTTTAAGATCTTCTGTTCTGACCTGGAGAGTCCTGCATGGACAGACTCCAGCGTACATTAGTGAGTATCTGCAACCGTACACTATGTCCAGGTCCTTGAGGTCCTCTGACCAAGGCCTGCTTTCTGTCCCAAAAACCAGACACAAGACCAGAGGAGACAGAACCTTCTCCTCTGTAGCTCCTAGACTGGAATTCTCTTCCTCTGTCATTGAGGTCTGTTTTTTTTTTAAAGCTAAAGACTCACTTTTACAAAACTGCCTATGGTTAAATCGATGTCCGTGTTTAAACTGTTTATTGTTACTGTTCTATTTCAAATATCTTAAAAAGATTTTAATATCTTAATATTAATATATTAATATTTCATTTTAATATTTTAATAATTAGTATTTATTTTTATATATTTTATGCTCATGTTAAATTTATGTTGTCATGTAAAGTGCTTTGTTGTTCTTACATTGAAAAGCGCTATACAAATAAAGTTTTACTTTTAACTTACTAAAACATAATGAAGCCCCTATTGTATCCGTTTTTTATTGTCAGTAAACACAAATAAATAATAGTTTTTTAAATCCAGTAATCCATTTTCGCCAATTATCAAACAATTTAGTTGTGTCAAACCTTTTCCAACATCAACAGAGGAAATAAAACCTTTCCACAAAAAATCATCGTCACGTGACTCTTTTCAGCCAATTACGTTGTTTTCCACGGATCTCTACCCTTGAGCACGCTTCGTGGTGCCGAAAACAAGCAGAGCTAAACCGCAGGTAAGAATCTTTCATGTCTGTATATGAGAAACTTATGTAAAGTTTTATCGACGCATGTTTGATTCAGTTGGTGTTTGCTACTTCGGCGAGTTGTTGTGTTGAAGCAAAGCTCTGTTTGCTCGCGTTAACAAGGTAACGAGGTATTGTCTCGTCTGTCGAACTTTTTCTTCAACCAAGCAAATAAATATCCGGAGAACGTCCAATTTAGCTTATATTCGTAATATATCGTAATATTAACATTCAAACGGTGATGGACAAAATGGACTGAGTAATACAACAGTTGAAGGTGAGGCTGACGCTAAACATCGCGGTCACCGGTGCTTTGCATTCGAATTTTCAATTTCAACACGAGCCCGACCCGTCGGTTCGAGCCCAATTAATTGGTCGGGCTGTGTCGGCTTTGGACAGCAGAGAGAGGGGGGAAAAACTTGTCATAGTTATAAAAATAAAGAATGCTGAAATCCACTCTGATTAAAAAAAAAATAATACTAATAAAATAAAATTAAATAAAAAAATTAAATTAAAAAAATGAGCAGCTAGAGGCTCAACATTATTTTCATCTCCATTAAAAAAACGGTTCACAGGTTGTGGTATTATGCTTAAATTGAGAAGGATCATTAATCATGTGCCTGTTTAAACAGTTTTAGATGTAATGTTCTCCTTTTTTTAGGTACATGATGGCAATGCGACCAAAAAGAGGTAAAGTAAAACCTAAAGATGAAGCAGTACAGTTTGTGACTTGGGGTAAAGACAAGAATGGATTTGATGTAAAATTCATCAACTCATTTAAAGGTCAGTGTCAAAATAGAGGTTTTGCCATAAGCATACATTTAATTGTGAGTCATTGTGGGTTGATAATTATGGAGGACAGATCCTGCTTAAACTGACAATAAATAACTAGATTTGGAAATCAAATTGGAAATAAATAATGAGGGAATAAAATGTTCTCCCTTGAATACCTCAGAGACAAAATGATGTGCACCCCTTTATAAAAGTTTATTTTTTTATTTTCACATTTATTTATTTTTACGTTCATTACCACATTTACTTTTCCTCATGCTATTCCCTCTCAAGTGTATGGTAATGAGGTGGGTGTTTCTACCACTGGCCTAAACCAAAATTGGTCAACTAGAGAATCAACCAATCAGCTCCCAAGAAAGTCACACAAACTTTTTGGCTTTGGTCTTTTCATGGAATGAAGCTAAGCTAGCTGCCTGGTAGCTCGTGAGGAAATTGCATCCTGTCAGGAATTAACCAGTGAACTAAGACCAGGGACAGGATCACTCCTTATTAGCTGTCAGCAGAAGTCCTGGAGTATTTTTGATTTACTTACTTCACTTTGCTGTACGTGTACATGTCCTAGTATGGATTACTATTAAGTGCACAAGAAACATGTTCTCCATCATAACTTGTAGTTTTCTACAAAAATGATTGAATACCTCTCTGTCATGATTAATAAACATTTTAACAGGTTTAGCGAGTTATGAGACCAGCTCAGTCATTTTACTGATATGTCTTACTAAGCTTTAGTTTACTGTTCATCTGAAAATTTGAATCCAAACCAGGACCAAAAACCAAGAGATTGAGAAATGGACAAACTTAAAGCTGCCTTAGTATAATTTTAACGGCACATAAATCAATAAAAACGAGTCAAATTCTATATAGCTTTTTAATTTCTTCTCTCCGACTGCTCCTACAGCGGTAGGACCTTTTGCAGCAGTTATACACCCAACAACTTGCCTGTCTCTCTGCCTGAGAGACAGGCAGGAGGTGGTCCTGTCCCTGGTCTTAGTTCACTGCCTAATTCCTGACAGGAAGCCATTTCCTTTGCAGCTAGCTTAGCTTCACTCCTCGAAAAGACACAGGGAGCCAGAAAGTTTGTGACTTTCTTGGGAGCTGATTAATTGACATTGATTCTCTGGCTGACCAATCATGGTTTAGGCCAGTGGTAGAAACACCCACCTCATTATCATACACTTTAGTGGAAAAAAGTATGAGGAAAAGTAAAAGTAAATGTGGAAAAAAATACTTATTTCCTAATATATTAATGTATATATTTTTTCCAATGTTGTTTTATCTTTTATTTATTTGTTTACTTGTTAGCTCAATTATTTATTGTTAGTTTAGGCAGGATACGTCCTCTATAGATAATAACATAATGTGTTGTTTCTTAGGTCGAGGAGTGTTTAGTACATGCCACTTTCAGAAAGGAGCATTTCTTATGGAGTATCGAGGGGAAGTAATAAACAAACAGGAATATGAAAGGAGGTTGAAAATCTATCGTGATGCTCTGAAAGTCTTCATGTTTGAATTTCGTCATGATGGCAAACTGTTGTGGTATGTATATTAAAGCATATAGAAGTCAAATTTAGTTTTTTAAAAAATGTTGAAAATACGAAGATATTAAATACTGTTTTTCTTTGTTCTCCTGTCATAATTTGGGGTTTCTGTGGTTTCAGTATTGATGCAGCAAGGGAGGATGGCTCATTAGGAAGATTTGTTAATGATGATCATATGAGTCCAAACGGCAAAATGAGGACAATAACTGTAAATGGAAAACCTCATCTTTGCTTTTTTGCAATAAAGGATATAGAGCCAGGGGAGGAGATAACCTACAATTATGGAAATTTTGCCTGGCCCTGGAGGGTAAATGTGCATACCAATATATACAGTTATATATGAAGTATCAATATTATGACATTGATATTTTTTAAATAGTTTCATACACTTCCAAGATATTAGCGTAAATAGATGTCATGTTCTTGAGAAATGAGTGTAGATCCTCTTTAGTGGAGTCTTCAGACTAACTATTTGCCTCATTAGCATCACTGACTAGTGTTGTATGTACCTGTGTTGTAGTTTGTCATCAGATCAGTTCTGAACTGATGTTATTGTCCTGTTTGGTTTGTTTTCATAAGGTTACGAGTCACTCTCATCCAACACATGATGATGAGCCAGCCACATCTCTCTTGTCGACACAAGACATCCAGGTGAGTAGGTCTCTGCATTCATAATCATTTTATCCGTTTTTTGAACTCTTTGCGGGGATGGTAAATGGTAAGGGTGTAGACACAGTCCCTGTAATGTTTGATCTTGTCAGATGACGACATTATGAGGACTGTGTGTATATCATCCTTACAGCGATGCAAGTTTGTGTCTCAGGAGGAACTTTGTTGTAATCTTTAGGCTAACCGCCTGCCTCATTAGCATCACTGACTAGTGTTGTATGTACCTGTGTTGTAGTTTGTCATCAGATCAGTTCTGAACTGATGTTATTGTCCTGTTTGGTTTGTCTTCATAAGGTTACGAGTCACTCTCATCCAACACCTGATGATGAGCCAGCCACATCTCTCTTGTCGACACAAGACATCCAGGTGAGTTGGTCTCTGCATTCATAATCATTTTATCCGTTTTTTGGACTCTTTGGGGGGATGGTAAATGTTAAGGGCGTAGACAAAGTTCCTGTAATGTTTGATCCTGTCAGATGACGACATTATGAGTACTGTATGTATATCATCCTTACAGCGATGCAAGTTTGTGTCTCAGGAGGAACTTTGTTGTAATCTTTAGGCTAACCACCTGCCTCATTAGCATCACTGACTAGTGTTGTATGTACCTGTGTTGTAGTTTGTCATCAGATCAGTTCTGAACTGATGTTATTGTTCTGTTTGGTTTGTTTTCATAAGGTTATGAGTCACTCTCATCCAACACATGATGATGAGCCAGCCACATCTCTCTTGTCGACACAAGACATCCAGGTGAGTAGGTCTCTGCATTCATAATCATTTTATCCGTTTTTTGGACTCTTTGGGGGTATGGTAAATGTTAAGGGTGTAGACACAGTCCCTGTAATGTTTGATCCTGTCAGATGACGACATTATGAGGACTGTGTGTTTCTTGACTGACAGAATACCAAAAGATTTCTCTCACATAAACTTTGAGTTTTTTGACATTTTACATAACTTTTTTCCTCATGAATTCTAAGCTCCTGAAACATTTTTGGGTTTACTTCCTTGAAAACTTTTTTTAAGATATGTTTGGTTAGTAAAATTACTTTTTTCCCCCATCTACAGAACTGCATATATGTAGTGTGTCCTTCCTCAATGACTGGTATGGATAAATGTGCCAAGTGTTTAGGACCGTATTCAGCAAGAAAATGGGATGGTGTGAAATGTAAAGGTTAGTATTTTTAATTAAACTTTTTTTCATCACTGTGTTGTAGTTTGTGCTGGTGGTGGTGGTCAGAGGGTCTGGTGGCACCTCTGTGTTCTGGTCGCTTTGCCTCTGTAGCTCCATCAGCATGTGAATGACTGACTGATGTAAAGCACTTTGTTGTCCATGACTTCAAAAAGCGCTATACAAATGCGAGATATTTACATGACAGATCTACAACTTATATTCACAAAATAGTCTTTTTTTCTTTTCTCTAGTATGTTCTTCAATCTGGCACAAGATATGTTTTAACAGCACCAGGAGAGATGATTTGACATCGCCTTTATTGGTAAATATCAAAGGTGTGTGCGTTTTAGTTTTTTCCTACTTTTAAAGGACAATGTTGGATTAAACTTTCTTTTAAGGGTTTTGAAGAAAGCTCAAGTGATGAGATGTCAGAGGAAGAATATGTCCCCGACTCTGCCAGTTCATCAGATGATTCAGTCGAACTCACAGCTAAGAAGCTACAACAAAATAAAAAGTCAGAAGTTCAAAAAGATGAAGGTGCATCTATTACTACTGTCAAAGGATCTGAGGATTTTCAGAGCATCCAGTCTTCAACCATATCATCAAGTGCCAAGAAAAATTATTGCTTCATTTGTGGCAAGCCACAATCCAAACTTGCTCGACACTTGGAAATCCATGCGAAGACCCATGTAGAAGTTGCTCAAGCTTTGGCACTACCAAAAAATTCAAAACTGCGTAAAAAAAAGCTAAACCATATGAGGAACATGGGAAACTGTACACACAACACAGAGGTTTACAGAGGTGGTAGTGGAATGCTAAAACTCAAACGCAAACCAAAGAAGAAGTATGACAAAGACCAGTACGTGCATTGCATGTATTGCCAAGGACTGTACCTTCGTAAGCATTTTTGGCGACATGTTCGTAACTGTAAATCGAAACCACAGCAAGATGAAGACAAAGTGAGTGGAAGGGCCTTGACTTTGTCTTCAATGTTGGACTCATCCCTTTGTCAGCAAATATCGCAAGGCATTTGGAACCTCTTAACTGTGATGAGAGATGATGAAGTGTCTGCTGTTGTGCGAAGTGATTATAACATTCTGCAGCTTGCTCAGTCATTATTTAATAAGCATGGACAAGATCCTACCAAGCACGAATATATTCGTCAGAAGATTCGTGAAGTTGGAAGACTCCTATTAATCCTTCGCAAAGAGTTTTCAATATATACCCTAGAAGAAGCAGTCAGACCTTCTAATTTTCATATACTTATCCAAGCTGTTAAGAATGTTTCAGGGTTTGAAGAAGACAAAAATTCCTTCAAAATTCCAAGCCTTGCTCTGAAGTTGGGGCATTCGTTGCAAAAAATCTGCAACATTATATATTGCAAAGCTTTGGTAACTGGAGACGATAAGCTGAAAAAGTCAACTCAGACTTTCAAAAAATTTTGCTCTTCAAAGTGGTCTGAATTAATCTCTCACACAGCTGTAACCACTTTAAGTGACAAGCACTTTAAAAAACCATCCACACTCCCATTCACCGAGGATGTTCAGCGTCTTCACAAACATCTTGAATAGCTGGGAAATTTGGCAACAGAGAACCTGAAAAGCAATCAGTCACCACAAGCTTATGGGGAACTTTGTAAAACAACCCTTACAAAAATCGTTTTGTTCAACAGAAGACGAGGTGGAGAGGTTTCCAGAATGTACCTGTCGGCCTTTCTTGAGAGAGACACAACTACATTACATAAAGATGTTGCTGTTGGTCTCACAAAGTTTGAACAAAAGCTTTGTGCCCATTTCAGTCATGTAGAAATTAAAGGTAAAAGGGGACGAAAGGTTGCTGTACTGTTATCCCCAGATATGGTTCAAGCTTTCATAAGCAGAATGATAAATTTCATAAGCAGAAGACAAGAGTGTGGAGTACCAGAAGACAACCCCTTTCTCTTTGCCCGACCTAACTGTTTGACCCCATTTCGAGCACAGGACTGTCTAAGGCATTATGCAAGTCAGTGTGGTGCTCAAAATCCTGAGCTATTGAGGTCAACACAACTACGTAAGCATATTGCAACAATATCGCAAATTTTGAACCTCAAAAATCATGAGCTGGACCAAGTTGCGGACTTTCTGGGACACGATATCCGTGTTCATAGGGAATATTACAGGCTTCCAGAGGCCACAACCCAGCTGGCAAAAATATCAAAATTACTTCTTGCCATGGAAAAAGGGACTCTATCTATCCTTCAAGGCAAAACACTGGAGGAGATTGAAGTTGAAGGTATTTATTAAAAGTTTTATGCATGTTGTTTGTTTTTGTTAACCTTTGCAATGTTAAATTTACTTGTAATTCCAATGTTACCAGATAAGCTAGACTTGACAGACACTGATGAAAGTGCAGAAAGTGAGGCTGATTCGTGTCAGTCATCAGCACTACTGAAAATGAGTGAATACAGCACAAACCAAGAACCCAATGAACCTCCAGACCCCATAGATGGTATGAATATTCATCATCATATCTATTTATGGTTTTTACATTGTTTACAAAATCATTTTTAGTGTTGATGTACTTTGTTTTCTTATCCAACTACAGATGATGAATCAGCTGGAGAAGGCACGTCACAAGGTACTTTAAAATATTTTTTAACTTTGGTTATTCCTGTAATTAGAGGTGGGCGATATGGCAAAAATATCATATCGTGATTTTTTTTACAGTTAAATCACGATTTCGATTTTAATCACGATTTTTACATTGACTTGTAACTATGCATTTTTAAAAATATTTTGCAAGTTACTGAACAGTACAACCAAACTATTTTCCTCTGTAAAAATATAGTCCTAAAGAACAAAACAGCATTTAGGCCAAAGAACATTTCTGAACAGATTTTAATCAGTGTGTGTAATTTTTCCAACATGTTTATTTAAAGTTAAATAAATACTGAATGTTACTTCCGAACAAAATACCAACAAGAACAAGCCAGTTTCAAGTAATACTTAAGACTTACTTAAACAATAAAAATATCAATAGTGTGGGGGAGTGAGAACTGCACATCAGTCCCATAGTTCACCTTGGTTGGTTGAGCACTGTTTCTGTAAAGCGGGCATTGAGCAGACTAGCAAATAGTGCGATTTGTCTGAGGAAAAAAACTTAGAAAGCGCATAGAACCGCAATAGATAGATAGAATGTAGTCTATGTAATGGTCCGATACCAAACTTAACCATCAGCCAAACTCCTTTCACAAGAGTCAGGATTAATCATTTCTTCCTTTATTTCCATGTGAAATGGAGTGAAACTGACAAAAAGCTAACAGAAAAGTGTTTTACACTCAGTTGCATACATTAACAGTACAGCAATAACATTATCACATAAGAAAGACAACTTTAATACTGAACCGTACTGTAAATTAACATAAGATATAGCCTACCAACATGCTGATTAGCTTGTTGCATAGCAAACAATGAGAGCTCCCACAGCACTCAGACATTTTTTATAACTAACACAAGTAAACATGAAGTCAACAGGCAGTCAAACAGGTCAACAGGAAGTCAAAGTTATTTCCTTTCACATAAGTGTAGGGCTGCAACAAACGATTATTTTTGTAATCGAGTAATCTATCGATTATTTTAAATGATTAAACGAGTAATCTGGTTTTTTATTTTTAGAAAAAAGAAAAGTCTGAAAATGTACAAACAATTGGCTTTTATTCCTCCTTGTTTTTAAAATAAATTAGTGCATTTATCTTAAATAAATTAAACTGAAAAAGTAAATTAAAATGAAGAAATATGCATTTACCAAAGCTATTTACTGAAAAAATTATTTAAATTATTATGGATTGATATGTGTAATAAATATAGCTTATTTATATATTATTTATATATTATTATTATTATTATTATTATTGATTTTATTGTTATTATTATTAACTTATTATTATTATTATTATTATTTATATTATTATTTATAGCTTCTAACCTGAATATTTTATCTTTGCTGGTCAAAACAATTACTGTGTAAAAGGAATACAAATGATGCATAATATTGTGTCTGCTTATGTTGTACTTAAGGAGTGACATTGTATTCTAGGAAAGAAGCGCACTGCACCACCATCCGAGAACGGTTCAGACAGCTCAGATGGTATGACTTTAATTTGCCAACCCAGTCTCACGGCATTTCGTGATATAGTCACGAAATTTAATCTATTGATTCGTGTTCATGGACACGAATTTCCCTTTTTTTTCGTGTCACTCTGCACGAATT
>JABJVO010000078.1:24110653-24131782 GCA_026770805.1 Boulengeromyrus knoepffleri
GCTTCTCAGTCAGCTCCTGAGGGATGATGGTACTGAATGCTGAACTGAAGGCACATATCCTTCAAATGGGGCCATTGTACAGCGCCCCTGTGTGGCTGCAGCCTTTATTACAAGGGGTACGTTTTTTTCACTTTGATCCCTCATCCTTACAGCTAGAGCCTCCAAACGAACATGAACACAAACACTTGTGAACACTTCCAGTTTATATAAAGTGTGTGGAGCCTGTGTAATTATTATGATTAACATATTAATGCCCCAAGTCGATGTTTACGCACGGATACGTCGCTTCCTCATGCACGCCATGCAAAACACAAGCAAATCCTGCCACACGCAAATTCTGGAAGCGCAACATCACAGGAGAAAAGGAAACAACGTATGTAAACACAGTAAAACTGCATCTAGTACACTATAGACAGTGACATATAACACAAGCTGCAAAAGGGCACTGTTCCTTTTTCATGAGAGTCATGCACTCACCTGCTTGTCCCCATGTGACGTCAGGGAGGCTTGGAAGGTCGACTCTCCTGCTCTGCCTGGCGTTTGTGCTGAATTTCAGTTTTACTTCTGCCAAACTGTTTTCAGTTCCATCGCCGACATCCTTTGAGCTGGTTTCTTAAAGGGCCAGTCACACTGCAGACAGCTTCCTTTCCTTTGTCATTCTGTTCCTCCTCCTGCGAAATACTTTGCTTTTGTTGTGTTTCATTCCACTCAGAACACAGTACCACAGTCACTTTCAGGGCTGTCACGCTCATTGACCAGTTTCTGTTCCCCCTAAAGATGTTTTTAAATGCAGGGATGATTGTCGCCAATGCATGAACAGAAGATCCTTATAGCCCATACAGGCAGTCATGACTGATGTCCTCCTGTCTCCATTGGTCAGACAACCTGAAGACTGACCTTTAAGGTACAGATCCTTAACCCAGAACACACCTATAGCATCTTTAAAGTTACCTGTAGTTCGTTAGTGTCCACTAAACAAACACACATTGGTACAACAATAGAAATCCCTTTGAACCCCAGTTACCCTACTTAGCACATTCTGCCGGCATATTATGTAAGAACCCATAACATATTATGCTATTTACACCCCCTCTGTCCATCACAGTGCCAAAAAAATCATCCAGTTCCCCTGTAATTGGGTCACGACGATCTGGTACCATCATTCCCATTAAGGAAATTTTAAAAAAGAAAACAATCCAGTCCATGGCATCTTGCTGCTCTTGGCGTTACTGTGAAAGTTTTCCTCCTCTTCTGTTCAGCTCGAAATTTGACAGTGTAGTACCAAAAATTGCCGCTAGGTGCCAGGCTCCATCCATTACCACTGACGTAATGTTCTGAAGTAGTTTAAATATTCTGAAACAATGGTGGGTTTGTGATGCATACAAATCAGGAAAACTCACAGCACAAAAAAAGTCTTCTGTTAGGCCCACAGGTCAACTGCAGACCAACGGGAATGTACAGAAAACTGTAGTAGTTAAAAATATTAAAAACAGGATGCTTCCCTTTTCTGTTAATCAGTCAGCACCACACAATGTATTTGCGCTTCAAATTTGTCTTTACAAACAGGATTGCATGTTGCACATTTGCGTTTGTGTGTGGGGAGCATTTGTAGCATGTGACGTGTTTAATCCGACGTGACTGGCTCCGGAGCGTCACTCGCTGTTTCCAAGGAGACCGCCACTGTCTCAGACTCTGTGTCACCCTCCGAAGACCTGTGGGGACAGACAGAAGGACAGATGACAGAGACAAAGAGAGAGATCTCAGTGAGGATAAACAGCCAGCTTGTAAAACATAAAATAAAATTCATCCATCTGCTAGTCCTGTTCAGGGTCGTGGGGGGTCCGGAGACAAATGGGCACAAGGCAGGAAACAACCCAGGATGGGGCACCAAACTGTCACAGGGCACACACACCTACAGGCAATTTGGAAATTCCATTTAACCTCAGCATATTAAGACTGTAGGGGGGAAACCGGAGGGAACCTCTTGATGACAAGGGAAGAACCTGCAAGCTCCACATACATGGAGCCATGGTGGAGACTCGAACCCTAGTCCCAGAGGTGTGATGCAGCAGTGCTAATCACTGCACCATGCCCCTGCATCCATCCACCCATCCATAAATCAATCCATCCACCCATCCATTCATCCGTCCATCCAACCTGCAGTTCCTTTTCCTACACATGAAAACGCAAATGAAAACGCACTCATCCTCCAGATGCTCGCTCTCTGACTCCTCCGCTACCAGGACCTCATATTCTTCTGCCGCAAAGCGGCACCAGTCAGAGACTTCCCGCCCAGCACGCTCCACCTCCTGCAGTGGGGATGGGGCAATTAGCGGGGAGACATGGCCCAGGTTGTATGGCACCGAGGCACCACAAGCTTGTGAGCTCACCTTGTGAATGGCAAAGGGGTCCCTCTGCTCATGCTCCAGGTACTTCTCCAGGCTGAAGAAGGTGTCATAGAAGACATGGGCCATGCCACACCGCTTCAGGTCCTGGAGGGTGATCATACCTGCATTGTGGGGGGGGGGGGGGGGGACACTGAAGCACACGTCATGTGGTCGGATCACAGCATTATGAATGGTTACTATGATTGTGGTCAGTACGACCTCTGTGAGACCATGGGCAGTCTGTGGTAAATGCTAACCCGGCCGCTGGGGTCTGACCAGGTCCAGCACCTGGCACATCAGGTCATGGAAGGGCAGTGGGTCAACGCCCATGGTCTCCAGGCGGTGGCTCTGTTCCTGGTAGAAGTGCTCCAGCTCGTACATGGACAGGACACCATCGCCATCCAGGTCCATGCAGCGGAACCAGTATTCCACACTGCAGTTCACAGACAGGGGTGCGGTGGGATTACTGCATGGTTATCCATGGCAGGGAGATAAATGGCTGACAGAGGCATTTAGAGCCCTCAACCATGAGGTCCCACCTACTCTCCCCTTGAGTCACTCGGAACATGCTCAGTGCGAGGTACACCATGGCACTACTGCTCAGGTGACCTGCCCCCCCCCCCCCACATTGATTACCTGGTTGGGGTCTTCTTGTCCTCCTCAGAGATGAGGAACCACACAAACTCTGCATAGCTCATCCTGTGCTTGCTCTGGCCTGAGCTCCCCCTAGAGGCAAGGACAGGAAATGTATGTTCTTCGTTCTTAATGTCACATACCTGACAATTTGCTTCATTAATCAGGAGTTGCAGTGACATTCCTGGGGAGTAATACTGGGGAGTGTGGGGCTGAAGGAGGATGTCTGTGGTGTACAGGACGTACCTGCTGACAGCCCCGGAAAACAGACGCTCTACGATTCTCTCTGATGAAGCTGTCAGAAGGAACAGAATGAGGCAAGGTTTAGCTTCCTGAGGACGGCCATAATAACGGTAACGACCACCTTGCTGATGTCTCAGCCCACTTACCATGGTAGTTATACTTCGCCAGGTCCCTGTGGTCTATCAGCAGGTTGTGGTCCGTGTCCAGCTCCCAGAACTTGCAGTAGATGACATAGAAATGTTCGTAGGAAAAATAGTCGGTGACCTGATTGATGTCAGATTCCTCCTCCAGTGCAGCCAGGGTCTGGAGCGAGAGGGGAGGAGTGCGTGACCCAGGAAGGGGCTTTGTAAACAGGTAGGATTATTGGTGACCCTGGGGGAGCAGCAAGCAGGAAGTCATACCTCCAGGAAGTTACTCCTCCTCAACTCATGGGCTGTGATCCTCCCTGTCCAGGAGCGGTTGACTGTGTAGAAGATCCGCTGGATCACCTGTCAGGGACAGACTGTTAATGGACGGAGTCGAAATCCTGCCTACAGACAAGAGGTACCTATAGTTAGCATGATGCCACGCTGCTGGACTGACAGCAGTGACTGTCAGCCTCCCTCCACAAGGGGGCACCGTGCGAGACTTACTGTGGTTATATAGCGGGAGTGGAATTCGGGTGCGTCCTTCAAAAACGTCAGGCCAGGGTGACTGTTTACTATGTCCTGCAATCATAGGAAAAACTACACCTTCAGCTCTTTAATTGCGTTTTAGCTGAGTTGTTAGTCTGGAAAACTGTGCCTTTTGTTGTGATAAAACTTTTACATCTCAGGGGGCGCCATATGCAAACTAGTACCACCATCAAGGTGTTGATGGTGGATGTGAGGGAGGCTATGTAGGGGAGGACTTATAGGCAGGAAAGCCAACCTAGATCCCCTACTTTTATATTTGTCATTTTTATGTATACAACCTCATTATGGTGGGAGTCAACACAAAAAAGGTACGATACTTAAAAATATTTTGAAATATAATAGTTTGTAATGTTTTGCAGTCAAACTATGTTTTCGAGGCATGTATTTAACGAAAAAACGATGTTTGTGGCATTTGCTAACTACTGCAGTGCATGATGGGTATGATATTTGGAGGCTAAATTTCATCATCTGCAACTGCAGCAACCTCAGCCCGAGTTGTGAATTTGGAATGGGGGGGAGGGGGGGCATGGTCCATTTTGCCCCAGGGCTCAGTGTACAGTTTTTCTCCCACTGAGGTCATGAGCAGGTGTAGGAGTTCATAAGCACTGTTGGATGACAACTGGTGCTCAGTAAGTCTACCTGGCAAAGGCACTGATTCGTGAGCTTCTGTGTCTCACACCTGTAACAAAAGGACGAAATCCTCTTGCTCCACGTAAGTGTAGTCTGGTTTGGCCAGAAGGTACACGAACTTGGATGAGTCATCATGACATCGCAGTGACAACCTGACAGAAAAGAGAGCACCATCAAACAAGGATATCCCCCATCTCCAATGGCATCGTCAAGGGTGACTTTAAGGCATTTTCTAATGCCATGCCATGCTGTACAGACTGAAACTGAAATTTGTCAGCTGTTCTCCTCATCAGAGCTCCAGATGTTTCCATCCCAAAGCTCCTCTATCTGACTCCTGAACTTCACTGTCTTCTCCAAACCCTTAGGTTCTGCCCTGCCGAGTTGGATGGGAGCCAATAGGAAACATGGAAGGGCTCCTTACTTCCTCCATGTCTCCATCAATGAGCTGGCAGAGACAGAGCCGGTCTTCCCTCCGCCAGCGCTGTGGAACAGCGGGGCCTTCCAGTAGAGTGGGCAGCCACATGCCTGACAGGGACAGAGATAAGGCTATGTGGTCATCAGCACCCCCTGCCTCCTCATCGTGTGTGTGTACACACGTATACATGTATATATATATATATATACACACACACACACACACACACACACACACACACACATACACACACACACACACACACACATACACACACACACAGTATATTCACATCTACAAAAAATATACACATAAGAATAAAACATCTGCATAAAATATACACTTGAGAGTATAGCTTAAATAATACTAATTAAATTTACAATATACATTATTATGAACATTTAACAATAAAACAACCAAAATGAAAACACCTCAGTTTCCTGTACACTGGAGGAAAACTGATGCATGTGGAGGGTATTAACCTACAGTGAAGCTCACAGGCCTTAGTGGAGACTGACACACAGACATCCATCATGGAACTTCACAGACTGGCAGCTAACCGATGCCAGCTAACAGTGACCGCACCTTGGCGATCTTGCCCATCTCCCACATGGTGGCCCTCTGCTCCCCCAGCTCTGTGAACACCGCCTCGATCTGGGCTATGGTCCGATCCAGGTCAGTGCCGAGGGCCCTGGGGACCCCACTGGGGAAGTTGAAGCTGGGGATGATGCCCCGCGCGACCTCTCCTGCAGGGGGAGCCGTGTGGGGAAGGGGCCTGGTGTTCGCATCGCTCTGTGCATATGAGACATAGAGAATGAAAGGGGAATGGAGATACGGAGGAGGACTGAGGATGTGATCAATTCTAAGGAATCAGCACATCAGTACAGTTACCATGGCAATTCCAAGTAGCCTGAGCACTGGTCCTCAAGACCCTCCATGGACCCTCCAGTACAGTCTAGATCAAGGGTGGGCAATCTTATCCAAATAGGGCCGGTGGCTATGCGGGTTTTTGCTGCAACTCCGCAATTAGCTTACTAATTAAAAGACTGATTGGCTAAAGAGTCCTCATGCCTGGGTTTGAACCTTAAGGGTTATCCCAAAAACCCGCATACATACTGGCGCTTTGCGGAAAAGATTGCCCACCCCTGGTCTAGGTCATGCCTTAACCTTGTGTACATTGTGGAAGCCATCTTGACCCTGGATACGGTGTGGAACCCACCACAACCCTGGGTACAATGTGGAATCCAACTTAACTCCGGGTACAGTGTGGAATCCACCTTAACCCTGGGTACAGTGTTGATCCCACCTTAACCATAGGTTCAGTGCAGAATCCACCTTAAACCCAGGTACAATGTGGAACCCAACTTAACCATGGGTACAGTGTGGAATCCTGCTTAACCCAGCCTTGGCATACATGCATAGGACAGGCCCAATGTTTTGCAATGATTCATTTCACAGGACCTGCTGCAGATTAACCACAGAACCACAGAATTCTGAGCTACAGCTCCTCAGTAGAGATGCTGTCACCTCACTACCACCTAATTGGGAGCCCCTGACCTTTGCAATGTACCGGTGCCTGCGGCATAGGCAGGACTGCACCATAGCATCCATCTCACCAGCTTTGCCACAATGCTCACCTGCCTATAGCTTCCCTGTTACATCAGCCTGGTCCCCCAATACAGCAAGAGGTAGAAAACACGGAGTTCACTACTACATTGACACAGTGTCCCATGACCTGTTATCAAAGCACTGCTTATATCCCACAAAACCACCATTTCAGGACTGTCCTCAAGGACATTGGGACATGGACACACACACAAACACACATACACACACCCTAATCCCAATAACAACACCCTTAACCTCTACCCATCCCTAACCTTAACCATAAGTAACCAACCCAAATACAAGACTTTTGGCATTTTTACTTTTTTGATTGCATTCACAGATTTTTATTATCCAAATGGGGACCTCAAAAGATGTCCCCAAAAGTAGTAAAATTTCAGGTTTTACTACACTTTGGGGACAATTTGGTCCTCAAATGTGACTTATGCAAACCCCCACACACACACACAGATGCACAGAGATGCTCTAACAGCAATGCATTGGCTTGGCAATCAATATAAAATGACTTTACTCACCTTCATGACTTCTGGAGCCTGCTGGATTTCCACAGACTTGTGTTCTTCACCAGTGGCCTCTGGTGGTAAAGGGTTTACCTTGTCAGTACCCACAGTGATGGATACAGTGTCCTGCAGCGGATCTGTTGACTCTGGTTCCTGAGTGGGAGTCCCGGTCCCCGAACTGATGGCCACACCACTTTCTGATGGCCCCTGAGCAAAGCTTTCAATTTGCTCCAGGATCTGCAGAAGCAGAACATCATCCTGATCCTTCATTTCTTCATCGTGGCTGGCTTGGCCACCAGCGGGCCCTTCGGGCAGACCCTCGGGCTCAGCTGGGGCCTCTTGGAGAGTGCCACCTCCTGCCAGTTTCTTACTGTCTGAGGTTGTACGCTGGAGGTTATCTGTCTGTTGGCCATAGTTTCTGAACCTTGGCTCCTTGTCTGTGTCATGGTGCTCTGAATCCACTGGCATTTCATCAGTTTTGTCACTGGCAGCTCCTCTACAACTTGGTGTTGGAGACCTCACCCTCTCTGTGCCCTGGCACGTATCACATGGCCCTTCAGAGTGGGGCTGCTCGGTGTCCATCACAACCATGGTCTTCTCCCAGGTATTCTGTGGTATTTCAGCTTCACAGGTGCTTGTGTGTGTAGTGAGGTCTTCCTGCTGTATCAGAGCCTTAGCAGCAAATCCTACAGAATCTAGAAGTGAATTCCCTGCCCCTTGGATTTTGTTGTCCATCACCTGAAGATCATGGGGCTCCTTGTCAAAGTACAGAAGCTCCCCAGGTTTCTCATGGTTCTCAATGGTGATGCTGCTTACATTGCAATCAAGGGTGGCAGCTAGGGAAGACACCCCAATATTCCCATGATGCTGTGCCCCATTTTCTGATGGAGGAACCTGGAATGGCAGGCAGTGTGGCCCCTGGACCGAGTTCTCATTGCTGCATGGGACTCCGGTAGCCTCTTGGGCTTCATGAAGGGAAAGGTTTGGGTAAACTGTTTGAATTGAGGATTGGGAGCAGACAACATCCTCATACCTGGGGGGCTGTTCATGGTCTATGATAGAGCAGAGGGGGCTCTGCTGAAACCCATGGAGAGTACTGACCAGTCTGGACCAGTCACTGTGCTCCTGAGCTCCTGGGAGCTCATGCTCAAACCCAAAAGGCCACTTCTTCAGATGTCTAGAGAGCTGGTCCACCACTGTCCGGTAAATAATCTCATTCTCATGGTTCCCTCTGCCCTCAACAAGAGCCTTCCTCTTGATGCAGTGCCTGATGATGTCAGTACACTTCTTGAGGTCATTGGAGCACTTGAGTAAGATGTTAAGGCAGGACCTGATGTCTTCCCCAGAGGTTCCGGCATCCACCTTAGTCAACTGCAGAATCTGGGCCATGAGGTTCTCCTCGATTGACGTGTCTGGCAATGAGGTAATAGTGATGCTGCTGTGGTGCTCCGGGGAGGTGTTCTGAGGGATCTCTTTTTGCAGGCCCTCTGGGAGTGTCATGGGAAGATGGGTGAATGGTGGGAGGTTCTCATCATTCTCACAGAAACGCCTTCCTGTAAAGTCCACATCATTGTACCTCTGACCAAGAGGGTCCAGTTGGAGCTTCCTACCTGTCTGTAAGGGCATTTGATTGAAGGAGAACTCCTTGACCTTCCCACTAGCCAGATTTATGGCATCCCTTGTAATATCCTTGAGGCTGAAGGGAGTATGAACAGATGACCCCCTCTTCAATCCAGGAACAGTACGTGGCAAGTTTCTGCGATTCTTTTCTCCATTCACAGGCCTTTGGTGGCGCAAGTTACTTCCAGCTGTTTTCAGTGTGGTGGCTTCTGACACAAATTCTTTAGAACCAGTGAGTACAGGATCCACTGGCTCAAAACAGAGGCCCCGGTGGGCAGCCGTACACTCCAAGCCATGCATCAGGAGGCTACAGGGTCCTTCGCAGTAGTGCACAACCTGCGGGTGACGCTGGTCCACCAACACGCTATGGTAGTGGCTAACACTGCTGACCACGAGCCGGTATGTGGCCGCCATAGTGACTCAAAGATTTTCAGTGTCACGCAAACAAAAAAAACAAGAAGCTAAATGACACTTAGCATTATCTCCATGATGATGGAGGGGACAGGAGCTTGACACAAGTGTTATGCTACAACTTAGTTAGCACTCCATGTAATGTTAGATGTCGTGTTCTTTGCTGGGGTCTATCCACTGTGGCTGCATTCCTTCCTCTTCCATATCCGGAGACCTACATGCGTAACAGTGAACGTGGTCTGCAGTAGCCTCCTACATCCTTGCGTTCCTCCCTTCAAAGTAAGAGTCTGCTGTTAATGGGAAGCCACCTGTCAGGAAAGAAGGGAGAACTAAAATCAAGTGGCTGTTGAAAATTAAAAATAAGCATGGATCAGAGCCACTGCTGTCACAAGCAGAGATTTAACAGTTTGTCAACATTTCTACTGACCCAAGCTCATATATGTAATTGCAACTTCATGGGCTTTTCTGAAACCATATAGGTTTCTGCCACAATTTACCTGCTCTGGCGCTTACTCCTGACCTTTTTTGGAAACTGATATTTTTTTTCCACAGGACATTTTCACCACCATTCTAAAAGCCCTTTTGGATGAATCCCATCAATAGTTAGAGCAATTTACTAGAGCCCAGGGTGCTCAGGACTTGTCTTCTGAAAAATATGAAAGTGAGGGGTCCTCTGCCCCGACAGTCACTGACCTTGGGGTACAAGGAGGTGGTCACAGGGTTGAGCGATAACTGTCAAGGAGTTGTGTCACAGCCTAGAACCGCAATCGGATCACATGACATGTCTTTACAATGATAGCAAACCCACAGTTTATGGAACAGCACGGACGGGAACGACCACCTCCTGAATCTAAAGACATCCCTGCCAGGCTTCCTACTCTCGGGAAGTCTCTCTGCATGGGAATCAGCTGGAGAAATGAGGACTGATGCCAGAAGGACTTCTGAGTATTCTCACTATCAGGTTTGAAAATGCAACGGCACAGTCTCCAAGGTCACAGCCATCCTGAGGTCGCTACCCGGTTTCTAAGCATGGATCGACAGGTCTTGGGGACACTGTTAGTTACAGCAAAGTGCTTGCCTAACACCTTCCCTTACAACATCCCAAATTTATGTTGATACTGCTGTCAAAGACCCAACAGCAACACCAGTCCTGGGAAGGACCGAACATTCCAAGAGCCCCAGGCAACAGCAGTGCAGAGAGAATCCACTCTTTCAACATGCAGAAAGAGAAAGTGACCTCTGATTGGTCTGTGTGGCTTATTAGGCTCCCCGGTTAAGCTGGAAACATTGGTGCACAGGACAGCAGAAATGATCGCTACTATATAGCATGAATTGGTTGCCATGGAAACAGAGCGAGGCTTGGATGGAGACAGGCAGCAGGTATGACTAGGAACAACAGACACTGAGACTGTCAGGGAGTGATGCAGGATGATATTTGTGAATAAAGGTTATTACTTTTAGCCATATTTATTTGTGCTCATAAAAAATTTGTGGGCAAGTCCCAGAAGGTGGAGTTTGGTACCTACTTTAATATTTTAGGCGTGGGTTGGAGCTGGAATCACATTGTGCAGAAAAGTGAGTCAGTGTGAAGGTCCCACAATGACAGACACACAGATATGTCTTTGTGTGTCTATCTGTCTGTATGTATGTCAGTATGTGTGTGTGTATGTGAGACTAGCACCCCCCTTTTTCACTAATATCACTAACAGATCATTGCTGCCGCCATCTTCACCCAGGATGTGTGTAATCATAATGTTGTCCATTTAACAATATTTTAAATTTAATCCCTATCCTATTATTTTCACATTCCTCAGCCCAGTTGTGTGATTAACAGTATGAAGTCTATGTTTATGCAAATCTTTTCCGATGTGCCGTTTTTTCAAAGGCATTGACATGAAAGCATTACTTTCCCTGCTGACACAGAGACACACACAGACACACCGTGCACACTCACACCCTTGTTCCTTTTTTCCAGAAGCAAAAATAAAATAAAATAAAAGGATAAAAACTGAACTACTTCCCGTTATGGCCCAGCTTTGAGGAGTGTTACAGCCCCGCTTTGAGGAGCGTTATGGACCGAACTTGGGTAGCGTTACGGCCTGTCTTTGAAGAACATTATGGCCGTCTTTGAGGAGCATTTTGGCCTGGCTTTCAGGAGTGTTACGGCCTGGCTTTGAAGCTCCCCAGCAAGGGAAGCTCATCTCTACCTCTTCTCACCTCTCTTCCCTGCCAGCATCCTCTCTAGATGGGGACTTCCTTGGCTACAAGTCTAGTACCGCAGTGACTGACGGCCGTATCGCAGAGACAGGAAGTGCATGTCACATGACAGCCTGCCCTAGCCTCTTGCTGGGGGCCTGACAGAGGCTACACTGTATTCCCAAAGCAATGGGACTGATCCTGTTATTACTATCTGCAATCTCATTACACTCATCACACGACTGTGATTATGATGAGACAGAGCACAGCACAATAAACCTCAACAATAACCGGTAATTAAATCCACCCAGTAACACGATTCGCGGTGTTAAATCAACCACAGGGTGCCGCTGTGGCTTAGTGTTGCCTCAGGCTGTGGGTACGAGTCCCCGGAGATTTTTACTGTAAACCAAATTATGCACATAGATCCCAGCTGCCAAACGATTACAAAAGTCTCCAGACAACTCAAGGAAAATAACGGATAAAGAACGAGCACAAAGAGGAGGAGGCAGAGGGAGACACAGAGGACAAGGAAGTTTTTTCTATTATATTTTTAATGAAATAAGAGCCATTGTGCTTGATAATGTTATCAACTACAGCATGAGCTATAAAGAAGCTGGGCAGCAGATGCAGCCGAATTACAGCCGTTACACTGTTGCTGGAATCATTAGGATGTTTAGACCTGAGAATGGGTAAGTCTTTACAGTATTAATGTATAGTGGCACAATAATTGGTATTTTCTATGTCAGAGGAACTCAGTTTTGACAGATTTTTTGGTAGAATTGATAGAAGACCATCCAATGGTGGAAGAAACTGTTCAGTGCAGAAGAACAGAGAGAAATATTCAACATGGTATTGGCAAATAATGCAATAAGACTATGGGAAATCCAAACTTGGGTCATAGAGGACAATGGCATCTTCAATAACATTAGGGCTGTTTCCATATCCACTATTGACCAGTTGTTAGAAAGGCAAAGGATGAGCATGAAGCAATTATATAAAGTTCCCTTTGAGAGAAACTCTGATTATGTGAAAGAAAGGCAGTATCAATATGTTCACGTGAGTATATCTAAGTTTCCTTACAGTATTCATTGTTTTTTGGGTTAATATTTCCCTGACAAACATTGTCTCCATTTAGAGTATACTTTAGCTTGATGCACTTGCTGAACTAAGTGATACATACACTATATTGCCAAAAGTATTGGGACACCCCTCCAAATCATTGAATCCAGGTGTTCCAATCCCTTCCATAGCCACAGGTGTATAAAATCAAGCACCTATGCATGCAGAATGCTTCTACAAACATTCGCGAAAGAATGTGTTGCTCTCAGTGGCTCAGTGAATTTAAGCGTGGTACCGTGATAGGATGCCACCTGTGCGGTAAGTCCATTCGTGAAATTTCCTCGCTAAATATTCCACGGTCAATTGTTGGCATTATAACAAAGTGGAAGCAATCGGGAACAACAGCAAGTCAGCCATGAAGTGGTAAGCAACATAAAATCACAGAGCGGGGACCATGCGTGCTGAGGTGTACAGTGTGCAGAAGTCGCCAACTGTCTGCAGAGTCAATAGCTACAGACCTCCAAACTTCGTGTGGCCTTCAGATTAGCTCAAGAAGAGTGCACAGAGAGCTTCATGGAATGGGTTTCCATGGCCAAGCAGCTGCATCCAAACCTTACATGACCAAGTGCAATGCAAAGTGTTGGATGCAGTGGTGGAAAGCACGCTGCCCCTGGACTCTAGAGCAGTGGAGACGTGTTCCCTGGAGTTTCAGGGGTTGGGCTTGGCCCCTTAGTTCCAGTGAACGGAACTCTTAATGATGCAGCATTCGAAGCTGTTTTCATGTTCCCAACTTTGTGGGAACAGTTTGGGGACGGCCTCTTCCTGTTCCAACATGACTGTGCACCAGTGCACAAAGCAAGCTCCATAAGGACATGGATGAGCAAGTCTGGTGTGGAGGAACTTGACTGGCCTGCACAGAGCCCTGACCTCAACCCGACAGAACACCTTTGGGATGAATTAGAGCGGAGACTGTGAGCCAGGCCTTCTCATCCAACATCAGTGCCTGACCTCACAAATGCTCTCCTGGAAGAATGGTCAAAAATTCCCATAAACACACTCCTAAACCTTGTGGACAGCCTTCCCAGAAGAGTTGAAGCTGTTATAACCGGAAAGACAACACACAAGCTCCAATCACACTTCTGCTGTAATATGGGATAAAGTCACTTTCCACCATACTCCCCAGTCTTGAACACCACATTGCATTTTTTCCAGTCGCCGTTGGAAGTGTGACAGGGACCTATAGCGGCCAGTGAGTCTTCTTCAGGCAGTGGTGCAGTGGCAGAGGCATGTCAGGGATGAATCTGTCACTCCAGATGTTTCTTTCCCAGTTGTTTGACAAGAGAGCCCATTCTGTGCCATTCTGATGAACACGTGGCCTGATCCACAGGAATGACAGGATAACGTTTAGTGTTTTCAGCTGTGGTGTTTATTACAATACATATTTAGTTTTTTGGCATTAGTACTGTAAAGCATATATGTTGTAATCACCTGTAACATTGGTATGAATATGTACATTATTTTTCAGGCTTTGAATGTGGATCATTTTCACGGTCGATTACCGTTAACATGGATTTTTGTTTATTGAAAATGATTTGGTGTTTCATTATTGGCTTTATTCATTACTATTGCCACGCAATGTTTCATTCTGATGATGGTGATTTGTTTATTTCACAGTGTCTTACTCACTGCTCCATTTGGGTTACATATTTGCAGAATTTGTATTCAATTCTGACTTGGCTGTATGGTTTTGAAAGTTGCGTGTGGAGTTTTTCAGCTATTACAAGGTTTTTCCCCTGTGTGTGTGTGATTTTGAGGATGTGGTATTAGATTACAGCCTTTGTGTATATAGTATCATATTCTGAAGTTGAACATATCCAGTTGGGAAAAACTATGATTGTATACAGACATTTTGCTAAACAACAGTTTTTTTTGGTTTCCAGTTTTGTAGCTGAACATGCAAAAGACCACAGTAAACGTTACTCTATACGCCAGCAACAGTTTTGACTGTAGTGTTTTCAGTTTTTTGCTGTAGTGTGTAATGACTGCTCAGTGTCTATTTGATGTCTGGCTTGATGCGTGATCTGAAAGCAGTGCTTGGTTTTGTGCAAAGATAAAATGGATTTGAGTAGATTTGTTTAATTTTCTGCAAGATGAGTCAAAGGTTTTGTGAATGTAGCTTGAAAATTGGGTTTTGTGTTTATGGTTTTGAGAAAATGGAAGGTTTTAGGAAATCTGCTTTAACAGTTTCAGAAAAGCTGTAACTGACAGATGGGTGTCCAGCCACAGACAGCAGCTTCCCTCTTTATGGCCTGGGCGTCTGGGTGGTGCTAAATGCAAGCTAAGAGCACGAGGGCGGACATCACTGCTGAGCAGGGTCTGCTGGGTAATTAGAGTGGCAACCAGGAAGAAGTGACACATACAGTATACACTGGAGCCTCCCAGGTAGCAACAGAAAGAACTGCCAGGAGGACAATAAACTCAGAGTGAGACGGTGTAATGCGTGAATACTGTGTGTCCTCTAACCACAGGTCCCCCTATTACACAAATTATGCCACAGATTTAGAGTCCGGTGCTTTAACCATTACTCCCCCTGCTGTTATATTTAGTACATTACAGCCCTTGCATTGTCCGACTTCACAGCACTGCAGCATTTTCATACCCGAGCATTTCGTTTTCCGATTTGTGTAGGCGTGCACCAGCAGGGCCGCGGCTCGGATCTGAACCCACGACCTTGCAGTGTAGAGCACGAACAAACGTCTGCTCTTGGTGGGAGGAGGCTCGGAAACCACAGCCTGGGCAGCACGCGCTGCCGGTCGCCATGGAAACACTGGCCGAATCTCTGAAACTGCGGGAAGCCAGGCGTACTGACATCTCACTCACAAACTGTCTTCCTGGAGTAATGAAACAGGAAGGAGGTGATCGGGTGCCCTTCTTGGTGGGGGGGGGGGGCACCGAGTGTACATATTTAAATGCATCCCACAGAGAGACTGGGGGCCATAGTGGAACACCCTGAAGACAAACTTGGGACAGGGGCCAGGGGCCTGATAATAAGCCCCCAGGACCTGACAGCATTAAAAGCCCCCAGGGCCAATCTGAGGTATCGCTCCACCCTGGAGACGCAGATCTTTAGCTGGCCAGTAAGAGGTGTTGTCTCATCCAGCCAGACCCGAGGAATTCATCTAAAATGAAAAGGCAAGGCAGAAATGAATATTTCCTATAATAATTGTGCGTGTGACACTTTCTGTGATCATGTACACACCAGAGTTTGAATGAGCCGCAAAGCGTGCGAACAGATACATGCAGGGGAGAGTGGATCCCTCCGTGCACCCAGGCGTGACAGTGTGCACAAACCTTCCAAAGGGATGCTATGTGGAATGATCCTTCCCCCTGCTTTTCCCAGGAGTTTGATTAAACTTGTCAAAAAGAAGCATTTAGAAAATACCATTTCCAACGATAGACCTCACTGGTGGGTTAAGGAAAGTAACGGCGTTTCTATGGCGATGGTGAGTCTTAAGAACGCACTGTGCCTCTGAAGCCCTAATCCCCCCACCACCACCCTCCCATATCTCCCTGTCCAATACCAACCCAAAGCAGTGTGACCAACACGCAGACCAGACATAGAATTAAACAATCACACCAGCTGCTAGCCTGGCATTGAAACTGCGCCATTGGGCATGGCGTCCACATGCATGGAGGAGGGGCTCTGGATGGCCCTTCGAACCCACATC
The DNA here is from genome assembly GCA_026770805.1 of Boulengeromyrus knoepffleri. Lineage (NCBI taxonomy): Eukaryota > Metazoa > Chordata > Actinopteri > Osteoglossiformes > Mormyridae > Boulengeromyrus > Boulengeromyrus knoepffleri. The sequence continues at coordinate 24,126,779 of JABJVO010000078.1, forward strand.
CCTCTAAGCAGAGAGAGGCCCGGAGACGAATTCACAGAGAAGAGGGCAGCCTACATAAGCCCCCGACCCTTATTTGTATGTGTGACATCATGGCCAGAAGGGGGGGATGTCAATCTGGGTAGGGAGGGTCAGGTGACCGTGAAGCTTGGCATTAATTGGTTCCAGCTGTCCCATTCACCTGGGTGTGCGTACGTGTTAGCATGTTAGCATGTTCTTCTGACCGGATACTTTTTCTCCTGCACAATCTTTACCTGGAAATAAACCTCCTGGTCCTTTTCCCCATGTCACGTGGCTCTAATTCAGATCATGCTGGGTAACGTCCGGTCATTGTACCCCCTGCCCCCCCGGCCGCTGGTTTTAAAGAACATATCCTTCCACCACATGCACAGATAGACTGAAAGCTTGCAGTCAGCATGCATGTACTCTCAGGAATATCTGAAAACAATGTCAGACGGATAAACGCACACCCCCTCACTCCCGTCTCCTCACTGCCTGGAGGGGCTCACTGGCAGCTTGTTGGCCATGTCCTCCTGCACTCTGAGCTACACGGGAACAGTGTGGGTTTTATTCCCAATTTTTCTAGCACCCAGCAAATGGGAGAATTCACTTCGCACCATCTCCTCCTTTCTGTTACAGATGGAGAGCCGGCGAAAAGGAAGTTTCTTCTATTTGGCCAGAAAAACTGTCTGATTTTTACTTTGTGAAGGCTTTGTGTGCCTCGTTCTGTCCACGTGCTACCAGAAGGTGGCAGAGTGGCTAAGGAGCCACATTATATAATATAAAATAGAGACATAAGGACTGCCCAAAAATCCAGCTATTCACCTAAAAATCAAATCAGTATCTAACATCTGTATTTGTTTGCCCCATTTACATGCAACATCTTTTCTATGTTCTTTAAATGTATTTACATTTTGAATATTTCTTCAAGCCACAATTATTAAGAGAATCTGATTAAATACTGAGATGCAGAGAGCTGTCTCCCACTTCGCAAAACTGCCGCTTTTTGCCAGCCAAGGAAGTCTGCAGTTAATTTGGAGAGTGAGTCTGCCGAAGTTACATGCGGTACAGATGGTAAGCTTCTCCCGAGAAGCGTTCGTAAATGCTGCAGCACGGAAGCACTGAGCCTTTACAGAGCATGTGCAGAGTCCAGGGATGGCAGCTGAAAAACGTACAGTCATGTCCGGGCCAGACTGCCGATCCAACACAAGTGAGGCAGCATCCCAGCAAACCAAGGGAGAAGGTTCTAGAACAGGCTAACTTTAAGAGACGCTGAACTGAACAACAATCTGCTGCTCATTCCTGGGCTTGGAGCTTGCTGAAGGGAGAGACTTGTGTTCTCAGCATGGAGAGAGCGCTTGGTTATGTCTGACTGACAGTTCAGGGACCGTCTAAAAAGACTGCTGCTATTTTCCTCTGCTGTGAAGGAATGACAGAGCCAGTGCCGCTGCTCCCAGTCCCTGGGGATTCAATCTCACATAAACACATTTCTGCCACTAACAGGAATCCTTTTCATAAAACTATGCAATTCAGAGCACAGCTGAATGTGAGACTCAGCGCCAAGCCCGAGGGAAACAGTGCCTAGAAATTAAGTAATCAGAATGGATGTACGGTTAATAATTAAAGATATCTGACTGTTCTTTTCCAGACTCAGGTGTGATAAGTGTGATAAGTGGCTCCCTCACAGTGGATGGGTTCCATGCTGAGACACTGACTGTCCCCTAAGGGGAGCCGTGCACTCACTGTGTGAAACTGCTGATTCCCATCCGTCACATCCAACGGCTATGAGTCACACCCCCACTGGACCACTGGTATGGGCAGCCACCCTGCTTTTCACACCAGCACACCGTACATGGCTGTTATTGTACACTGCACTGTTTTGATGTGTATTGTATGGTGTGTCTGTTTATCTGAGTGTCTGTCCTGTGATGGATTGACATCCCATCCAGGTTGTCCCCTGTCTCATTTTGTGGGTGGGTGAACTGATGGACGGATGGATGGATGGATGTCCAGCCACTCATCCATGAGTCTATGGACATTGACCAGACTACACCCACCTTCCATGAATGTTCAAATGTCCGACAATGAAGTAGCTGTTAAAAACATCAGGTGTCCTGCTTGGACGTCTCAGAGTCAAGGTTGTGATTTTTGTTTTCTGGGACCACTGGTGCTGAGACAAGGACAGAGCTTCTGTTTTCCAGAAAAAGACGGAAATTTGCCAAACGGCGACAAGGTCGTCAGGTGGGCTTTTGAATAGTGGATAGCCAATCAGAGCCTTTAGGGCACGTGCAGCTGCTTGTGGATGCGGGCTCGCGGAGGGGGGTGGGTAATTCGGGCTCGAATGCATGAATGAGACTTGGGACACCGCCCCCCGCCTCTCAGATGTTCAGGGACGGGTGGTCACGGATAGATAAGCGCCCTCCCTGATTTCAGTTAGGATTTCGGTAGTCCCGCGGACAGGAAATATCTGCCCAGATACATGTGAGCAAGAATCGCTGCCTTTCAGCATCGTCAAACAGGTGACCCGACAGTAAACACACACCGGATCACACACCTTATTCACCGCTAAGGCTACAGGAGCGCTCGTAGTTATACTGTATAGTTACTCCCACGATGCTCCTGGGCAAAGATGAAGACAGGCGATCTCAACACGAGCACTAAGCCAAGCGACCTTGAATCGATTACCGTAGATAGTCTTGGAAACAAGCAACAAAACAGTCCCGTCAATACGAATAAATAACCGGCCACTGATAAACTACATAGATCGCCATTTAAAATCGGGGTCCTGTGAGGCAAATACATTTCATGCCTCCTGTTACCGCATATAATTAGACTAAAAACCTGTGTGTCACATATCACATACAGTACTAGCCAACTCTCTGCTAGGAACACGATTTAAAATCCAAATTTTGCACAGAGAGCAATACCGTATGCCTGGAAGTTACTTATGACATTATTGCCCCCGTCTGTAATGTATGACATATAATGGTAGAAACTTCAAAGTTCAGTTCCCCCACGGACCTGAAGTCTTTCAGTTCGGTCATGCACGAAAGGTATAGATGCAATCGGATCCGGGGTCTGTAAACTTGCGTTCAACTCCAGCTCACTTAAAACGCGAAAGCCTTTTAAACAAAGGAAATGCGGACGCACTCACCATGCTTCCTCAGCGCATAGTCCCTGGACCTTCAGTCTCCATCTGCAGTCACGATCGGCCGGAGGAGACCTCTCTCCCACCCAAAGGCACGGAGGACAGCAATTCTTTGTTTTACATCTTCCCCGGGGAAGTAGCCTGCCGCAGCCCCGCAGATCAGGGCGGAGATGTTGGAGCTCCGGAGCGACGCTGACGCCCAGCGCCGCGATGTCCTGGCCGGGATCCGCAGCCGCGGAGCGCCCCAGTCCGCCTATGATCTCAATGCATGATCTCAATGCGTATGAACAAAGTTTGCGGCCAGGGTGGCGAAGTCGCCGCCTTCCGTGCACGTCTGCCGTGTCCTGCCTTTTAATGCATGATCACGAATGCTCATGATCATCGGCATCTCACAAAATGTCAACCTTTTATCTAGCACTTAGCAGATTTTACATCACTCGTCTCTATAGTAACCAGGTACAGAAATACACCTAATAGCTTCAAATTAAATTTTTAAAATAGCCTACTGGCTGTTTTCCTTAAGAGCTTCGAGGTATTTTCATCCTGAATGTCAGTCTCCACATCTCTGCATCATTTTTCCGTTAATCGCGGTTTACTGCCTGGTCTAACAATATAGCAGCAAGTTCATTTTTAGTCTTGAAAAGAGAGTGTTTGCGGAGTGGGTTTTGTCGGAGGGTTGAACTCAGGAAAGGAAGCACGCTGAGGAATCTCAAAATATAGCGGCCGAATCACGATGAGCTGGCATGCCCCATCAGATTTTCTTTCTAGATGAAACTCTGCAAATGAATGGAAAATAAAGCAAATGAAATAAAAACAAGCTCCATAATGTACGAACTGTGGTCATTTAAAGGTGACAGACCCCACTCTACTGGGGAGCTTAATTCCCTGCCTGCAGTGATTGAGATAAATACGCTACTTCTGATTAAAATCAACTGCTAATCGACCTCGGGACCAACCCACCCCCCAGCGGTGGTTGATAAACTTCATCTAGACGGAGACACCCGCCTGCCCCTCTAACGGAATATTAATTCAGTGTGTCCTAATTACAAATTCATTATGGTCTACACTACACTCTCAGTGTAAAATTTTCTACCTTTGCTTGTCACTGGGGCTGTATCCTTAGCTGTAGATAATTGTACCTTTTAAGGTACAGTAATGGACTCTGAGGAACATTCTACATCATTGATGGTATGTTAATTCTGTTTGTACCTTCGAGATGTTCCACAGAGTCAATTTCTGTAAATTAAACTGTATATTTACAAGGGTACAGCCCCAGTGTCAAGCAAGGTACACATTTTACCATTTCTTCTGAGAGTGGAGGGACATAGGAATCAGCCTTGCTTTTTTGTCTCTGGAGAAGGTCATGGTGGCTTCCTGGAACAGCTCTTGACCCATGTCTCTTTGGAGGGCCTTGCGGTCAGAAGTGAAGCTCATGTAATGGGTTTCATCAATCTGTAACATGAGTTTATGAATCTGTATATAGATTTATCGATCTCTATCAAGATTTTACCATTCTGTAATGGGGTTTCTATATGTAACAAGACTTTTTCAATATGTAACATAAGAACATAAGAAATTTACAAATGAGAGGAGGCCATTCGGCCCATCAAGCTCGTTTGGGAAGAACTTATCTAATAGCTCAGAGTTGTTAAAATCTTATCTAGCTCTGATTTAAAGGAACCCATAGTTTCAGCTTGCGCTACACTAACAGGACTATTCCATACTCTAACTATACATGCTGTGTAAAGAAGTGCTTTCTCAAATTCATTTTAAAATGTTCTTCCGCTAATTTCCACTTATAGCCACGAGTTCTAGTATTTAAACTAATATTGAAATAGCCATTTGGCTGAACAGCATCC
>JABJVO010000078.1:24132361-24161566 GCA_026770805.1 Boulengeromyrus knoepffleri
TCTGCTACACCACCCACCTTGGTGTTGTCTGCAAATTTAACCAGTTTACTCTATGTATTGGTGTCAATATCATTAATATAAATTAGGAACAATAATGGTCCTAAAATTGAACCCTGCAGTACCCCACTATGAACGCAGGCCCACTGTGACATTGTGCCTCTAATAACTACTCACTGCTTGCTGTCTGCTAACCAGTTTTCGATCCTAGCTGCAACAATCTGTAAAGAGACTTTATCAGTCTGTAACAGGATTAATCAATCTGTAAGACTTTATTGATCTGTAACATAACTACATCAGTCTTTAGCAGGATTAATCAATCTGTAATGAGATTTCAGTCTTTAACAGGAGTCTTCAGTCTGTAACAAGACTTCATTGATCTTTAAGGGATTCATGAATCTGTAACAAAACTTCATCAATCTGTAACAAACACTATCAATATGTAATGGAACTTTAACATCTGTAACAGGATTCATCAATCTGTAATGAGACTTCATCAGTCTGTAACAAGATTTCAAATTTATTGATATTCTTCAGTCTGTAACAAGACTTGATCAATCTTTAATGGGATTCATCAATCTGCAACAAGACTTCATCAGTCTGTAATGAGACTTTATCAGTGTGTAAGAGGATTCATCAATCTGTAAGATTTTATTTATCTGTAACGAAATTACATCTATGTGTAACTGGACTAATGTATTTTCTCTTTTGATTATTGTTGTTCTCTCTCGGGATTTTCTGTAGTGTAGGGGAAAACTGTGAATTATTCAGCCTGAGTTCGAGCAGTGACTTTGAGCTTAAATAAAATGCTTTAAGACTGGAGCCTCAGAGGTTTCCTGGTTATCCTTTAATCTGCCCCATCAGTTCGGTGTACTGGAAGACACGAATATAAATGACAAGTGTAATTAGAAATGGTCGGGGAGTGGTAGGGACTGGCCTGGATCAACCTATTCAAGCTTCCTGAGGCCGTCCCAGAGTTACCATCAGGCCAAAAACCTGCTCGCAGGTGCATAGAGGTATTTAGGGAATAAACTGCCTTTTTCCAACTGTTTGTGAGCACCTCAAGTTTGGCAGAGACACTTGGTTGTTGTTTTGTGGTGGGTAGCGATTGGCATTTAACATATTGCTGCTTCTTTTATATTATGGTATGCTATGATAAATTGTATACTGAGGGTCATACAACAGGTCATGAATGGACCAGTACAAATGGAATTGGGCTTGGCAGGGGTTTGTTCAACTCTTAATTATAATTTATTGTAATTACCATTCAAACAAACATCTCCTCTGGCCAGGAACACCAAGGACCACCTGCTAGCAGAGTATGGGAATGAGTGTGATTAAGTTGAATCTTCAAACATCACATTAGTATTAACAGCATCCATTTTAATTTCTACACAGAAACACATGGCCAGTGATGCAGACCCACTTCTCAGAACTAAGTCAGCTCTGAGCCCAGCTGATGGGGGCACTTGGGGCAGTTCTGGAGGGACAAGCTGGAAGTGGATCCTTGTCCTTGAATTCTCTCATTGCAACTCAGAATGAGTATCAAAGGTAAAGTTACATCACCAGTCCCTATGGGTATTGGATAAACCTGGAAAATCTGTCACTTCTGGTAAACTAAATGCTAGACTTACGCAACGCAACTGGATAATTCCTACCAGACCTCTGGCTTTGATTAATCACAACTTAATGCTTAAATAAATAATGGGCTTTAGCAAGAGAGCTGTTTCTCAGATGTCGCCCTGAGGACATGGGTACATATGGGGTGCCTGGGGGCAGTTAGCTGTTTTTGCTAAGCCTCTACTTGGCCGCTAGATCCAGATCTTCAACAGATGTGCTTTGCTGAAGGACAGTGAGTACACCTTCTGCTCATAGACCCAACATCTGCCCCAGCCTTCTGAATGCTGCAGAGGTCGGCTGCTTACATAGCACATTGCAATGACAAATCTGCTGTATTTGTGTATTCTGTTTTCTACAAAAGTGAAAATAAAGGACTTTTGTTTATTAAATTCTCTTTGCTGGTGTTATTTATTTAGACATCATGCTAAAATAATGTTAATAAATTTTGCCATGTCAGGGGAGGGTGTGTTGGAGGGCCCCATGGAGTTTTTTTTTGCCGAGGGCCCACGGAGTTCCTAGAATCGCCTCTGTATATGAATGCCGTTTATTGTGCCTGCCTGTGTTTACCAAAGCAGAAATCACTCACACTGCCCCCTGCAGGAGGTGCTGTGGGATGCGGCCTACCCCCATACCATGCCACACCTCAGGATGTCAGTGATTCCTTACTACTCTGCTCACCCCCCAGGTCTCCGTCCCACCCAACCCCAACCATTCCGGTTTCCCTCATCTGAAAGAACTAAAGTCTCATTGGACAACCACCTCAGACCCTCCAAACCCACATCTCAATGAACTGGGGGCCTGCTGGAGTGCAAGTTAGATTAGTTCCTTTCAGTTTTTTCATGGATCCGCGCCCTTCCTGCGAATACTCTCGGGGACTCTCCTCCAAAATGCTTCATGAGGTCACAATGTTGTAAGGCAGACTTGTCTGCAGACATCCCACGTGGGATTAAGTATCTGAGTTATGGCTTAACTGTCTGTGAAACAGGTTTGTCTGCAAGTGAAACACTAAAATGCAAGCCACCTTTGGGCAAGACAGTGGGTATTCTGACAACAGCCCATGCAAAAGCCAAGAATCTCCAAGGTGACCTTAAAAACCTCAGGCCAAAGTTGTGCAGCAAAAAAAAAAGCTTTATCTTAAAAGAGGGCTATGAATCCAGGCAGTCCTGGGGATAAACATGTTAATCACCTTACACAGAGTGTCACTGACATTAAAACAGGCACTGGCCAGAGGTAAATCTCAATGCCAAGAACACAAAGACCGGTCTTGCGAACTTGCCTTCCAAGAACGATCTTGCAAGATCACGAGGACAGAGAACGTGCCAATTGTGGATTGAGACAAATGTGTACTTACTGTTCCACAATGCTGGACGCCCAGCTGGTTAGCCAGGCCATCATTTTTATTGTAGTATTTAATAAATGACACATCATTCATATGTACAGTCTAAATGACTAATTATTCCTGGTATGATTACTTGTGCTTTTTTCACAAATAAAGTTCACACTTAAAATATCCATATTTATTTCAGCTCTGCACAAACGCTACTTGCGGGTGTCAACAGTTCCAGTTCAACAGTCTCACAAACCAAAGAAGTGAAAAAAGTGGGAAAATACTATCTGACAGGAACAATGGAAACGTTACTCTGATTAAAGTAACCTTGATTCTGGTATGGTTCGTGCCTTCTTTTCTCATTTGGCAAGGATGCACCCAATGCATCCTTGATATTTTGGGTGAAACAAGACCAACTTCCGGGGATTTTTACCATCCTCTGATCTTGTGATTTTAGTATTGGAACTGGTCTTCGGCAATGGAACATGATGTAAAACGGGTACACAAGAACACAAGTATGGTCAAGTACGCATATTGAGATTCAGCCCAGATGCCCTGGAAAATTGTGGGACAACCAAAATGTTTGCTGGGTTTCCACCTCTGATAAAATGGCACACTTCTTAATATTACCAAGGACAATACACTGTCTTTCAAAGCACTGGTTACAGTTTGCTACTTTCACCTACATTTAGACCTTACACGGCCGAATCCATTTGTAACTGACAGAGCTCGTTATCTTCATTCTGCATGTGTTGGTCTGCGAGCCATACCTTTCCAATGGCAGGAGTTACCCTGCCTCAATAAATTATCCTAGGTCATTAGACCAATCTGACAAGAGAAATTGTGAAGTTTTACTGCCAACATTTGAATCAGACGAAGCACAAAGGAACATAATTAGATTGTTAATCTGAGTCAGCCGAGTGCAGTGACTTCATAACTAAATCAAATATTTTAAAGGCTGAAACGCTGAATAGTTTATACCCTGCTTAAAGACTGAAGGGGATTCAAGACTTTGTTAAATCCATAAGGACAGTGTGACAGATGCTGGTCTTGGGAGCTGGTTTTATTTTCTCGGGTTAAAGCAGGGGCTATGGGTTAGGATGCAATGTCTGTGATCGGTAGGTTGCTAGTTAAAATCCTGGCTTGGTGGTGTGATATGTTACTGTTAGGCCCTTTAGCAATTCTCTTAGCCCCAAGTTGCTACAGGGACTGGCAGATACTTTCTTAAAAATGGATAGTTCGTAGATAAAAGTGTCTAATAAATAAGCAAATTATGAGTCCCAGCAAAAACTGCGTCAAACTGCAGGTCAACACCAGGATTTTTACAGACTTATGCAAACCACAAATGATGTCAGTCTAGAGAGTAGTGGCTTGCACCAATTATATAACTCGTTCAATCAAGCGCTGAAGTGCTTAAGTAGAATATAATTTTGGATATAGGCCTATATGTGCCTGCCAGGATCACGATGCCAAGATCATGTGACCCAGCTGACGGAAACTTTATGAGAAATGCATATCCTCCTCGAAGGGGCATTTTCCACTTTTAAGGTGAAGACTTAAAAAGACTTAAGTCTCGGCGGGCTCGTGTCTGATGTCATTAACCGACTTTCTATTTTTAGAAACTTTTCCCTGTTTTCAACCTCCCGGTTCCTTTCTTTCTACTATTTTACGTAACACAACAAAGCCATTATTTTAATCACTAAATGGCTTCTACATCACATCAGACTTAAGACTATCCTTCAAGAAACGCGTAATTAACAACCTACTTTCAAATCACAGCTTAGCAGCGACTCCTCGTGGTGGCTTAAGCGCAGCGCAGGATTTTCAGGGAACAAAAACATCGGCAAGAATGTGTTTCCCATGAATAATGGCCCCACTGCTCTTTAAATAGAAATAGTTTTAGACAGCATTTGATTGTTATTTATTTTCATGTGGTGATTATACATCAGTTCGTTCCTTTTTTTCTAGAAGCGGCAGACAGTATATTACCTGTAACCGAATTCGATCCGGTTCGGTCATTTTGTATATCTATATATTTTAAGATACGTATTGGCGATACCTGGACGCAACTTCGTGTTTTCGGTCATGTTTGTGATGACAGATAATACGATACCTTGATATCTTTGTTAAACTGCACTCTTCAATTTCGGAATAGAATTTATTCATATATTCTTTTACTGTGGTGATTTAAAACGTATAGTATAACAAATGTGCTCTGTAAGCTTCGCAACCATGTACATGCACTGGGTAATACTAGCACCACCTTTATCACAATACTGGTGAGGGCCAGCCAGAGAAGTAACCGGAATCGCAGAAATTTTCTTTATTAACTGACATTGCGGGTCACAGCATTCGCCCGAGGGCTGTCACAGTCTGCACAGGGAATGTTATTCCAAAACAAAACCCCACTGCAGTGTACTCTTCAGTTCCACTCTTGAATTCAAATTAATAGTGAACAGAGCGAGCATAAAACAGCAAGGATCGAATGCATCTACCCATCCACAGACACCATATAAAATATTGTACAATATCAATATACTTCCTCCTTTATTATTCGGATTTTTAGTCTTTAATTTGACACACAATAATTATTTAAGATAAACGAGATACTGAAGTCCCGTAAACATAGGACTTTTATTTTGAAGTCATCTTCCGGAGCGTTACACTGTCACTTATGTCAGATCACTGCTGCGGACCTTACTTGCCCGGCGCTCAATCCCCGTAAGTCATTATACTCGCCCGGCTCCTCAATGTCGCAGGGATCACATACGGAGATGCATCTCTTTTCGGTTATCGCTTTCTTCCTGACGGTCGCGACAGCCTATTACATTTACACCCCACTACCAAGTGCGATTTCCGAGCCGTGGAAAGTTATGCTGCTGGATGCAGGAATACGCTTCGTTGTGAAAATGGTAAGAAATACACTATACACACATACACATTTATGCATCTAGAAATACAATTTCCCGTGCATGTTACTGAGTTTGGGATGTTCGTTGTTCGAATATTCGTTTACAGTAGCTTACATAGTCTAGCACGCACCGTAGGCTTCCATTTGCCCCCATCGATTTTGAGTACAATGTATAGACCATCGTTACAAATATCGCATAAACCCACAGACAGGCATCATATACGAATGAGGCTCCTTGTGAAACATCATTTCAGTCTTAAACACTATTCTTACGGAAGTGCTTGTACCTAGAATGGTATGTTGTTTGTTCGGACAGGATAGGAAATATATGTAACGTCCCCGAATTACCAGAGATAACAGAGATAAAATGATTCCTGTCCATTGATTTTAACGTCAGAATAAATTCAATTACATGAAGACCCCAGGTAAAGTCCCATCCGAATAAGGCTTTACTTTTTTGTGCGGGGGGTACGTCCTGTCAGCCCAGATCTCCATCACCCCCACGGCCACCTCAGGCCAAGTCCTCACCTGCCTGAACTATCAAGCACTCCGTAATCCTATTTTGGCGTTTCGGGAGCCGCGGACCTAATCCAGTCCCTCTAATGTTATTCAAAGAGCCCTTATTCATTCCGTGTAGGAACATAAATAATACGGGAGGATGCAGTTCTAACATTCATGCCCGAAGCCATATTTAATCACGAAACGCATTTTACCAGTTTTACTGGTTTCCATTGGACAAATTTAATGGTTTGTATTACCAGCCAGCTGTTCTCTTTCAATTGAAGGGAGTGATTCTACTGGTGAGTAAAGCAGACCAGTGTAACTGGAAACCAGCTGGTAATATGTTGTGCTTAACTGGTAATATACTTTGCTTAACATTGTGAATCCCTTGCATAAATAAATGCCTATCTTGTGCATATTAATTTTGTCCAAGGTTGTAGTTTTGGGTATGGATGGTAGGGTCACTTCTGTACCGATATTGTGGGACATGAGGTTTGGCGATAATTTCGTCCCAACCAGTGTGGAACCCAGACCAACACCCTTGATAATGTCACCGGGTTCACCTCGTTTTGCCTGATTATGTGTACACAGCGATAATTCCCCAGCTCAAAAGAAGTTTAAGTCTTGCAATTTTCCTGAATTCCACCCTGTTTCTTAATTGTATGTGTGTTTGTGTTTGTTCTTGTGTGTATGGGAGAGGGGGGGACAGGGGATTATGGGTTTAATTAGTTGAGTTTCAGGACAAATTTTTCTTCTCTTTGTGTTGGTAAGCATGCAGTTTTTAACGGGGGGTGGGGGGGTGGGGGGGGTGGCTGCCTGTTTGGCTTGAGGGTGGCTGACTGGGTGACAGCAATGCTGACACATTCTGGTTAAGCCACGACCCTCCAGCCATCCAACGTCTTCAGCTCTACATACACTTGCAGGAACTTGGACTCATAAATCACTGTGGAGACCATGTGACTGATCATGTGATCTTCCCCTCAGGGATACCTTGTGGACGACCTTGGCCTCAGTCACCACACCCGGGTTCTGAACTTTGCCGTGGACCACCTGGAAGTTCTGGCCCCACAGTCGAGTGAAGGGGTGTCCGTCAGCGACACTGTCTTCGCTGGGCTCCAGGTTCGTGTGTTCGAGTCCAACCAGGAGCTGGGGGGGCAGCTGAAGAGGGGCCTGCTCTACTTCCATGGAGGGGGATGGGCGATAGGCAGCGGCAGTAAGTGGAAAGGAGAAACCACCCCAAATATAGGTGATGTGGAATCTTCTTTACTAACCCTGACCCCCCATAAACTGGTAACATATAACCTTCCTTACTAAACCCCCCCTCCCCACACATGCGATGTGGAACCTTCCTTACTAAACCAACTGCCCCCCCTCCCCACACACACAGAGGCAATATAGAACCTTACAAATAATAGCAACAATAATGACAATATTTTGCTGTGCTGCCTTCAGTCCCTCAGGAATGCGATTCTCTGTCTCAACAGGGATGCGATCCTATGACCAGCTGTGCCGCAGGATGGCCCAGGAGCTGGACGCGGTCGTTGTGTCCGTTGAGTGAGTGCGTCCTCGCAGGAGATGGGCTTTTCCCTGCTTGGGGCCTGGTTGGTGACATCATGCTGACCCATTCCTCTGTGCCCCTTTCAGTTATCGCCTGGCTCCGGATGTGGTCTTCCCAGGTCAGTACCATGATGCCATCCAGGCCGCCTGGCACTTTCTGCAGCCCGAGGTTCTGGCCCGGTACTCGGTGGACCCAGGCCGGGTGGGTGTGACAGGGGACAGCGCCGGGGCTAACCTGGGTGCCGCAGTGGCTCATGAGGTCAGTCACGTGTTGCAGCAAAGACCTTAGGATGAGGGCCAACAAAGACCCTTAAGTCTCTCTGGCCTTCATGTGATCCAAACATGCTAATCTTTTGGCAATAGGAATTACCATATTGGCCTGAATATAAGACAGCCCCAATTATAAGACAACCCCCGCCCCCCACTTTTTGGCAACTATTTTTAGAAAGAAAGTTTTTAGATTACCAAATCTTACATTTATAAATAAAAATAATTTTATTTGACAAGAACATATAATAAGTTAACCAGCAACCACAGCTTAAAAAGCAACCACAGGCAATCAATTACAAGTGTATTAAACAGCAAGCTTATTTGGGAGGGGTGCAGAATGTTATCGATGCAGCAGACCCACATGCAGAGGGTAAAACAAAAATTTGCGGAGAAAGGTTGGGCCATATTAATAACTGATATGGCAGCTCTTTTAAAATGAATGTCACTGTATTAATAGACACTATCGGTTTAATACTAGCAGCGGCACGGCCAGAGAAGCCAAGAATATAAACGACAGTCAGGGAAACACGCTAAACACACGCATTGCCAGGGCTGCCAGCTCTCACACATCTGGCATGATGCTCAAGCTGTTAGACTCTCACGTTCACGCAAGACATCTTACGGCAAATCTACATTATGATAAGTCAAAACACTCATTACAGAATATTGCATTTGGCGCCATCTATTGCCTTGAATGTAAGATGAGACCATGTTTGCATATGTATTTTGAGAAAAAGAAATCGGCCCAACACGACATAAATGAATACAGGCTGTTCTCGATTAACATAAGTAATCGTTCAACAAATCCTTACATAAGTCGAAATTCCCCCCCCCCCCCCCCACCATACTACTCAACACATCTTACAGCAAAAAAACACATAAGCCAAAAATATACAAGTAATCAAATAAATATATTTTCTCTATTATTGTTGATTCTGATGACCAGCTAACCTCTGGTCTCCTGTACTGGTTATCAGTATTGGTGAAATTAGGCAAAATATGTATTGGTTACCAGTACAGGTCAAAATATCCATATCTGTGCAGTGTTGGTTTTATTTATTATTATGGATATTTTTCACAGAAGCCTGAATTTACTGAAGTCAGTTTTATGTCACTTGCGAGCTGCCTTTATTTTATTTACAGATGTTCTCCAGTTGACCTCGTCTTTCCAAACAGGTCGCTATGGACTCCCAGGCACCAATCAAGTTCCGGGTGCAGGCCCTGATCTACCCAGTTCTGCAAGCCCTGGATTTCAACACACCTTCCTACCAGCAGAACCAGGCAGTTCCCATACTGTACCGCCCCCTCATGGCCCGGTTCTGGCTGGAATACCTGGGCGGAGACCCGAGCTACATCCAGCCCCTGCTGGCTAATGACCACGCAGCACTGGACGTGAGCCAGCTCACCTCGCACCGGGCCAAGCTGAACTGGACCCGGCTGCTGCCGGCCACAGTCCGCAAGAACTATGAGCCAGTGGTACCGCTGAGGGGCTCTGTGCGGATGCTGGAGGAGCTGCCAGGCCTGACTGACCCACGGGCAGCCCCGTTGCTGGCCGAGCAGGAGGTTCTGGCCCAGGCCCCATCCACCTACATCCTGACATGCGAGCACGACGTGCTGCGGGATGACGGCCTCATGTATGGGCGGCGCCTGGAGGAGGCAGGAGTGGCTGTCAGCTACGATCACCATGAGGATGGTTTCCATGGCTGCCTGTCCTTTGCCTTCTGGCCCGCCTACCTGGAGGTTGGAATACGATGCGTGCAAAACTACATATGCTGGTTGGGTGAAAATCTGTAAACAGCTCTACCCAGCCCTGCCCACCTCACCTGGCCGCACCCTACCCTGCTGAGCCCCACCCACCCAGGACACGTCGCTGCTGGTTCTCAGAAAAGCCGGTGTGTGGTCTCATGGTGCTGGTTAAAATATTATAGTCACTGCTTTTAAGAGTAACTGTGGACTTTTTGAGATTGTGGGTTGTGTAAATGAGAGAGAGAGAGAGAGAGAGAGAATGGGGCAAAATCTGTCAACATACATTACCAAGAAAAACGTATCACCTCCCACTTTAAGGACTCACTTTGAGTTTCTACCTATGTATATCTTTTTTTTTTTTTTTTTTTAAAAAAACGTCTTCACAAAGAGTACTGAAATGCAGTGTCTACTGGCAGCTTCTTCTTTTAAACATGATTAACACAGACACACTGCATAAACCCTTCAGCCTGAAGAACTAGCTGTACAAGGTCAGAGAACAGCGAACTCAGACATTCCTTTTTATGTGGCTTTGTTGCTTTCGGTTGCCTTGTCCTGTGACCAGTGTCATGTGACACCTCCAAGGTACAACTAGAATGTTTACATTTACAACTATGTAGATGACCCAAGGTTTGATACGAAAAAATGTGTGCATGTTTTAGGATTACATATGAACAGTGTTTATATGTAATCTAATTTAATTTCTTCTGGTGTTCCTTGAAGCTGCATACTGTGTCATTTGGTCTATGGATTCAGGAATGTATCAGAAGCAGATTGTGAGACAGGCAGACATGGGGGTACATGCAATCATTTCTGCAGTGACACAGCATGACAGAGACCTTGCAATGGTGATCACACTGGAGACAGCAGCATGCCAGGTAACACTGATCCCAGCAAGCAGACAATTACAATCACTGAAGCTTTTTTCTTCTTTTTTTTCTTTACAAAACTCTTCGAACCATGATGAAAAAAGCTGTGAAACTTGCCACCGGTATGTGTGACTGCTAAGAGCCACTATAAAGCTGTTTGTTTGAACGGCTGTCCTTTGGGCAACCTAGATGGCACCCCTGGAATTAAAAGAACAAAGTGCATTGTTTGGACGTGGTGGCATATGTGAGTCGGGTTGGATATGCTCTGATGTGGCAAAAGGAGCTATCCGAGGTTGCGGAGCAATCGCAGCCGCTGCCATTTCCTTATTCACATCAATAATAATAATAATAATAATAATAATAATAATAATTTAATAGCAAGAATCCCAGGCTGGTGATAGTAATCTTTTGTAATCTTCTGTTCATTATTACCTAATCTTTTATCTGGGATCTTTTGCCACATGAATGTAAACATAATTCAGCTGCACCAGCGAAGGTCAGTAAAGATGTAAACTCCGTCAGCCTTAATAAATACAGCCAGAGCGCTCAGCCGGTGACCGTGGATGGCCGGACGCTCTCAGGACGCCTTCAGCATGGTTAAAAGCCAGGGGTCGCTGTTGTCGTGGTGATCTTACTCTTCATCCAGAACCACAGAATTCAGAAAACAGAAGTCTCATTTCAATAAAACAAAGAAGCTGTAAAATTCAAGCTAAATTGTTGTGTTTTTTCACCTTAAGACGGGGATCAAAGCATAACTCCCAGCTGGCTTGTTTATTTTGCCACTTGGAATTGGCCCTAAGACCCATGTTTTTTAGAAGAGAAAGCCTGGATATTTCATGTTCCGGAAAAAGCCAGGAACTTCAGCCCAAACCCTTCCTGTTAAACATTTATTGTTTTGCTCTCTGCATGTGGGGACCCGTCCCATGAAGCACCCACACCCACCAACACACGCGTGCACCCCCACTCAATGTATAAATAATTACGAATCATTAGTATTCATAAATATAACAAAAACCACAGTAATGTTTCTATAGTTGTAAATATAAAACACTGCATAGGACAAGCGGGTATAAAAATGAATCAAAGGAGGGGTGTTGTGTTTGATGTATATGTAGATTTAGTCCCACGAACCAGAGACCGTAAGAGTCCCATGTACACAAAGAGCCCTTGCACCATTATTCCTGCATGTTGGGTTTCACTATGGATCCAGTGCAACAGAAATACGCCCGATTAGCCTGTGGAATGAAGGGGGGCTGGATGAGCTCGTTTGTGTAGCGTCCTGACTGCACTGCTCTCTGGGGGAACCGTTCCTGCAGCAGAAACACAGGTTGGAGGCATCAATACCAGTGGGCACAACACACGCGTAGCGGTGCGCGAATGCTGGCCTTGTCACGTCTCACTGCCACCCCCTCCTGGCGGCGTGCCAAACTGTGGGTGTAACTCAGGCCCTTTGCTCCATGTTGCTATTGTTTGTGGGAAAACACGGAACTTGTGAAAGTGAAAGTGCGTGCACCCCCCCCTCCCTCACTGCACCTTGGATTGCCAGGAGGAACACGCCTCAGATGGGCCAAGGTTGCAGATTCGATTGCAAAACGAGGAAGTTTCAGGGATCAGGACTGGTTGTGTCCTGCCTGAATGTATGCATATATGATTATTGATTGCTGTGTGCCTTAACACACAGTTATTCTTGGGACTGGTTGCCCCTGCTTTTTCAAAAAATAAGAGTCTCCTCAATAAATAAAATGTAAAATAAAATGTAACAATAACACGCCCACTTTGACGCCCACAGCAGCAGCTGGATGCTGGATGACCATGGGGCCTCACGGCTTGAGCCAAGAGCTCTCTGCAGGACGTGGATTACCCCACCCCCCGCGCGCGCGCTCCCATGAGAATGACACCGCCCCTCCTCCGGGGCCACTGCGCTCTCCGAAACCAGTGTGACCTCATGAGAAAGCGTTAAGTGCATCTGGCTTGTGTTTATTAATCGATTTTTTATTATTATTACAGTGGAATCACACAGATGTTGTTGTTGCTCCAGCCGGTTTCTGAGAAAACTACTGACATTTGGAGGTAATGATGTGTGACAAAACAACTGGCACGCAAGCGTGGTACTCCCGGAACCGACACCTCGTTTTCCATCAAAATCCAACACTACAGGTAACCGACCCCCTGTTGCTTTACAGCTGTTATCAGTTATCATGCGTGACCCCCGCAGACACTGATTAACACCTTTTTTCTAACGCGCATTCATCTGACGCTTCGAATACACGCTTGTCAGGAACAATAACAGACAGGGGTGGCACAATGTGAAGAAAACGGACTTACTAGCCGAATTCAATAAGAAACGGGTCGAAACCACCCGTAGAAAAAACTCCTACCAGTGCAAGTTATTCAAAGCGCCTGGGAAAGGCGCCCGCGCAGAAAAGCGCTGCAAAATCACAAATGGCTCAATGCAGGTCTCAGGAAAACATGAAACCTGATACTAGATCTGCAGTGACCTGACAAAGGCAAGCCCGCCCCCTTGTGTGTGCGCGTCGTGTGCGGGGGCGTGAGTGTGTACGTTGCGCTGTTGAAAGACGCGAAAGGCAGGATCCACCTTAACAGAGCACACCCTTTCCCTGTGCCAGCGAAAATAATCCGCGCCAAGTGAACTTTGCTTTTTGGGGAAGTCCCAGATATTCATCCGACCCGACTGGATAACTGCCTTTTTCCCATCTCACGGCTCCAGCCCGTTCGCCCTCTGACTGTACTTGGGACCAGTGTTTATATAAACCAGACCTCAAATCAGCCAGATCTGCTGGGTTTGCAGAAAACCCTGCACGACTCAGTCCGAGGAAACACCAAGAGTCATTAAAGCAACCCTAGCAGGAGAAAGACGCCGCAATATTCCTCAAGGTTATGGCAAGATGTGCATGTCATTTAGACAAACCGATACTAGTTCCTTTTGGAAATATACGTCACCGTCTAAATGACACAATTAGTAACTTAAGAAACTTCTTTTTCGCGAACATTTCGTTAGGGGATCCTCAACGTGTAAACTCCCGTACTTCAACCAACAAGGAAGTAGGTGGTAGCGCAGGTAATCACACTAGACAATAATCCTTCCAGGCCCCATTTATTTACAGATAGCATTGTTCTTTGCCCATATACCAATTCTGTATTAGTGGCATTTTGATGTCTAATTAAGTTGCATAGAGGTATGCATCTATTACACCGAAACATTAATTTAATAAAATGGAGAGGTCATTTTTTATAGATTTTATTAGTTGTTTTCTACCCCCGACATAGAAATCAATGAAAATATTTGGGAAATAGACACTATATACAACACCAGTGGCATAATTATGCTCTTTATGAACATGCTGGGATACCCTTGACATTATTAGGGCGGGTTACCAAGCGCACTGAAACTCAGGCGCAACACCGATCTTCTGCATTTATAACTGGATTACCCATCATAAGAACACCGATGCAGTGAAATACAAAACAATCCCTTCCTTATCGGAAAGAG
This sequence comes from Boulengeromyrus knoepffleri, assembly GCA_026770805.1. Classification (NCBI taxonomy): domain Eukaryota; kingdom Metazoa; phylum Chordata; class Actinopteri; order Osteoglossiformes; family Mormyridae; genus Boulengeromyrus; species Boulengeromyrus knoepffleri. The sequence continues at coordinate 24,146,668 of JABJVO010000078.1, forward strand.
AGCAGGGCGGCCGTCCTCTTCCCCGTTCCTCGGCCAGGCTCCGCCTCTGCCCGCCGCTTCCCTATTTACTGCCGCGGGAGGCACCACCGCAGCTTTGGTCCCGGCGCAGCAGCGGTCAGAATGACCGGCTCCGGCTCCATGCAGTGCCTGGGGTTCTTGCTCCTCGCCGCCGTTCTACTGCAGACCGTCGCGGTCGCCGTCACCTTCATTTACTTCAACAACGTGTTGACAACGGTAAGGGGGGGGGAGGAGAGATGCATAATTTCAGCGCTTATTTGTGGGGGGGCAGTATACGACCTGTTGCATATCTACCATGCATGACCTGTCATGCAATAAAAGGAATAAATTCGAAATGCAAGAAGTAGCGGGTGCAATTATATGACCCATATGGCCGATGAGCCTTTTGGCGGGGCGGAGGTGTGTTGGCGCTTGCAGGAGTTTGCGCTTGGAAATTGTTGTTTTTTTTAGTTTTATCCCACCGACAGAATTGCTGGAATGCTGGCAAACGTGTGGTATCGGTTATTTTTAGTTTGGTCGTTTGCAGAAAAGCGCTGCAAGCTGCTCTTTTTCGCGCTACCTTTAGTCATGCTGGACACTTTCCAGCATCCGAGCCGTGAGCTAGAGCGATTTAAGGCGGACTGGGCTTAAGACATAAAAGGCTGAGGAGCTACACTGCCGACGGTCCTCCGAAGAAACGAGAATTAAACAGTTGAACTTGGTGCTTTCGGTTTCACAGAAAAACGCAACTGTTTTCCCCAGTACTATATTTATGTTATCATTAAGACAAGGCAAACGTTATCGATCCCAGGGGGAAATTCTTTAAATTCTTTACCGTACTATTAGCTTAGGCAATTACAGTTATCTCCGAAATATTGTGTTAGTAAATGTCACGACAAGATAAGTTACAGATACGTACCAGATAACCAAAGTTACAGTAACTTTACACTTAATAACAGCTATAACCAAAGTCCATCATCGCTTTACTAACACATTGATTTTGATGTAAAAAAAACTACCGAATATCGTTTATATTTCCTAATATAAAAGGTTTAAAAAACCATAAGGACTCCTGTCAAAGAGTAAACGGCGTTTACAGTATGGAAAGGTATCATATGGGATTAGTCACACTGTTGCAGGGTGAAATAACAGCTAAACGCGTTATATATATATATTACTTCCAGATGAAGGAGACCTTCTCCCGGAGCAGCATCTCCTGTCTGATGCACTCCAACCTCCGCACCGTCAAGGGCTCGGACCCCAGCGCCGAGGCAAACGGCGATCCCTGCTGGACGGTGACTAAGCAGCTGCACTTCCTCATTGAGAAGGTACGGCGCCGAGCACAATGGGCGCTTATACCGGCCGCACGCACGGTATCTCCGCATAGCCGCAGGCGAGTCTGACAAAAGATGTTCACGTTTCCTCATTGTTCCGACTTGTTCATAAAGAATTAAGTCTTTGTATTAATAAATCCAGTTTCTGATATTTCTTTCCAGACCATGTCAAATCGCTACAAGAAAGAAATATCATCAGCAGTGAAAGGTACGTTCATGATCTGAACCCCGAGGAAAAATCACTTGTGAGCATAACCCTGACAACCAAAGCGAAAACAACATCGGTGTTACCTCGCTCACAGATGAGGTGTCGCGGGTTTTGCCGTCACTGGTGATTGAGGAGCAGGAATTCCCCACTCGACCCGAGATAGCCGCTCATGTGACCGGGACCTCGATGACGGGAACGCCTGGGGTCAGACAGGGTGAGTTTGGTACCGAAACCACGTGTACCCCTCAGCTGGAAATCACCAGCTGTCAAAAAGACACCCTTGGCAGAGAGAAACCCTCATTTTGCAGTGCAGAAGTTAATGCATGTAGGATTAAATAACCTCTCTGGATGTGAGCAATAAATACACATTTCTGTGTGATTTTTAACCAGGACCACACACACCCAGTCCTCTGAAACATCTAAACGTCGCCAGGTCCCCTGGAGTTTGAAAGAAAATAACTTTTTAAAATGTATTCTCTCAGAAAGCGAACAGTGGTGGTGGGGTAGTTGATTGTCAGTGGCCAAAGAGAACATTTTTAATGCATTTAATATGGTCTGGAGGCTTTGCAGAGAGAGCCACATGTTAGCAATAAACGGGATGTCGATTTGATGAGGATAGATTAAGTTAAATTAATGGCGGAGCAAGGCGGGCTTCAGCTGGGGGATCTATCACCTCAGCCCGTGGGGGAGATTTCAGGCCTCACTCCCTGATGTGCTTCTCCCATTACAGGGCTCTTCCCCCGGAAGGTTCCGGGAGAGAAGATCTGGTCATGGGAGACAGAGAAGGGCCTGGCATTTCTGCGGAACGTTGAGATGAGCGGCGGCGAGTTGGTGGTCCCACGCGCCGGGCTCTACTACATTTATTCACAGACGTACTTCCGACTCTCTGGGGTCCTGGAGGACGGAGGTGATGAGGGGGGTGTGGCCGAAGGCGTGGCCAGGGGCAAGCAGGTGCTGCAGTATGTCTACAAGAAGGTGGGCTCGTACCCGGTGCCCATCCTGCTGATGAAGAATGCCCGGACGACATGTTGGGCACCGGGGGCCGAGTACGGCCTCTACTCCATCTACCAGGCCGGTGTCTTCCGGCTTGCCGCCGGAGACCATATCTTTGTGGCCGTCAGCGACCTGACTGCCCTAAGCATGGATGAGAAGTCCAGCTTCTTTGGCACCTTCCTGGTCACCTAGCATGGCTGGGGCTTGGGGCTTATTGCCCTTTATCTAAACTCAGACTGCTGCAACGCACCTCGATGGCAGGAGATAACTGTAGCGCAAGCTGAAAGAGCTTTTTATATAACTCTGCTATAGCTTCCTGTCTTTGAAAGGAGACTCAAACCCCCCTGATCTGCAGGGGCAAGGGAGGAGTGAGTCCAGTCTCCCGGGGAGGGGGGAATGGGCAGCCCAGGCCAGGTGGGAGACGTGACGGGTCCTGTGGAGCCCCCTGCATGATGGAGAACGAGGTGTGGCAGTGAGCAGGGGGCCAACCTTGAACCTCCACAGACACTTTCTGGGCCACACCCAGCAAACGGCACACGTGCCAAAGAGACGGACTGAATCCTTGAGATTTGTGGAGCATTGACAGTCACGTATTGGTGTTCAATCTGGGGGATTAATGTCTGGAGTACTGGGGGCTGCCTACATTTTTCTGGTCATACTTCTTCACACACTTTCAGTAACATATTGTTATGCTTCCTACCCCCGCCATGGGGAAATTCCAGATTTACACAAAAAAACAGTGGAAATAAATATTTATGTCCCACTAAATAAGCAGGATGTGCTTGGCCGTGGTTACGGGTAGCCCTGCCTGTCCCTCCTGCAGGGCATGCAGTGCGTTGGACACCGTATGGAGCAGATGTTAAGGGGTCCTTGGCCCCTGCGAAGCAGGGGGGGTAGACCTGTGTACAGGTGTGCTCCGGCTATGTCCGAATATGTTCCAGCTGTTCACACCGCAATTTACATCCTGTACATGTAAACACGCGTGTGCTGTAAATCAAACTTGCACAAAACTATATTTTTTTACATACAAAAATAAAGTCTTTTTCTTACTGTGATGTCATCTTTACCATCGCCTTTGACAATGCAGACACTAAGCAGTGGGCAGGAGGTGGTTTGCTGGTCATCATGTTTTCTCTGGATGAGAGTTTTCAGCCTTGTCACCACTATGCAACTCCCAAAAAAAACGCTGTAAGCCAAGGGTCTCCAACTACAGTCCTGGAGAGCTACTATCCAATAGGTTTTCTGTCCCACTTGGCTTCTGATGAGCCACACCTGGCCCTGGTATTTACCTGAGAACAGGTGTGGCTCATCAGAAGCTGGGAAGGATGGAAAACCTACGGGATGGTAGCTCTCCAGGACCGGAGTTGGAGACCCCAGCTGTAAGCATTCAGATTATACCAGGGGAAGGGTCTCTTTAATTTGACTTGAATTTCTACATCGTGACTGGCTGTCAGCTATCGCCCCTCCCATCAGACCCAGACTCCCCCCAGGATTGGTAGACAGAAGCTCCACAGGCTTCATGGACCGTTGGCAGAAAGCTGGCTTGTAGACCTCCAGTATGCATGTAATGACCCTACCGAAGAGGACTCTGTTCTTATGCAGTCGAATCCACCTCAGGGACCCCCCCGTGGCCAATGATTGTGGCCAGTATGTAGATGTGATTGAATCCTCCCCTCTCTGTAGGCACAGCCCTGAGCTCGCCAGAGTGACACAGGTTCAAGACCCAGCTCCGGCTGTCATATTCCAGTGCTGGTGCGACCAAAACGGCCCATGATTCAGAGGAGCGGCGTCACGACGCTGCATCTACAGCTCCCATCCCGGGAGGGGGGTGATGCAACCCTGCTGAAATAGGCCTGTGTTAAGATGGGGGGGGGTTGAAAAGCCAAAGATGGCTGCAGAGCGGAATATGTAGGGGAGGAATATGAAGGACTGTCACCTGCTCCTCGGCAATGGCAGCCAGGCCAGACCCCCCCGAAGCATGCATACACACACACCAAAGCCTTCTAGAGGGTAGAATGGAGTTCCCAGGCCTCCCTCTTCATCATGGTAACCACCTGCATGGTGACCACGCCCCTGACCCCCCCCCCAAGAAAAGAGGACACACACAAGCACAAGGGTGTAGGGTTTTTTTTTCTCCCCCCATATTTTTTGTTGTGGAAATATGTTACAATTATATTACAGGTTATCATAATGCCCAGAGAACGAAAAAAAAAAAAAAAATCGTCCTAGTCAGAGACAAAAAAGGGGCACAGACGGAACAGGCAGGAGGGCCACACCCTAGCCACTCTCCAAGCAGATGATGGTCTATGTTAGAAGACTGCCAATAAATACTGAGAACGCCTGTAACTTAGCTTTAAAAATATACTGTAAAACATGGACTCATATGTATAAAACAAAACAACGAAAATACATACAAAGCACACTGACACACTCGCCACGACTGCTGGCCAATCATGACGCACCTCTCATTTGACCAAATGACCCACAACAATGAGGTCAGATCTCTCTTGTCAAAGCACTGTGATACACAAATCGCTCGTAGCGGGGTGCTCTCTGCCCTTTGAAAGTACAGCAGTACTGTAAGAACCGATTACGAGTGATTCATATACGTGGGCTTTAACAACTAGTTACTGTCAATACTTTAGCTGCCTTGGTTGTGGTAACTCCACTTCCTCGTAGCTTGCTCCACCCCTATGACACGGATGGGTGGAGTTAGATGGGCAGAAAGGGGCGGAGCTCAGTCAAAGTTGACATTCAGGCCGTTGTCGAAGCCCTTGTCCTCACGCGAGCCAGCGGCCAGGAAGGAGGCAACGGGGCCACCCGCGGTCACGCTGAGGACGCCGGGGGCAGGGGTGCCTCGCACGGCGATGCTGGTCACGTTGATACCAAGCGTGAGCCGTGTCTGCTCCAGTGCCTTCTCAGGCACAGCAAAGGCCTCCAGCTTCTTCTCGCCATTGGCCATGTAGGAGTTCTGGCAGCCACGGCACACACAGTCCAGACAGGCTTTGCGATTCGAGTAGCATGGGCACCGCTGGCCACGACATGTAAGAACACTTGGGTTTTGGGTTGCTCGGCCGCACTTGCAGCCCCGCTTCTCCTGCGGCTTCTTGTAGACAGCTCTGGGCGGGGCTCCAGCCATCAGGGCCCCAGTCCCACCATTGGGGGTCCTTTCCTTCACTTTGTCCCTGGCCTTGGGGACCCCTGGCCGGGCCTTGCCGTGGGCCTTCCGAGCCTCAAGGTTCCTTCGGACGCCTTTGGCAGGAACCAGCAGTGCTTTGCAAGCCTTGGGTGCTCCCCCGTTGGGCACGGCAGCCAGGGGTGGCGCTGCTGGGACTGTGAGTTCGCGCTGGGGCTCTGCAAGGACGGCAGCTGCACCTGGTGGGGGTCCCTGGATGATGCTGGAGATTGGGAGAGGCCGTACCTTCTCACTGTCGCTTTCCGACCGCGACCGTTTCCGGGTGGGTCGGGACACTGCAGAGGGCCGGGGGGTGAGGGCCAGTGATGGCTGCTGGGGGGACTCACTGGGGGATCCACTGGCGGCCCCAGGGAGCTGTGGTAGGGACCTTGCCACGCCGGCGCAGCGTTCGGTACCTAGCTCCGGCTCCAATGTTCGTAGGACGTCCTCAACAGTCAGCATGAGCTGGCCCCCGCCCTGACTGGGCTCCTCGCTGAGGCCGCAGATATCAATGCCGTCTGTAGCCAGCTCGTCCACCGCTGCTGCCGCCTGGTGGGACGCCCCATTCCTGCTGCCCCCCTCCAACAGAGGGGGGAGGCCCCCATCTCGTTCCTTCTCAGCCGGTAACCCGTTACAGCCCTGAAGCCTGTCAGGACTGTCCAGGGGGCTCTCGCTGGTGGGCTCTGGAGTCTCAGTCAGCGACTCCTCGGAGATGGACGGTGCCGGGGATGAGCACTGCAGGGAGAGCCAGAAGGTGTTGGCTTCCTCGGCGCCGAGAGACAGACCCTCGCTGAGTGTGGGCAGTAGGTCAGCTTGGCCGGCAACATAGCAGCCCAGCGGGGAGCCCGCGATGAACTCGCAGAGCTTCCTGAAGCTCTCCACCAGAAGGCAGAGCTGCCGGCTTTCCTGAAACTGCTCGGGGTTTTTCCAGCAGCTGCATGGTGGCTTCAGCACCATCTTCTGGCCCCTGCAGCCTTTACACACATAATGCTGGCAGGACGAGTTGGTCGGAGCCATTGGGTCCTGTAGTAGGTTACCTAGAAATCAAGCAAAACGAACCAATAAGTCAATGGTAACTTATGGGCCGCAAACTGATCACCTAATCCTTCAAATGACGGCACCAATGGTTAATGTAAATGACAAGTATTCACCAATGTGAGGACCACGTGAGCTATGACTGCGCTGATAGCTGACAACTCAAAACCCGAACGAACTGTCAGATACTTGCAACTGTATGATTAATATTTTAATTGCTGTTGTATGCTTACCAAGTTAAATATTCTCAAGATTTTAATAAAACAACACCGATTATGAAGCATCCCTGTCTGTAAGCGGCGCTGTGTAGGACACACTACACGCCGACACACCTGTGTGTCAAATCCAGCGGACTTCATGCCGTAAAAAGCAGCTAAACAAATCCGGTTCAAACAGGCCGCTACTGTATGTAGCCACAGCAAGCAGAAAGCCGTGTGCACGCCAACCAGCCGCGCTGCCGTAAACACGGGGGGGGGGGGGGGAATGCTTGTCTGTAAATAGGTTTGTGCTTGTAACTTACAGATGACCGACAGCCTGTCTGCTTCGACCCCAGTAACATGTTAAGATGCTGCAATGGACCCCCCAAAAAGTATTTAATAAAAACACCATCAGTCGTCTAATCATTCCTACATGCACACAGAAGATTTTCGAAAAATATTGGCAGTCAGTAAATGCACCTGCAATGTCAGTAAACGCATATAGAATGCTGAATAAAACTTTCACTGCGCTCCCGACTTTTGACGTCAAATCTAAATTAAAAGCGAAAGTGTTAAGTGGCTGAACACCCACTTAACTGATTAAACAAACAAATGTAAATGTGTTGCGTGTTACAGAGTATGTGCGTTTTATTAAAATAACACCAACATTACTGGCATTAAGCAAACCGAACTTTACTTAGGATATTCTGAAATAGGGGATGCAGTTAAATAGTAGTAAGACTTCCTCACCGCAGACCAGGCAGGAGAGCGAGTGCCGGAAGAAGGGCAGCTGCCGGCATAGCTGGGCCAGGGACCGGGGGTCCCGCGGTTCGCACAGAAGCACCGCCCGGCAAGCCGACACGTACAGTGCGGTGGCATTCGCCGGGTTCATGGCGGCGGCGCGCCGCGTCCTCAGTGCGGCCGGGCGGCGGGGACGCGCGGCGCGACCCTAGTCACGGGGGGGCATGGACACGCACGATCCAGCGCGGCGGCGCCAGTCTCAGATACGGAAATCGCAAGCTGCAATAAATGTCCGAGTCAAAGACGAAAAGACGTTCACTGTACACGAGTGACGGAGGATCCAAAGTCGATCACACGCACACACCGAGCTGTTCGCGCCCAGGGCAAACGGACAGAGGCGTAGGTACGTGGTCAACAGTCCGGCTCAGCGCTTTCCCTCTATCCATGGCACGAAAACATCCACTTAATATCCCAAGCGAGAAAAGACCTTTGCAAGAAGCTGTTATTTTGCCAGACGTCGTCAGGTTTGTCCCAAAACAGCCACGCAGCCCAGAGCAGTCCAACCACGGCGCCGGCGCTCTGCTCCTCCGGTGCACGATAAAGTTGAGCCTTGTGAACCTAAAGTGCTGCCGCTGATTTTTCCCTCTTCCAGCGTTGGACCTGTCTTCTAGGATGTAAAGTCGTCTCTGTCCATCCTTTCCAGCCCACGCCTCCGATCCTGTGCACCCAATGCTTGTGAGAAGGATTTTACGCATGCATTAATTCCTCGTTTATTGTGCGCGTTTTCTCATGGCGCTGAAAAAGGCCCCTCGTCCTACGCAATCCCCCCCTTCGTCACCCGATCACAACACGCGCAGAAAGCGGAACGGGGAGCGGAAGGCAAAGCGAGCAGCAGCTACGGGATGTCACTAACAAAATCAGGCCGATTTCCTTTTCTTTGCGTTTATTCCCCGCTCCAGTTTCACCTCCCCCCTCTCTGGTACGTCCTGCTTTTCGAAACAGTTGGAGCAACGTCACTTAAATCCCTCTTCCATTTCCGCTCTTGTTTACAAAGCTCATGTTTTCAACGCCATCCTTATGACGTGGGAAAATAATTATATCCTACTCGCAGTATAACAGACAGTTGTAACTGGGCAACTATGAAGAGCTCTCCCCTCCCTTTCCCCCCCTCTGCATAAGACGGGTGAGCGGGTGCCCCAGTTCACATCTCGCGAGAATACGCAACTGAAATCACGCGAGAGGTCGACCCGTTCGTTACATAAACGTTTTTTTTTTTTTTTTCGTTTTTATGCCCTTTATAATAAACTTCATGACGGGAAACGACTATAAATTTTAAAGCTAATTAAACAGTTTTCTATATTCTGGTACTGAAAATATTCGGTTGATGTGTAAATGATATTACGGATTTTCCTTGGTGTATAAAACTATATAAATCCACTGACCTTACGATATAATTACTTTAGTAGTGCTGCAATGTATGTAGTTATTAAGTATACAGGTCTACTTGATATGAATAAACAGATAAGGCGTAGGCCTTTTGTGTGAAAATGTAATCTACCAGGGACAATTGCCCCCGACAACATAGCTTAAAGGATCATGGCAGCATGCGAACCCCTCCACCCTGATAAGGTGGTGGTTCATGGAGGGTTATATTAAAATTATGTAATGAGGCAGGTTGAGCACAAATTCTATGCAAATACACACCAAATGAAGCACTACTGTACATTTAAGCACCCTTTGCTTTCCTGCCATCGTGAGTGGAATAAACCAATCTTGCTTTGTTCTGATTCTGGCTCCTGTATCTTTCGTCCCACACCCTCACAACATTCTGTCCTCGGGGTTTGAGGTCTTGTCAATTCCTTGCCCAGTTGTAGCAACTGCAAAAAGAAAAACAAAACAAACAAAAATAACCACACATGCTGGGTACTTGTACTATTGTTTAACATCTTTGACATCTCAACTTATAATGCATTTGTCTGGATGGCACTGAATCCATATTGGAACAAAGGAAAGCTCCAGAGATAACTGTCTTCAAAAACTGGGCAAGAAATTGATAAGACCTCGAATCCAAAGTGCCATTTTGTGAAAATGGTACAGTAAAAGTTGAACAAATTTTGTCTGGAAATTGATCAGGACCTTGCTTTTTAGAAGGTATAGGACTTGTTTATTCATTATGGAAAAATTCTGAGAAATGTCCTGTCGAATTTGGCTCACAACACAAAATACCATGGATTTCAAAGTGCATTTTCTTTTTAAATATTAAAGTAAGACTTGTTTATACCTTATGAGAAAATTCTGAGATATGATTCTGGAATATTCTGAGATATATAGCTCACATAAGCAAATGTACATACAACCATGGATGTCAAAGTGCATTTTCTTGAAAATGGTACAGAAAAAGTTTACCAAATTTTGTTTTGAAATTACCTACGATCTTGCCTTTCAGAAGATATAAGAGTTGTTTATACCTTATGCGAAAATTATGAGAAATAGCCCATCAAACGTAACTCATAACATACAATAACATGGATTTAAAATAGCATTTTCTTGGGAATGGTACAGTAAAAGTTGAACACATTTTGTTTGGACCTTGCCTTTCATATGCTATATGACTTGTTTATACCTTATGGGAAAGTAAGAAATTAATTGTATTTAAATACATCCTGTACTTCGTATCCACCTTTTTTGTATGCGCGATCGCTTAGAGCAGGGGTGTCAAACTCAAAGCAAACTTTAGGTCGCGTGCCAAACAGGATAAACAATTATTGACTAAAATGAACGTTTTTTGCACATAAATATGAATCGAAACAGACAGGATACAATATTATTCCAAAACAAACTTAATATAACTTAAAATATTTTGCTCTCCTGTCAAAATTATACATATTCAAAATATGAATATGCTGCAAAAAAAAACAGTGCTTTTAAGTGAAAGTTTAATAATAAATCAAAACATTCCATTTTCTTTGCTCGTATGCCATTCTGTCAAAGCTGGATGCTTGGCATCTTTTCTTGGCAACAAGTTCGTTTATGTTTGGGGTAAGGTTCTGTGTTGTGGAGATTCTCTCTCAGCCTCATTAGCTCCACAACAAGACACACGGGTTTACCGGCAATGTCAGTAAACATATACTCAGCCTCCCACCGGTTTTGAAAGGCTCTGTTTTCAGAATCAACCTTTCTCTTGGCCCTTTTTTGGGGCTAGCTTTGACTTGAAATTTGGGTTGTATACATCAACAGACACTTGATTGATCTGACGTAATTGACGCATGGGAATGATCGCAGGTAGCCTATCGTTAGGAGGCAGCTGTTGCGCTGCATTATGTGATTTGTAGTTTGTGTGTTATCGGCGCTTTATATCGCCGGGCCATTAAAACAAAGATATATAAAATGATCTTCCGGACCGGGTATAATTGTACGCCGGGCCGGATGTGGCCCGCGGGCCTTGAGTTTGACATATGTGGCTTAGAGTCTTATTTTGCTAAAGCGAGATAATACCGTAATGTTAGGTCTATGCGTGCATCTTATATTTTAAGCGCGGATGATTTGACCGCAGTAAATAACGCACCGTGTACAGTTCAGCTAAATAGCTTACTTGCACTGCATTGGTGAAATGAAATAAATAAAAAAAGGTAAAGACAGAGTCGAGAAGGTGAGAGTGAGGAAAGGAAAAGCTTAATAATGTTCTACATTTACCGATTTATTCAGCAAGAGGTCAGGTAACGTTAACAACCATGAAACTAGTCATGTTTAGACCGAACAGTTCGGTTTTTCAGCTCGATGTCCTCCATCCGCTGCAGGGTCTGGGTGGGCGATTATTTCCCCTCGACCCTTTTCATCACCGATGTAATTTATTACCAATTTCACAGGTGCCGCTGAACAAATATTCCAGTTGCCGTCAAATTGGTAATCGGATGACCGGCCCGTTATAAGGTTCAGCGGGCATATGTTATTCACCTGTCAAACAACAAACGCATCCCTGACTCACCGCGAAAAAAGTTTCACTACTCTTTACAGTTCAGCCCCCACTTCAACGATTTTGTTTGCACTGGATCCTCTTATTCAAAATCCCTGAACGAGAAACATCTTACAATTCAGAGTGGTCCAAAGAAAACACGTTCATTTAAGAGTAGTAGAATATGTAACGTGAATATAAGCAGCAATGCATGGAAAGGGTTCAAATTTAACTAATAGGGCATGACTAGGGCGACGCTTTAGCAAGACATTTTAGCCTTCATTTCCACATATCACAAATTCACTTCTAATTAGGTGAAATGGAAATCCTTGATATCAGAAATTCAGTTGTAACTAGTTATAATGCCACTTCTAGGTATCGGAAATTATTTTTAGCTAGTGAAATTACAAACGTTGTTCTCGTCGATTTTAAAGGGAATTGGAATTACTTCAAATGCCAATTGCTAATATCAGGAATTAAATTATAACTAGTTATAATTGAATTGTGGCTAGTTAAAATACCAATTTCTGATATGAGCAATTCAATTGTAATATAGATATAAATAAAACGGAATTATAATAAATTACAGTTCAATTCCTGGTACCAAAAATTGCATTTTCAACTAATTAAAATTTAATTTCTAATATCAATGACTGACATTTTGATTAGTTAAAATTGAATTCCCGATATCAGAAATTGGTATTTTAAGTAGTTAAAACGGAAATTGCATATTAACTAGTTAAAACTGTATTTCCAATATCAATAATATGCATTTTATCTAAAGTCAAATTTCTCACATCAGAAATACACATTATAACTAGTTACAATTGAATTTCTGATATCTAGAATGTCCATTCTAACTAGTTGGAATTGCATTTATGATATCCTCTAAAAATGAATTACAGCTAAAGCGGCTTGCCAAAGACCACCAGCATGCCTCTACAAAGGAAGACCATGTAACTCACACGGTGCTGCAGTGACTATTTGAGGGGCAGGTGCTCAACCAGCAAAATGTGCCAACTGAGGGCATGTTCCCCTTGGTAAAATTCGAGAAAGGACTCTGAAAGGTGGAATTTTCGACCGTAGTGTAAAAGGGGCAAATGCTCAGAAAAAAAGTCGGTGACACAATTCAAGACCTTAAATTTTACATTAATTTTAAATCAGAATAAGATTAGTGAACGGGTACCATCCACCACGCCGTAAAGAATTTGAACCAGCATACAAAATAAGACAGAAACAATTACGTCACCAGTTAACCAGAATGTGACATTTCTACCCCGACAAATTTAATATAACTTAACCAAAAACATCCTCCTGTGGCAGACAGTAGGGGGCAGTCTAATTGGAATTAAGTTTAAATGGGCGTCTTGGCATAGCATAGGGTTAGGTTTGTGTACTGTACTGTAAGCATGACTATACCCTGTCCTGCTTGTCACTGCAGTCAGGTTTGAGACAGACAGATACACACACACACACACACACACACACTCATGTTTCCATTCCTATCCTTACAGGAACTTCCCACTGAGCTCTGTTTCAACAAAACTATTGGTCCATTACTTCAAAGCAGCAAAACTGAAAAACAGACTCTGACATAGAACTACGAATGGGGAAACATTTTTGTTTTCTTTTTAACCCGTCGAACAAAGGCGAGGATGTGAATAAGCTGTTCGTTTGGTGGGGACACCCCGGGAACTCCTCACCGCCTTATTAGGCACATCCATGCAAACACATTAATTAAGGGGAATCACATGGTTCATTTCCCCACTCCTGCTTTAGGAAAGGCGTCTGCGTTTGAGGTAGCCAGCCCTGAGCTCACCACCACAACAAATAAACCACAAAGAAGTGGGATTTTCCAGAACAAAGGCGTCCTATTCCAGAAATGCATTCTGCTTCATCGCTCGAGTTTCTGTTTGATCTCAGGGCTGGTTTCACTATTACACCCCCACATGAACCCGTGTCTGGTTTCAGTCTGACCAGGACCCCTGCCAGCCTGACTCGCGGTCAACACAACACACACGCTGCAGAGGGTTATGGGTAATGATATAAGCAAGATGCCAAGGACTTTAGGAAGGAACAGGATTACGTCCCATTGACCAACAATTTACCCACCTTGATTCACACAAACCACCTGAAACCCTCAGTAAATGTTCTATTTATTTTTTAATGGATTAAGTTGTTAGCTTATCGCCTGTCCTGGAAACTCGCGGTCAACACAACACACACGCTGCAGAGGGTTATGGGTAATGATATAAGCAAGATGCCAAGGACTTTAGGAAGGAACAGGATTACGTCCCATTGACCAACAATTTACCCACCTTGATTCACACAAACCACCTGAAACCCTCAGTAAATGTTCTATTTATTTTTTAATGGATTAAGTTGTTAGCTTATCGCCTGTCCTGGAAACGTATGACAGTCCCTCTCACACGGAGGCTCTGAAGTTAGAGAATTGTATGACAAGAAGCTTTTGGCAAAAATCAATTCACGTCCCTCTCAGCTGTAGCCGGGCTCAATGACTGGTTTATGATGGTCCTTGGCCAATGAAAATCAGCTGTTGCAGCCCCGTGACCTGGGACGGCAGTTGCCACAGCAACACCTGCCTTCTGTAACACTGATGAATGCTAAAAAGCTTTCAAGAGAAACCCTGATTCAGACTGCGTCTCAGGTCATGTGACTGGCGACGTTTCCCAGACAACCAGGGAGATTAAATATACAGGGGAAGCAGAATAAATAAAAATGCTCAATGTGCTCCCAAACGGGGGGTGAAGTGTCCCCATGATGTCTGGTTTGCTTGTCACATGCTGTCCATCACTCATTCAAGATGGCACACATGTTAAGTCCTGCTCATCCTCAAGAGGGTGACTACAGCCAGTTTATCTGACATGAGAGGAAGCCACAGAATCATGCTGAAAAAGGTCAGCAAAAAATGCAACAGGTTTGGGATTACTGGCATGCATGGGCAGTGTGGAAGACAATGTAGACAAACCTGGGCCATAAAAGAAGACTGGACGGACGGACGGACAGATGACCTGGGCTGAACCACATGTGCTGCAATTCTGATCTGCCACCTGGTGGCTTTTTATACTAGCGACAGACCAGGGTATGCATAAAACTTCTCAGAGTAAAATTTCACTCTTAAATGCGTCACAATTCTAAGAATGACGTGATTTTGCTCCTACTTCCAGATTTAAGAATAAGTGGCATGCATAAACATTCTTAAGTGTTAAGACTTGGTCTCAGCTCCTAAATTATTTAAGAGAGCTG
>JABJVO010000078.1:24174164-24193427 GCA_026770805.1 Boulengeromyrus knoepffleri
GAAGGGAGGGGGGGGGGGGGGGGGGGGGGGGCAGCACGCCGGAGCACCTGGACAGTCAGCTGACCGTCTGCTCTCCTCCAGGCCTATCAGTACCTTCGAGAGGAGGTGAAGAACTTCCAGGGGAGGCCCGTGAAGGTGACGAGCAGCACGCAGCACCTCTAACATATTACAGCATCTGTGTGAAATGTTCATATTCATATATAATATCAAATTGTATTTCTGTGTTCCCCCACAGGCAAGGATGAAAGCTAAGGCCATTGCCATCAACACCTTCCTGCCAAAGAACTGCTACAGGCCTCTGGAGGGGCCCCGGGACACCCAGAGGGGGTACAGAACGTTCTATGGACCTCCACTTTATGGTGCCCCCCAGCAGTTCCCACTGTATGGTGTCGTGGCCCCCCAGGCATGGCTGGGGGTGCCTGGCTTCTTGGACCCTGCCCTTGTGAGTACCCCCAAAGCGAGTGCATTTTTTAAATTGGGGCGGGGGGTGTCCGTTTTTTTTTTTTTTTTCTGTCTCGCATATCAACTGCCTATTGTTGGTCCCCACAGGTGGCGCCATTTCCTAATCCCAAGTACACGGATGGGTTCACAACCCCCCCGGCGTTCAAGTCCTGTGCTGGCCCGGCCCACCCCAGACCGTACTCCCCCAGGACCAGGTCAGAGTCGCTCTGGCCTGAGTTTGGATTTTGGCACCATGCCCTGGTGTAAATGTGGCCTTTTGAGATGAGGCACGTGGACATTAGCATCGGCACCAGCTGCCTCCCTGGTCCTGATCCAGGTTCTGTCCCGTGCTCCAGAACCCACGGAAGACCGCCACCAAGGTCCTTAGCCCACGATGTGGACTCGGAGGTCCTGGAAGGGCACACCCGCTTCAGCTTCTCCACAGAGTGCGTCACGAACGGCCTGCACTGCCCCCTGTCCCGCACGCCGGGACATAACCGGACACGGGCCTCGGGTGGTATGGGGTTTCCCCGCAGGGACGCTGGACCAGGCCGGGCCGACTTCGCCCCAGGTTTGGGCAGAGGGAGGTATGTTTCAGTCTGTCAGGTTAGGATCTTCATGTTGTGGGATTTATTATTCCGTGTCACAGTTACGGATGCACTGTCGGAGTAAACTTGAATGTCATCAGCTGATGGCACTCAGATCCTAGTGGGGTGAACTAGCATCTTTAAAGTTTGTTTTAGCTAATGCAAATGACTGTGAAATTAATATGTAATGGTGCTGTTTTTTTTAAATTTTTGTTTAAGGAAAACTGCTTTTGGCCACAAAAAGAAGAAGGACGACAAGTTTACAGTAAGTGTGACACTGTCAGGGCCAGCCCAAGGCATCAGTGAGCCGAAAAACCCCCGAAAACGCTTGGGCAGGCCCCGGACCTATAATATTTCAAATAAGCCGCATTTCGGTTCCACGGAGGATGGTGGAGGGTGTTCAGATTTCTGCCTGGTTCCCATTCTCTTCTGCACAGAGAGGGTCCCCACTGCTGATTGTCCCGCCTCAGAAGGCCCCCACCCCCAGCTTCCAGCTGGACCTGTCCGGCTTCCCCTCGTTGCCAGGAGCTGCTGGATACCCAGTGGACGGGGTGGAAGTGCTCAGGGACCCAGCTCCAGCAGTGAGTGTCACCGTGACCTGGTTTCCTGTGGGGTTTGCTGAGGGGGCCCCTGCCCCCAGACTGCCAGCCAGGAACCCACTGGGGTATTTATGGGAGGGGGGATTGGTCTACGTGCCCGCTTCCCTTTACTGTGATTATTTCTCCAGAATGAGAACCAGGACAGCAGCACTGACGCTGTTCCCTCAGGGACCCCCCGAGAGCCCCTCGAGAGCCCCCCTCCGCCAAAGGATGTCCCCACGCCACCTGGTTCTCCGCGGTGAGTGATACCCTATAGCCACGCTGTGGTGATGACGGCAGTTCGGACTCTGCGTGACGCTTGTGTCTGTTTACCCACTGGCAGGCCAACATCCTGGAGGCCAAAGCACACGCAGCCCTGGGTCCCCAGGAGCCAAACACCTGCCTCCGCAAGTAAATCGGTCCAAGTGAACGGCGCCGCCACGGTGAGTGGGCCACGTGATCCTGGGACAGTGAACTGCACGGCATTATGGGCAACATAAGCGGGATCACTGCACGCACGCCACATCTCTTCTCACCGTCTGTCCACCCCCAGGAGCTGCAGAAGCCCAGCTATGCGGAGATCTGTCAGAGGGTGACAGAGCCCCCCCCACCGGTGCCCAGGGATGCCATGCCGGAAAATGGCCCTGCCCCCACTGCTGATGACCCTCCCTGCCCACCCACCACTGGGCCTGTGGGCCTCTGAGACCCTTCATGACCTCCAGCTGTGCTCTTAACCTCCAGAAATAAGTGTTGCCAGGTCAGGTGACTCACTTTGCCATCACTTTTTCTTATTTTGATGGACTTATTTTTATTTGTGGTGTTTATGGACTCGTGTGAGCCATATTTTTATGTTTTAAGGATAAAGCTGAACTTGAACCTTAGTTTTTTTTTTTTAAAAAGAAAAACCCATGTCTCAGTTTTGGTTTTCTGTGGTCATTAAAACATCTCCTGCCTTGCAGTTATTTGATGTTGGTAAACAGCTCCCCCTACTGATCACCAGGCACTGTTCCATTCACAGTCCATCACATACCCCAGAGTGTTCAATTTTGGGTGGTGTTAAATTAAGGCTTGTGTGTTAGAACGCAGGTTGAGGATTCATTGGCTGGGGTCTTGGCCTTCCGCTTTGTTGAGTAGTCTTTGCCTAGGCGGGGCTGAGGTGATGGGGCGGGGTGCAGTGTACCAATCTGCCAAACCACAGGTGATTCACACCTCGATTTCAGAACTGGTGGGGTTTTTCCCAGTCCTGTGTCAAAGGGATGCATTTGAATTGCAGTCTGCTCAAACTTTCTCTGCAGTCCTTTGTGTTTACCTGTTTTTTTTTTCTTTTTTTTGTCAAGGACATTTACATTTTCTTGTGTATTTATGAACCTGCAGCATCTTAAAGGGTTGACGACCTATGGGAATATGTTTAGTTTCTATTAGGCTGATCGCTGTAAATATGGATTAAGATGAAGCTGTATAATTTTCAGAGGCACTGCTGTGTGCTCTTATACTGGCACTTAATAATTTCTACATTAGTTTGTTTGGAAGCACCTGGTTTGTCAGTTATGTTAAAAACAGCTTCCAAGTTATTTGTTAGAAACGTATTACTATTCCATAACAGGAATTAATGTAAACTTTCCTTTTACAATAGAAATGCATACTCCATGCAGCAGTTTTTTTTTTTTTTTGCTCTAGTGTTTGAAAACTTGAATTTAATTAAACTTGAAAATAACTTTTGCCTTAACTTTTTTTTTTTTTTTTAAATAAAATGCTTAAACCCCAGTTAACTTGCCTTTGGGGACAAATGGATGCAATGTTATCTTTGCATCCTTGTAGGTGAGAAATCTAAACTTTTTTTGTAATTTTATTTTTGTCTTTTTTTCCAGTTTTATTAAGGCATAACAAATCTTCAGGTTGTCAGTACTGTATTAAAAATAGACTTGAGAGTGCAGTTTGCTTGTACAGTTGTAAATAGAATAAATAGGTTATGTTAAAGTAACATGATTTTGTACAAATTTGAATTTGCAGTTGAGCTTCTGTTAAAATGACTTTTGTTTACCTCTTGTGGGGTGTTTTAGTTTTTTGACTTTTTATTTTTAATCATTTATTGTCGCATTCCGTTTTCTGAAAGCTGGGACTGGGTCTGGTTGTTTCAGTAAAAATTTGGAGCGAATCATTTTTAAGTTGAAGTAAAAATCTGTTTGGAAACCAAACCAAATGACTGCAGTTCTTGATGGGTCCGGCACCTTGCTGACGTGTTTTTTTTTCTTCTTCAAAGTCAATGTGATTTATTCCGACATCCATATTCAGCCTGAGATGGACTTTTCCGTTAACGTTTGGATTGCTAATGATTAGGTTTTACGCGGTAACTGATACAGAAGCTGATACACCAATGATCAGAGCCGGCGCTGTGATCCCCAAACGCTGAGCTGTAATGACGGCGCTTCCCCGCTAGGGGCCGTGTGTCTATCACTCCTACCTGTGAAGACGGTGTGGTTTCGAAGGGCGCCCAAATCCCTTCATCCGACACCAGGATGCTTTCTCTTTCTCGGCGTCTTGCTTGAAATTCTACGTAACTACAATTCTGTAATAAAAGACGAGGAGGTGACAGAAATATGCCACGGCATAGAGGAGACAGTACTAGGCGGCGCGCTTCACTCAGGTGAGTAACACCAAACGCCGTCTGTCAGGTGTTCACGAAACAGGGAAATGTACTCCTTTGGCTGTGGACACCCGCCTTTCACCTACTAAACATTTTAGCCGAACTGCGGATAAATGTCTTTGTATATTTCAAATCAGTGGTTCCCAACCTTTTTTGGCCTACGATCCCATTTTGACATCACAAATTTCTGGCGACCCCATAGACGTTTTTTCTAGAATTAGTTTTTGATCATGTTGCAAATACCGTGTTGCAAATACAGAGTAGCCAGATTAGTGCACAAAGTAACATTTTATTTTCCCTGATCACATGTACAGTTAGGCGAGCTTGTCTTTACAAGGCTGAAGGTGATCGCGATCATTTAGTTTGAACTCATATTTATTTATATTTATGAACGTGAAAGAATACAGTTGTTTGAAATTGTATGTGGTGGTTTTTTTTTTTTTAAAGAATAATTAGTTGAGAAATATTTTTAATCAGTACATTTTTTTTTTTTTAAACAATTATAGACATTTCAGGGGACCCCATTTGAATTCCAGGCGACCCCACATGGGATCGCGACCCCAAGGTTGAAAAACACTGCCTTAAATGATTTTAATCCGGGTTCTTGGTGAGTATCTGGGTTGAGTACATGGGACCGTTTACATCTGCCGTTCGGCGGTTAGCCTCAGAAACGTTACGTAAGCTGCCGCCAAAGCAAGGGAAGCCCGCTGAGAGTGCGTGCGTGTGTGTCAGTGGCCCATTGATTACGACCCACTTTGACCTGGTCTGGCGGGACCCCATTACATGGGCTACACAATTACAACGTAGATCTGCATGATAAATTGGTTATATTTGTCAGAATCACCTCCGAAGCGGGCCCTGTCCACCGCCCGTGTGCCTGCGGTTTTCAACGCGAAGTATCTCGTAAGTTTCTGCGTACATGTCTTCGTATAATCACCGCCGGACAGCAACAATTAAGCTTCTCTGACCTCTGTAGTCTTCTTACTTGTGGCATCCATGCGTTCAGTGATGGATGGATAAGACTGCAGGGCTGTTATACTGGCCGATATAAGAAGCGTAAGGGAAATGCGCTTTTCCTAAGTGGATGTTGTGGGACAATGAGGGGTTTTTCGGGACGCTGTGAACCGGCAGCCGACGGTGCGACGCGGTGCAAAAGCTCGGATACCGCTCTCATTCCCGAAATAATGTTAAATCACGCCCCAAAGTGCTTCTGAAAGATCCATATCCATTTATGTGTTATCCGGTTGGCATCTTAATTTAGGCTTCAAAGTAATTATACAGAAACGAGGTGATGTCATTTGAAGAGACGGCCAATGCTCTCAGGGAGACCTGGGACCACGGCCGGATACAAACTTAGGTCCTTCCCGAGTCTGTACCGGGGCGGTTTGCGATCGGTGCAGCCAGCCTTACCCCTACACTACAGCCTTGGAGCTGAGCGCGGTGCCTTTATTGCAATTACCGAAAGTGGGTCACCCGCTAAATGCAACTCGAGGTAACAGAGCTCAGGAAAAAAGCTGTTATTTGGATGGACAGCAGTGAAAGAGCCCCGGGCCGGATCACGGCATTAACGGTGACTGATGGGAGCGCGTTTCTGCCCTGCGCATAGCGCCATCGTGAATCCCGAGTCCACGGATGGTCAGTTAACTGATGGAGAGGCATTCGCTCGTGCCGCGAATGGTCACCGTCCCGAAATTTCACACGACATGCATACCTCATTCGTGACTCAGTTCTTTTTTATATGAAACCTGGCATGCGATGCATCAACAGGTAAGGGCTTCTGACGGACAGCGTGCCCACATATACTGATTGAATTATTATGAGTTATGGTTCATCTTAGTACCAAACTGGCGGTGATTTGCAGGCCTAACCAAAAGGTTTGAGGTGTTATGCCGAAAAAGGCATCCCTGCCTTAGAATGCATGCCGGTGTTCCGACGGGTTGAGCTTTTAAGGGTTTTTTGGGGGTCAGTGGTTTTTTAGGGGTTAGGGTTTTAGGGGTGTTTTGGGGGTTAGGGTTAGGGTTTTAGGGGGGTTTTGGGGGTTAGGGTTTTAGAGGTTTTTTGGGGCTATTGATTAGCACTACGGTAGCCTTACTCGACAAAGTAGCTCAACTCGTTTCAGATCAGCGACCAATCGGTCATTTAGAGACAGGCATGCATTCTACGGCAGGGATGCCTTTTTCGGCATAACACCGGTCCAAGTCAGAAGACGGAAATTGCGAATTTACCAGTACATTCATACCATGTAATAGGAAATAGTCATTTTAAAAGATAAGGTATCAAACTTTAAGAATAACTTAATAATAATAAGAGCATATGTATGATGGATTTTTTAAATTTGTGAGGATTTACAGACATGTCACAATGCTGTATACCACGTAATTCGTTTGATTGAAACGAATTCCTACATTTTAAAAAGTAATTAGGTTTAATCATTTTGCAGCTTTTTGTAAATCTGACGATATATCCGCTTTGCATACCACACCATAATTGCGCTGAAGAATTTTGAATATTTTTCCCTCTCAGCATAAGTGGACTATATATTTCCCGGAACGTGCAGGAGGAGACAGATGTAGCGGTTTATGCTGGGTTTGAGCGGCGGTATAGCGCCCCCGTGTGGTCTGAAGCGGCGCCTTTGTTTGGCCTCGATCACGTGGGCGTGACAGTCGGAGCCGTAGGAGAGCCGCAGACGGGCGCTGCGAAGCGGCAGCAGCCAGCCAGCCCTCCCTCCTTCCCTTCGCCAGCGCCGACAGCCTACCTTTGCGAGCGACTGACGGCCATGGCGGGGCATCGCTGACGAAGAGCCGCATCGACCCCCCCTCTTTCCTCCTTGCGACCCTTCGGTCCCGTTGTCCCTCGTCTGTCCGGCGCAGCTCAGCTGTGCGGAGTAGAGGAGGAGGCGGGGGAGGCGACGTTGAAAGACTGGGCTAAAAAAAAGACGGGAAAGAAACACACACACACACACACACACACACACACACACATATACAACACAATCATCTGAAAAATAGCATGGCGGACCGTGATACGCTGCATCTTTCCTTGGAGGTCCGAGCGAGGCTGGCGGAGCTGGAGCTCGAGTTATCGGAAGGTAAGCCGCCCTAACATTGATATGTGGCCGCTGAGCTGGACGACGGGTAGCTCTCCGCGCCTTAGCGCAGCTTTTGCATTTTCTCCCTCGTTAATATTCCCGATGGACCGGATCGCCATCCCCGGTTTTAACGGAGCCATTTGAGCGGTGAGCCACCGAGATGTGTCCAGCTGGCATTTAACTAGGATACAGTGTGACGACCCCCCCTCCTTTGCAGCCTGTATGCAATCGCAGTCCCTCTTATGCATTTAAGATGCCGAGTGACCTTGAGGTTGTGTTTTAAAGGCGATTTTGTCCGGATGCCCCCCCCCACTCGCTTAGATTGTGATCTTACCGCTGCATAACGCTGCTAACGTGGGCTCATACTCCTATCCCTTTTAATATGGTGGACTGATGTTGATCGCTAACGTGCACAGCTTGTAAACAGTGTGCCTAAGTGCCACGGCTGGCATCTGGATTAAGGACGACCCGAGGTCCGTTATTTGTCACCAAGCCCCCCCTCCCCTCCCCCGTATTTTCAGAACCAAGTTGACGGCGCACCAAAGGCAGAGGGGCGATGTGGAGGAAACATCTGCAGTCTAAGGTCCGAGGTTGTGTTTCCACCCCATCGCGAAGCGTGAAATAAAAGCGTATAGTGCCGTGAAATTTGGCAGACACCGTTTATGGGTTAAAATGTCAACCGTTCTTCTGTGTGGGACTTCAGATTTGGTGTGTTTTACTGTTTTTCGTGTGCAATGGGTGCTGGAGGGCTGGGCAAGGAGTTATTCGTGGTGTTTATATGTAGAACTCAGCCATTTAAGGCAAAAAACTCCATCTCACCCGTAAACAGCGCAGAGCCGCACGCCGTTGTGCAGCTATATAAACCCAGTTTTCCTATGATAAGCTACTCTGTTTTCGTATTTTTTTTTAATTTGCTTTGGGGAAAAGGGGGCATTGTTTGATGTCAAAACATCCCTGCTCATAGTAATAAGTCATAACAAAGACAAGGGCCAACCCTTTCGGACTTAGGCTGATGCAGTCTTACATTCATTTGTGGCTGGTCACCCTTGCCTTTGGCTAACACATTAGTGTATTTTGGTCTTGTTAAAATAAATTTGGATTCTGAATCTTACTTAGGCATTTGTGGAGTGTGTGTCTGTTTAAGCAGTAACTGCATCTCATTGGGACCTTTGGTGGACACAGTGTGCATTTCTGATATTTCAGTTTATGGGTTTACATTTTCCGATTTTGTCTCCACTGCCATATGACCCTTCAGGATTGGTTGTGACTCTCACGTAAGCACAGCTTATTCTGTCACCCTGGTACCTGTCTGAGGGAAAGAGGGACAAGCAAATAAATGGAATTGATACCAAAATCATGGGTCTGCGGTTTCTTTTTAACATTCAGCTGATGGAAATGGCTCGCTTTGCATCTATGCTGCTATGGGCCGTGTGTCTATCCAGGTGTGACCTGCTTGTGATCTTAGTGAGTTTGCCAGGTGTCCATTCAGAGTGGCTGGTGGGTGGGGTCACGTGTGTCTGACGGGTGCCAGCAATCTAGTGTCATGTCAGTAGGACACAAGGAGAGCCTGTTGGCTTCTCGGAAAAGAGTAGCCGCAGGCGTGCACCACAACTAAGGAACGGTATGTTGTTAAAGAACTCCCTCCTTCAAAGTCAAGAGCTACAGGTCATATGCGCCGATTCTGGTAATATTGCTGCTTTAGTATGATAGTTGACCAGAGAAGCACTATATGTAACTTACACCAGCTCATTTGGACAGCTTTACATTTCACTGCAGTGATTTGTGTGATGAAGTTTTTAATATGCTTACAGCTCCCTGACCCTTTGGGACCTGAACTAGTATCCTGGATGCAGTGTTTGTTTTTGTGGTGGACTGGTATCGGGAGGTGTTCTTAGCTTTGGGGGTGGTTTTGGATGTTGTTCGGGATGGGTTTGGGTGTTTAGTATTCTGGGAGTGTATAGCCCGGGCATACCAGTTAAAGGATGTTTCAAGAGCAGAGTTAGCTGGGCGGTGTGTGAACAGGTGCAGCTCTTAATCTCAGCTTCTCCCCCCCCCCAAGTAATGCTCTCTAGCCCTTTCCTCCAGTTGTCTCCTAGTTATTCTGCTCTAATGTTTTTTTTAAAAAAGGCCAGATGGACCTGTTTTCGGAGAGGAAGCTCTGCCTGTCAATGTGGTCCACGGGCTGGACCTTCTCCCGTTTGCCGTCCGTGAGAGGTTTCCATGGACTCTCACTGCGGCCCTGTTGGGTAGATTTCCCCTGTCCCTGGCGTGTAGTTACGCCCCCGCTGAGAGTGTCCCACTTTCGGCTTGGGCTCCCTGTGGTGAAAATACCTTAACACGTTAATTTCCTGGAAATCCACAGTCTGACCAAGGAGAGGCTGTCGTACTCTGCTTTAACGGGGCTTCTGGCTTAATTAATTAGGAGACATGCCACAGGGACTGGAGCACCTGACAGGGCCAGACTTTGGAACATTTCTCCACCTGAGAAGTTGAGATGTTTTGCTGTGCTTGGAGGACCTTAGTGAAACTGATATTTCGGTAACGTACTGCGTGCAGGTCCAGAACACAGCGCACCAGTTCCTGCACCCCGTGACATTCTGTTTGCTGATCCCGTGGATCTGTGAGGGGAATCGAGGTGCCAGTTCAGCTCCCCGTTTGTTTTAATTAAGACTTGATGGAGCTGGGTTGTGCGGGGCTGGTTCATTACCATTTCTTATTTTTAGCTTCCTTTTCAGCCTCGTTAACCTTAATTAGCTCTCTTCTTTGTGTCTGCGTGATGGTGGCCTGTAATCTGTAGGTGGAGTTTCTGTGATGCTGCTGTTTTAAGGCCTGCTGCCCGTCACCCATCCCATCAGACTTGCCTTTCTACTGAAGCTTCTTTACCAGTATCATCTCCAAAGTCACAACTCCAAAGTCATATCCCTTTTCCCAGTGGCCTCCTGGGCCTGTCTGGATCTAATGAGCCCCTTCCACTGTAGCACGGGGTCCCAGTCTTGACTGTTACCTTCTGTGTCCTACTCCGCCAGCGCTGGCCATAAATGGAGTGTTTGGTCAGATCGCTGGGCTCCTTTCACTGCCGTGCTCAGACTCCATGTTCAGTGTGCCCGGGCCTGTCTCAGCGTGGGCTGCAAGCTCAGCAATGCTGGAGTCATGCGTTTTCTAACTTCGGAATGATCCACAGCTGTATTATTGTGAACAGAGAGGCCGACTGCATCATCAGCGTGGGCCGAGTTGTGTGATGTGACACCATGGTCATGCTTGTTCAGCTGCAGTTTGATCACTGGGCAGAGCCAACCTGGGGCCGCAGCCTATTGCATCATCAACAAGGGCCCTGGCGTCTCTTTCAGGACCGGGCTGGCGTCCGTGCCATGAGTCACCACTGTCCTCGGGAGCCGTAAAAAGCATGTGATGGCTAAAAGGCTTTTCGTCCCTCATCGTTTTCATGATTGCCAGCTGTGTGACCATCCCTGGTGGACTGTTACAGCTCGGGTTGTATTGATTTCAGGACACGTTGTTAAGGGATCCCAAACGGACAGGCTACTCCGTGTCCCGTTACCGTCTATGCGGCTGAAAGACATTCCGGGGGCCCTATGCCTGTTAATAAGAGGCTGCACTCCTCCCCACTCTCTTCCCCGGTGACTAACACATTACTCAGCCCCGGCAGGACTGCACTCCGTAATAAATGTTTAATGCCTTCACTGGATCCTCACAGAACACTTCATAGATAGCGTCCGGATTATTTTAAGAGCCCGGCTTGGTTTCGGGCTGCCGGGAGTGGTCCGAGCCGACCGGGGAGGGGGTGGGAGGGAGGAATTCTCTGCGATCCTGCACATGGAAACAAAGAGTCAGATGTGCATGGAGGCCTGGCGGCCATCTTGGTGGGGCTTGAATCAGCCCCTTTGTTCGGATTTTCACCGGGGCTGCCGCGGTTGCAGAGGCTGTTCCTTGGTCCTGGCCTGTGGGGTGGGGCAGGGCGTCATTGGGGTTCAGCTCTGAAAGAGAAAGGACAGACACACTTGAGGGTGGTGTCCATCAGTTAAGGGTCGCTGTGACCTACGTGTTGGAAGGGTCTTTGGGGCCTGAGGGCAGTGTGGCGCTTTGTCTTAACTCTCTTGCCTGAGTGCCTTTGGTCACCGTTGCCTCTGGACTGGCGGTTGCTATGGTGATGCAGCCCCCCCCTCAGTTGTGTGGGGAGTGGAGGCACTGCTTTGCAGGCGGGACCTGGCTGAGCTCTGAAGAGAGCAGCACCCCTAAATCCATAGGTGCTCCTCTCCGTGACACTGTGAAAGACGTCACTGCATGACGTGTTCTGTCCAGTTTGAACCATAACCTACTTTTTAACCTGGGTCTCAGGCTGTCTAAGGGCTGCGGATTCAACAGCACACAGGGCCAGCACACCCAGACCTCTAAGTGTGGCGTGTTCGATGCCGCTGTGTGAGTTATACCGCTGTTCCCTACATCATGGCTAATTACATGATGTTACATGACTTGGAACAAGACATAATAAACGAAATGTGTGGTCTGTGTTTTTAAGGTTCCTTCCTCGTGTGGAACTGAGTGAGGCAGGTGATATACACTCCGCAACAGATACAGCTGTTGCATTCTCATCTGTTGTAGACCCCCCACCACCCATACAGCTGCTACATTCTTTTCTGTTGTAGACTCCCCCTGGCACACATACTGGGGTTACATTCTTTTCTATTGTAGACCCACACCACACATACAACTGTTACATTCTTTTGTGTTGTAGACCCTTACCACACATACAGCTGTTACAGTCATTTCTATTGTAGACCCCCCCCCACCAAATACACAACTGTAAGCTTGCTTCCTAATGCAGACCTCTCCTGCCTCAGCTCTCTGGCTGGTGTGCAGCATGTTGCATGGCAGATCAAGCCTCTATAGGAATTACTGAAAGAGTGCCCCTGGGGGCGGCATTGATTTTTTTTTTTTCTGATGTGGCCCTCTAATGGTTTTCTGACTGTACTTACACGTGACGTAAATCACCCGGAGACATGGGAAGCACAGACTGCTCCGTTTGTACAGCCCTACCCCTTTTCGTTTGCAGTATAAGGTGTGCTTGTTTGCCATAGACTTACTTCATTGAATGCGGACGCCCCAGTTTTGTCCGTGTATCTCCACTTCCTGCCCTGGGGATGTCGGTATTCTGAGTCTTCCCCCTTCCTCAGTCTGTCCCCAATCCCCCCTAGTAGCACATAAACTCCTGGGCTGAGCATAGTGTAGGTGAAGCTCCTTAGCGCAGAATGGTCACATATGTATGTGAGAAAAAAGCCATAACCTTCAGGTCCCCCTCAAAGCATCAGAAACACCTACTGATTGGCTGATACTGTTGTCATGGGGACTCTGGCCCGGTTTGTTTGTTTTGCCATGCATCGTGCTACAGTGGAAAGCAGACGCACTAGGAACTTTGTTGAGCCTCTGAATTTATGATGGAGAAAGGTGAACACTGGAAAGACATTATCAAACACTGATGTTACACTTCCAGATAGGTTTGAGCATAGCCAGTGAATGCCAGGATGGGCACTGCCTTAACTGGAGAATGAACTGTGTAGATCAAATCCCAGTGGAGAACACCAGTCACATTTGGAGTGGGGGGGGGGGCTGTGTACGCATCAGCATGATTTGGGGCCAGGTTCAGTTGGGACAGGATGCTGTTCACTGACATTAAGCACAAATTCAAATCCCCATTTCACTCAGCTATGTTTTGACTATAGGAGAGAGCCGTGCTGCATGCTGGGATGGGGCAGACGGTATCTTATTAGGCAAACGTTCTTGTGTGGCCATACTCGCTACAGCTTTTTAAAGTTTTTCAAAGAGATGGAGAGAGGAAAAGCGACAGAAAAGGGACTCTACTGGGAGAAATGAAAGCCCAACGCCAAGCTGCGGTACTCGGACAGACTAAAAACAATGAACAACACAGATCTGTATGACTTGCCAGCAGTAAAGTGGATTAGGGACAGCGACGCACTACCTCTACTCACATACCTGGACAATATAAATGACCTTGTATTTGGAATAAGTGCGCAGACTTTGCGTGAGTTCAAGAGTTATAAATCTCTTGATTTTCTCTGATTTATAACTCTGTTATACATATATACATAAGTTGAATTATACAAATATATATATATATATACACACACACACACACTTACACACACACAAGTTGGTCTTCCTGTCCAAATGGGGACCTCAAAAGATGTCCCCATAAGTAGGGAAGTTTCAGGTTTTACTACACTTTGGATCTATGCAAACACACACACTAGAAACAAATGTCATTGTATTATTTAATACTCTCATATAAAAAGTTGCACGACAGTGTCTATATTAAAACCATCCAAAATAAAGGCAATTTTACTCATGTGATGTGGCATGACAACATAAACCAGGAACTGATTGACAGAAATTGTCCTAAGAGTCATGTTACCTTTTAAAACAGGGATGGGATACAAATGATCTGGGAGCTGCAATTACTTGACATCTTTGTTCAGCCTCTAAGATTACGATTAGTGTTTATGGTCAACTGCACAGGCATGGGACTACTATCAGGAACAGGGTCACAGAAGTCCACTCAGACAATTTTGTCTTAAGAGTGTCACTTTCTCATTTCACAGGGCAGAACCATACTGATTGGGAGACTGCAATTTGTATTTGCTGGGTACAAGACCAATAACTCTCTCTTTGTGTGACGTCTTCTCGTCACCTCCTCAACCTGCTTCCCTTCGTGTTTTTTCCTTGCAGGAAAGCCGAAAAAAACGCATTCCATTGTCCAGTTTTTTCACTGAATGATGGTGTGACCTACTGTTGCAGTTCTTGACGCAGCAGGTCTGACCTGCCGTGGCGATGTTTTTCAGAATCGCAACAGAAAACCAAAACACGATCCCCGACACAGCAATTGCTTTAAAACGTGGTGCATAAACAGATGTTACTCAAAATTCAAGTATATTCATATTATAGGAAGAAACGGGGTGGAAATTGGAAGAAAACCAGTTTGAGCACTGGGAAAAGGTGTGGAAATGTAACAGTCTGACCCTGCAGACCGCTGAGCCAGTCTGGCTTTGAATAAGTCACTTGGAAAGATCGTAGTAACGGGCCGCCATGTTTAAGTTTCTTAGACATGAGTGTTTCCAAAACAATTTAGAACCATCTCTTCTGACTACATGCATGCAGGACATGGAATTCTATCCTCCAAACGGTAAATCCAAGCTTATTCACAGAGTGTTTTTTCTCTGCAGTCTATGCTTTTGAACTGTGCTTTTATAGCGCTGGTGTTCAGTCGTACGCCGCGTTGCGGGGAAGTGAATGTCACCTTGTTCCCTGAACTGAAAGTGGTGCTGGACGCGGGCCACCGTGCAATGGACGGCTCTTTCTTCGTCTCAGCGGACTTGATTCTCAGTGTTTATTATGTTGTTGATGGCTCTCCCTGTGGAGGCAGGGAAGCCCCCTGTTTTGGACAGAGAAGCATTACCAGCACGGGGTTTTTCTGGAGGACAGCTCACTGGGCAAGAGAACTGGGGTTTTCCCATTATAGTTGTTTACACTGCCTTCTGATATTGAATAAAGAAATTGACTGTGTACTGCTGGCCACTGACCAGTGGTATTTTTGCCCTGATGGTTGTCCTCAGAAAAATAACACAAATAAGCAGGAGGAATGTGACATATCTGGTGGCTTCCCTTGCTGTTGGTGCAGGAGCACCTCTTGGTGGACGTGGTGGATGAGCAGGCTGCTCTGTAGATGATTTGGAGGAGCCCTCCAGTGCGTGCCTGGAATTCGAGGCCCCAATCCCTTTCCTGGGATTCAATTATCTCTCTGTCAAGATGTGGCATGTTGCCCTTATTCCTGGAGGCTCTGCCCACCCTGGTTTGCTGAAATGCTGGTCTGGCCTGGAGTTGGCACTGATCTTGGCCCAGAAAGAAAGGGGAGGCTAGATTTACAGTGATCCTGCCCTCTTCTCAGCCCACCATCAAGGGCTTTCTGGAAAATGGAGCATTTGACTGGCCTTACTTGACAAACAGGGTGTTTTGTTGCAGCTGAGAAAAGTGGTCAGTGGAGGATGGAAAGGAACCTCTGAGCTCAGGTGCAGACACCAGGAAAGCTGATGTCATCATGATGGACATGAGCCTCTGCTTCCCCCCTTCCACCCACTGAGGGGTGTTTGTGCTTCTATCCATCACAAGTGGAGCCTTGCCTCTTCTGTCTGAGCTACTGTGGCTCCTCTCCTTCTCCTGATTCACTGAGGAGGCCCTCGGTGAATCCTGATACGTAGTGTCAAGCTGCTTGCCGTGCCTGCTCCTCAGTTTTCAGGAGATCCGCGTGTGGAGAGAGGCAACCTGCCTTAAAGCCAGTTGGATCCCTCAGGTTGTTCTTGCAAAGGAAGAACAATCAGGTGTGGTCATCTGTGTTCAGGGTTCTGTGCATGTATGACCCATGATCTGCCTCATTGCAGTTTACCCCAGCTTGCTTGTACAGGTGGCAATGAAATGAACTTTTGCCCTTTGACCCTTGACCGGTGTTTGTTATTTGCTGTGAGTCAGGTCAGCAGAGCTCCTGGGGATTGCAGTAAGAGGTAACCTTTCTACCAGTATAGGTCTTTTGGTTTTATGTGTAGCTCCACAAGTAGAGCATTGCACTAACAGTGCAAAGGTAGTGGGCTTGAATCCTTTTTAACCACTGAAATCCTCTCCATTGTATTCTTAGGTGTGATCTCGGTACTGCCCAGTAGGTAAACAAGCTGGGATGCAGGGATTACTAAACTCGTCATTATAGCTTGAGGCATAATGATGTCTTGTTGAGGTGCAGGTCACAGAGTATGTGTGTTGGTGCGTGCGTCCTTGTGTGTATCTGTGGATTTACCACGTAAAGACCTGCTCCTTTTCAGCTTGTGGGGACATTTGTCAGGTCCTCACAGTATAGGTCTCAATGTCATAAAATCTGTGACTGCAATCAAAAAGCTAAAAAAAGCTGAAAGTTGTATTTTGTTTGGTTACTTCTGGTTAAGGTTTGGGCTGGGTAGGGGTTAAGGTTGTTATAGAATATAGTCAGGATTAAGGTTATACACATAGAAATGAATGGAGGGTTTCCACAATGATAGGAATATATGAACTGTGTGTATATGTTTGTGTGTGTTTTTGGCCCAGCCATTGGACAATAGACATGTTCACAGAGTGTCTGCTCAGTACAAAGGCAGGGATCACTGCGGTACCCGTAGCAGTGGTGTGTGTGCGTTTGCGTGTCTCTGGGGGCCCCAGTGACATCATCGGCAAGGGAGGGGGTGTCCAGCTGGGGGCCGCTTCAGGACAGGATTTGAGAGCTGCTGCCAGATGGTTGGCTGTTGTTGACCATGGTGTGCTCTGCTCATGTTGCTGTAATGTCCCCATTAAGTAAAATGGCCCGACCGTTTTAGCTGGAGAAGTGGTCGGTCTGTCCCGTGCACTTAAAAGGGGAGGGCAACCTGGTATCACGACAACGTGCAGCATCCACAGAGTAACCGGCACGTAAACTGCACTTCTGCTTCCTGAACAGACTCTGTCCGGCCTGTGTTTTTCAGTGTGTGGAGAGCCTGGATCGTCCTGTGTGAGGTGTCACCTTCTGAAGTCTTTACTGTTTGACCTTCCACGGTGCAGGTTTTAAATCCAGGTCCCACCTGCCTACTGAGTTATAATCCTCGGTTTTCCAGAAATCATTGCCACAAACTGCAAGCCTCGCACTCCTTAAAAAATGCAGATTTTATTAATCATAAATATCAAGTAAGCATTTAATTTA
The DNA here is from genome assembly GCA_026770805.1 of Boulengeromyrus knoepffleri. Lineage (NCBI taxonomy): Eukaryota > Metazoa > Chordata > Actinopteri > Osteoglossiformes > Mormyridae > Boulengeromyrus > Boulengeromyrus knoepffleri. Next base: position 24,191,284 of record JABJVO010000078.1, read on the forward strand.
ATTATTGTGTTTTTTTTTGTGAAATACATTGAGATCGGATATCTGTGCGGGTAATGTCAAAGCCGGGTCTGTGTTACAGAATTCTGAGACACCTGTGACAGAGAACCTTGGGTGTTGGGAGGGGGGCGGAGGGAGAGATAGGTGGGGCAGAGTTGGGGCACTGGCTTTGCCTTAATGCCCGCACTTTGGAGTGGGTGCCTGCGATGAATGGACGCTTTGTGCAGTCGATCTCTTATTCTCCACCGACTCACCAGTTAGAGAGGCTGTTTTTTGTTAAAGGAGTCTGGACTGGCGCTGTCTCAGACAATGTGCTGTGTGTCTCTCTGTGTTTTTCTCTATGTCTTTGTGTGTGTGTGATGTGCTTTGGATTTAGATGTGTCTCTGAGCAGCTAGGCCCGGATAGTTCTGTCTGTGTGCTGATCTGGTGTTTAGGATGGAAACTGGAGTCAAACAGGGCAGATAACCCGTTCTCTGCTGAGGGTGTGGTGATCAGCAGGTCATGTGACTAGGCCCAACATGCTGTTTACCTCGTGGGGGCGCCTCAATGTGGCAGCCCCCTCAAAATGGCCTTTTTTTATCCGCTGAGGGCAAAGTACTAAACCCACTCCCCAGGTAACCTCGACCAAAATTTGTTCCTGAAGAGGGGGGGCCAGTGTGTTATTCAGGAAAAAGCTCCAACACGCTGAGTATCTCTGGCGGGGTGTGCTGGCGAGCAAGTTTCTGGGCTATATTAATAATCACACCCCCTCCCCCACAGTGCTCTGCTCATCTCTTTAATATGTTCATATGAGGAGGTTGGCGGTGTCCTGTCTGTTATGGGGGGAGGGGCTTTCAGGGTTCTGTGTGGGGCAGAGGTTGGCTATATGCTCCTGAGGTGTGACAAGCCACATTCCCCATTGTCTTGTACCCAGGTGGCTTCCTTGATGACGATGTGTTTCTTATCATCAGAACAGTCAGCTGAATATAAATAAATGAGTCAGGGATCCTTGGTTATCTGGATTTTTCATGGTAGTCTCATTAGGGGATGGTGCCCTGAAAAAGCCCTGGCCAGGGGTCCCTGGAATGTCTCAGGTTATGTTTTTTATTGTGTTTGGCGAACCTGCCGATACCACAGTCCCATCCTGGAGTGCGATGAGGTCTGAGGGACTGAATCATTGCAAGCTAAATTAATTAGATTGGGGAAGAAGCCCACTAATGTGGCGGCCTGCCAGGGCTTGGGGTGGGGGTGGGGGGGGGGCAGTGCCAGTCTAGAAGATTCACAGGGCACCTTAGCAAGCAGAAAGCCGAAATGGAAACTGAAGCCCACAAAGCGGGGGAGGTGTGCTGGAGTGGGTCTCTGGGGGGGGGGCGTCTTTACTGACATTCTTAGTGGGATCCTGTGTGCCGCTGTCTCTCAGGGGGAGGGGGGTGATTGCCCAGTCCAATCATCAACATTATTTCAGTAGTTTTGTCTGTAGGTCTGGTGCTGCTAACTTTAAAGGTCAGTGTGTCAGTTTTGACTGATATTTGACTGATATTTAAACTTCACGAAAACTTTTTTATCGGCCAAAATTGACACGTAGATCTTAATATATAGTGAATCTTTGCCCATCGCAGTACAGAGGCCCTGCCGCTAGTCTTTAGAGCCGCTGATGCAGGGCCTTCGCTCCGGCTGCCATGCAGTGTCCGACTGTAGCGTGCTGTGGTTCCATCGTGGCTTATCAGATGTGATGCCACCAGCTCAATAACGAGCCGTCTATGCTTTCCGTAATCCCATGGCAGCTCTTACAGTGAAGTTTCTCCTCTGTTGCTATGGCGCCAGCAGCCGAGGCTGGATAATGAGTTATTCATTTATGAATCACATCTGTGTCACACTTGAAATGCCAGAGTGCCTCCAGTTTTGATTCGGGGCCCAGCTGCTGAAAGAGGAGGATTCTGGTAGAGCATTTTTAATTTTGCACAGAAAATCGTTGGTGGAAACACTTGGCTCATTCATTGTGTTATCGGAACATCTTCCCCACGTCGTGGTTGGGATCAAACAGGATGAATGTGATCCTCTGGTCATGTGGAAAGTGGGAGACGAGGCAAGCTTTCAGCGTCTCTCTAAACCGCCCCGCCCCCCCCCCCCCACCCCCCCCCCTTCGCCCCCACACTTGTTTTTATTC
>JABJVO010000078.1:24208317-24220084 GCA_026770805.1 Boulengeromyrus knoepffleri
CCGGCCTGGGGCGGGGCCGGGGGGGGGGGAAAATTTTACCCCCAGGGCCTCCCCAAGTTTGTTGGGGGGGGGGGGGGGGGGGGGGCATGTGACTAAGTGCCACAGTAATCCACATTGAGGACCCGCCTCAAGTCAAAACATCTCCCATTCTGTTGCCTCGGACACTACTTTATATGCAAATGATATGCGAACCACATGCAAATTGCCCTCCCATCACCCAGGCTCTACTCTCCCCATAACAGGCTTGTTACATGAGGGGAGGGGCTGTTCTTTATGAAGCATTATGCCCTGCTCTGGGGTTGTTTTGGCTGGGCCAACATTATCATGGTTACAGTTCCCTAACCCTGTTTTAACCTCTGTCCTCAGACACGTCATCAGGCTCGGAGGAGGAGGGCTGCATCCCTGGGGGCGGCACCCCCAGCTCCAGCCAGGGCAGCGTCAGCATGGAGCACTGGATCAGCCGTGCCATCCACGGCTCCACGCCATCCTCCACCACGTCGTCGTCGTCCTCGCAGAGCGGGGGCAGTAGTGCCGCCAGCCGCCTGGCCGACGTCATGGCCCACGCACACGCCGGTGAGTCCAGAGGTTCCACTTCACACTTGTCTTGCTTCTCGTTTCATTTCCCATGATGCACCTGCCATCTGGTTGTTAGACCATAGGCAGTGCATGGAGACCACCACATGTTAAGTCACTCAAATGTAGGTTAGTTAACTTTAGGGCAATTCACTGGGGGGTGGTCTGCGGTTAGAGTGCTTAGAGTTTTGTGGACTTTGGACATTTGTCAGGTCGTATGAGTGCAGGAAGTTTGTTAGTTTTGTCAGAATTGCAGAACACATAGCAGTTTCAAATGGCAAAGCCCAGGTGTAATGTGTTATTTATATTTATTCATGCAGGTGGACACGCCTAGTTTTGGTCCTTTTCCAAACACACACCTTGTCACCTTGTCCTGAAATACGCGCTCAAATATCCCAAAAGGAGCGTTTTTAATGTCATGTTGGCTTTTTCACTCAGATGTTTGACTAATTGTGTCAATATTTTTTTGCCCGTTTGTGATTTTGTGCCTTTTGCCACATTTTGCCTCCATTCCAGTGCCCATATAGGCCGAGATTCTTTAGCTTGGGGGTGGGCAATATTATCCGCAAAGGGCTGGTGTGTATGCAGGTTTTTGGGATAACCTGTAGGTCAGTTGTTCAAACCCAGGTGTGAGGACTCTTCAGCCAATCAGTCCTCCAATTAGTAATCTCATTAGGGAGTTGCAGTGAAAACCTGCACACACACCGGCCCTTTGCAGATAAGATTGCCCACCCATGCTTCAGTTAGTGACCCCTCCCTTCCTTCCACTCCTAGTGGTGGCTGAGTTGTACACGGGCATTTTCTAAAGCCCCTGGTTCTCTGTTCTGCCCTCCAGGCCCAATAGCGCACCTCTCGCTGAGGAGGAAGGTCGCGTCTGGCCCACTGGAGAATGGCAGCTCATTCCGCCGCTCCTGCGAATTTGGATCAGAACTAGCCTGGCCCCCGCCCCTGGAGTCAGAGGGTCAGTATGCCTCAGACATGGCCCCCCGATCTCGCCTCCCTCGACCTAGGTGGTCTAACGTTTGGGGTGAGGGGGGGAAAATCAGTGCACTAGAGTAACCAGGTGACATGGTCAAAATGCTTCTTAAAATCACCAGTCATATGGAATTCATACCGATGGCTTACTGGTCAGGCCGGATGTACAATACCGATGGCTTACTGGTCAGGCCGGATGTACAATACCGATGCCTTACTGGTCAGGCAGGATGTGCAATACCGATGCCTTACTGGTCAGGCAGGATGTGCAATACGGAAACATGGGGGCTGGAGGTTCATTTCAGGTACAGTTACCGTTAATTATTGATTAACAAGCATCTGTTTTCCCTGGTCAGTAATATGTGTCCCAAGAGCCATTGTCTGTGACGTGTTCTTCGTGCCTTTATTTCGTGAATCCCTGTCCATTTTGGATTCATGGCTGTGTTCGTCTACTTGCCTGGCTGCTCTGCTGTCGGCCTTTCGGTTTGTCTAGGCGAACGTTTGCAATGTGAGGCATATTTGTATCCTCCTTAACAGTTGGGAGCTGACAAATCCCAGGGAGCTGTCTTTCCGCTGAGAGTTAGGGTTAGGGTTAGGGTTAAAACTCACTTGTGTGTCAGATGGACAGCTGCTTTCCTGTAGCTCGGCAGCAATGTTTGGGCTGCTGTAGCAGTTAGTGGGTTGGGGAGGGGAAGTTCTGACCATTCGATCTTGTCCTGACCGCAGCATCTGGTGGTGGTGGGGGGGGGGGGACAGCAGGAGTCAATGTCCCAAAGGTCTTAATGGAGTGCTGTAGGGGCAGGGGGGCGGTGTCCTTGGCTGTTACCTGGAGGTGGGGGTCACTTGCGGTGTGTATATCATGTCTGCTTCATACGCGTTCGAACCACAAGTGCTCTCACACCTGGGGAGGGTCGCTCTGACTGGGCATCTGTTCCACCCCCCACAGAAAACCACTCTGCGCCCCCCGACTTGACCACGTATGCCTCAGAGCACCCTGCCCAGGTGGAGAGGCCCCAAGTGTCCACCATGCCCCGGACTGCCCCAAAGTACGGCAATGCGGAGCTCATGGAGACCGGCGATGGTGAGCGTGCAGGCGCCAGGGGCCACGTCAGCGTGGGGGGGGGGGGTGTCCCCCCGTGTCTCTACGTCACACCCACACATGTCTGCACCCCCGCTCCCCCAGGGGTCCCAGTCAGCAGCAGGGTGTCAGCTAAGATCCAGCAGCTGGTGAACACCCTGAAGCAGCCCAAGCGGCCCCCCCTGCGTGAGTTCTTCGTGGACGATTTTGAGGAGCTTCTAGAAGGTTCGCTGTTTTCATGCTCAGTTGCATGTGTGTCTGTGTCTATGTGGGTATGTATTTATGACATTGTGGGAACCAAACCATATAAACATTCGAAAACAAAATGCAAAACTTCAAAATTGATTCTATAATGAACAGGAAGCCAGTGCACAGAGGCTAAAACAGGTGTAATATGCTCAAATTAATCTCATCCACTCAAAACCCTAGCTACAGCATTCTGGACCAATTGAAGCTTTCAGTTTTTCATTGGTTTTGTGCATGTTTTAATGTGAATAATACAATGCCAGAGTGCTGTCAGTTCAGCTGAGGGAGTGTCCACTGTCCCTTCAACCTGTGGGTGAATGATAGCAGCTTAGGAGCTCACCTGGGGTGGGGGGGTGTTAGGTGGTGCTGGTGGGTGCTAACAGGCCACTCCCTGCAGTCCAGCAGCCGGACCCCAACCAGCCACGGCCCGAGGGGGCCCAGATGCTGACCATGCGGGGTGAGCAGCTCGGGGTGGTGACTAACTGGCCCCCTTCCCTGGAAGCGGCACTGCAGCGTTGGGGCACCATCTCGCCCAAGGCGCCCTGTCTGACCACCATGGACACCAACGGCAAAGCCATCTACGTCCTCACCTACGGTAGGCAGACCTGAGTGCGGCCACCTCTCACCAGCATCCAAGACTTGTTGGGATACACAGTGTTGGCTGATTGGATGGGTGAGGCCATGGATGGTGTTGTCTAATTCGGTGTTAGGCCAGGATAGTGACTTTGATTTCAGAGTATTACTCTTAAGGGGGAAATCCACTCACATTTCAGAGCTTGAATTTCAGTGTGGGATTGTGGGTCTTGTGCACAATTTAATAGATTCCTGCAAATTTAGCACTTTGTGTGGGAACTTCCTGCACACATTTACAGCAACGTCTAATATTATTCAGCCATCGTTTACAGTGGTGCGGAATGTATCTCACCCTGTCTCCTTACAAGGCGTGAGCCTCGATTGATACCACCTGCCCAATTTGTACTTCACACATCTGCATATGCACAGCTTTACACTTTACGGCATATTTTATGATGGTGCCCGATTTGTACCACTTAATTTCAAGACATTTTCACAGCCCAACATGATTTAAGTGACCAAAGCAGTGGTACTTCAATAGTACAGACGTTGCCAAAAGTTTTGACAATGATACAAATATTGATTTTCACAAAGTCTGCTGTCTCAGTTTTTATGATGCCAATTTGCATATACTCCAGAATGTTATAAAGAGCGATCAGATGAATTGAAATTAATTGCAAAGTCCTTCTTTGCCATGAAAATGAACTTAATCCCAACAAAAACCATTTCGACTGCATTTCAGCCCTGCTACAAAAGGACGTGCTGACATCATTTTAGTGATTTTCTCGTAAACACAGGTGAGAGTGTTGATGAGGACAAGCATGGAGGGTGGCGCTTGAAATCATGGTTCTAACTCTGTTAACCATGGCTGTCTGCAAGGAAACCATGCAGTCATCATTGCTTTGCACAAAAAGGGCTTCACAAGCAAGGATATTGCTGCTAGTAAGATTGCACCTAAATCAACCATTTATTGGATCATCAAGAACTTCAAGGAGAGGGGTTCAATTGTGAAGAAGGCTTCAGGGCACCCAAGAAAGTCCAGCAAGTGCCTGGACCATCTCCTAAAGTTGATTCAGCTGCGGGATCGGGGCACCACCAGTGCAGAGCTTGCTCAGGAATGACAACAGGCAGCAGTGAGTGCATCTGCAGACACAGTGAGGTGAAGAATTTGGAGGATGGTCTTGTGTCAAGAAGGGCAGCAAAGAAGCAACTTCTCTCCAATAAAAATATCAAGGACAGACTAATATTCTACAAAAGGTACAGGGATTGGACTTCCGAGGACTGGGGGGAAAGTCATGTTCTCTGATGAATCCCATTTCCAATTGCTTGGGCCATCCGGAAAAAAGATTGTCCAGAGAAGAAAAGGTGAGCGCTACTATCAATCCGGTTTCATGCCAACAGTAAAGCATCCTGAGACCATTGATGTGTGGGGTTGCTTCTCAGCCAAGGCAGTGGGCTCACTCACAACACAACACAGCCATGAATAAAGAATGGTACCAAACACCCTCCGAGAACAACTTCCCCCAACCATCCCAGAACAGCTTGGTGATGAACAATGCCTTTTCCAGCATGATGGAGCACCGTGCCATAAGGCAACAGTGATAATTAAGTGGCTCAGGGAACAAAACATCAACTTTTTGGGTCCATGGCCTGGAAACTCCCCAGATCTTAATCCCATTGAGAACTTGTGGTCAATCCTCAAGAGGCGGGTGGACAAACAAAAACCCACAAGTTCTGACAAACTCCAAGCATTGATTATGCAAGAATGGGCTGCCATCAGTCAGGATTTGGCCCAGATTGACAGCATGCCAGGGCGAATCGCAGAGGTCCTGAAAAAGAAGGGCCAACACTGCAAAAATTGACTCTTTGCACAAACTTAATGTAATTGTCAATAAAAGCCTTTGACACTTATGGAATGCTTGTAATTATACTTCAGTATACCATAGAAACATCTGACAAAAAGATCTACAAACCCAGAATCAGCAGACTTTGTGAAAATCAATATTTGTGTCATTCTCAAAACTTTTGGCCACGGCTGTACAAACTATGGTTTTGGGAAACACATGCATCGTAACTGCATGGGTGCAACTACGTAAGTTGCTAGTGTAGTTAGCAACTATGCTTTTTGGGAAATGTACCCCTGATCCTGTTAATATTTCTTTTCATGGCATCAAGTTAATTTTATGGGCTGCTTGTGAATGATCTCCACCAGCCCAGAATGGGATATTCAGCCAGCTCTATAGCACCTGCACCTGTGATTGAGTGGGTGTTTTTGGGTCTTGTTAGGTAGCCCACTACTGATGGGGTGACTGTGTACGTCCCTGACTGCTGCCACTATTATGCTGCAGCAAAGTCTGTGAATTATGCCATTAGGAATAAACAGCTACAGATAAATATGTTATTTTGTCTGATCCCACTGATTTGGAGTAATATAAATACACCAAACATTTCAGTTTGTATTCCAAAATATCATATCACTGGATAGCAGCAATTTCAAACTGATGGAAATATAAACCAGCCTTTCAGATATGGGATATTTAAGTTTTAGTCTTTGATGGTGTGTTTTGTTCCACTGTTTGTTTCTGGGTGCCTTGCCCTCCTGTCAGTGAGTACACAATCGCTCTCTTGGGTTCTCACTGCAGTGACATATATGAGCAGGTTGCCTTTGTTGCTCCTGTTGCTGAACCCTGGGGAGTATATGCTTGTTCTCGTCTGTGTCCAGGCCAAGAGCAGCTTGAGAAGATGCTGCGCTGTAGATGGAGAAATAAACAGCCTATTCAATCGTGGATCGGAAGGGGGGATTCCCCAGATGTCCAAAGATTCTTGGGGCTTCCCCTGTTTAGTGACTGAAATGTGTCTTCTGGAGGACAGAAATGTCCTTTCAGCTGTGCTCTATGGGGAAATCAGAGCTCCTCCATGCTCAATCCAAGGACACATCTGTCTGCTAAATGTCATGGGTGGGATGGGGGGGCTGGTGGCCTGTGTGCCATTCAAATGTTACGGCTGGGTGCTCACCCTTCTGTGCTGTCTCTCCAGCCCCCACATGGACCCTGCCCCCTGCCACAGAGTCCTTGGTGGTAAGGTGTATGCTGGTTTATCTCTGCCCTGGTGTGCAGTGCTGACACACTCTGCTGTCCCTGTCTGTGTGCTGTGAGCTCTCAGATGGTTAACAAGCATTAACCAAACTGGTTATGGGGTTTAGCCTATGGCTAGCACAGCTGGTTAGCCCTTACCTGATGCTTGATATGTTGAAGGCTGTCTCAGAGGAATCAGGCCCCAGCGTTACCAGCAGGCAGGGTACAGGAAGGAAGCTGGCTGGTGCGGGTGCGCACAAGCATGGGCCCAAAATACCCACACTGTTTGTGCACCTGTTCGTTTTCCTGGAATCTTCCATTTCCTTAGAGTTTGCTTTTATTTTGAATAACCAGTTGGCAGCCGTTTGCAGCTGTTTTCCAGTTCTCTCAGCCATCCCCACGTCCCAGACTCCGCGCTCTCCTCTGTATCTGATGGCAGCATGGTGTGTCCGTCCCCACAGGCAAGCTGTGGACGCGCAGCATGAAGGTGGCCTACAACCTACTGCACAAGCTGGGGACCAAGCAGGAGCCCATGCTCAGGCCAGGGGACCGGGTGAGTGCGGGGAGCGGCTCTGTCCGTACACAGTGTGCCAGGCATGACCCTGATGGCGGCTTTCAGCTACCTTCACCGCTGCGGCTTGATGGATTTCTCCATCTCACGTGTTCCCTGCCGTCCTGGCGGAAAATGGAGTGACTTTGGAGTAGGGCCCAGAGCTTTCTTGTTAACTGCAGGGGCAAGATTAATTAGAGTGGAGTAGTTATTTTAGAAAGTTAGTATTGACTCCAGTCCCTAATGAAAATGTTTATGGGGTCCCTAGGCACAGCAAGGGGAGAGGCCTGGGGATTTAGCTGAGCAGACTGTCTGTCAGGCTTCTGGAAGATTGAGGGGATCTGCAGGCACTCAGGAAAAAGAGCAGGAGCTCATTAAAGACCCAGCGCAACCTGCACTCAAAGCGATGACCTGGCTAACATGTGACTCTGGCCTTCTGTTCCACAGGTGGCGCTAGTGTTTCCCAACAATGACCCAGCGGCCTTCATGGTGGCTTTCTACGGCTGCCTTCTAGCCGAGGTGGTCCCTGTACCAATTGAAGTGCCACTGACGAGGAAGGTGAGGGTCCTACTGGAGTAGAATCCCTGTTGGATCATCTGGACAGCGATGTCATCACTTACTGGTCACGTGACATGCCAGAATTCAGGATGACACTACCATGCGCTCCAAGATTTTTAAATAACTGCTCAGGACCACAACAAATAAACATGGGTGCGCAGTGAAGCCTGGAGGAAAGCCACTCTGTGTGATTATGCTAATAGGTTTACTTTTACCATGATACTTTTTATTTTTCTGCTACTTTCATTTGGAGGGTCATGAATAATTCAGCGGGCACCCAGTGGGGCTGAGGTGATTTTAACAACTCAGAGCACGCGTACTGTCATCAAACAGCGTCACCGGCGCTGCCCCCTGCTGGCCAGCTGTGACGAGCCCTCCACCACACCGTTGCCTGATTTCCTCTGTGTAATCGTTTGCTTCCTCCTTCCCCTGTCCGCAAGTCTGCCAGCTGCCCGTCTGTCTGTCACGGATGATGCCTTGCCTGCACGGTTATTTATTTGAGGTGTAACGCATGGGGTGGGGGGGGGGCACTCCACGCCGCCCCGGTGTTGATATCACGCTCCCACTATCACCCCAGCTTGCACCAAGACTTTCCCACGGGTAGCACACTGGTGTACACCTGTGATGTTATCCTGTCTTTCCCAGTAACTGGTGCGATAAACATCTTTGTTCTCAAACACATTTGCAGCGTAACATGACCCCTCTTTGTTATCTGATCGGTTCTGCTTAGTGTTACTCTCCTGTATGTCATATAAATTTTCCCGGATTTATCTGGCGGTTTGATCCATGTTCTCGGGTTCCTGTGCTGTGGCTGAGAGCTCCACTTCCTGTCCCCGCCCCCGCAGGATGCTGGGAGCCAGCAGATCGGCTTCCTCCTGGGCAGCTGCGGTGTCACTGTGGCTCTGACCAGCGATGCCTGCCACAAGGGACTGCCAAAGAGTGCCACCGGCGAGATCCCACAGTTCAAAGGTCAGCTGCCACGTTCCTCCCAAGTGGGGGTCTTCAGGTCACTTATGCCCACCAGTTCTGAGAAAGACACAGAATGCCTTGCGCAACCTTGTGTTGGGGTGCAGAGGCAAACTTGGGGCTGTCTGACATGTCTGCAGAGGTGTAAACAGTCCCCTTGGCTTTGCTGAACAGTGCAATCGATTCCAAAATGATCCTGGGTCTCCACTCCCCCACCTCCAGGTTGGCCGAAGCTTCTCTGGTTCGTCACAGAGTCCAAGCACCTGTCCAAGCCCCCAAGGGACTGGTTCCCCCACATCAAGGACGCGAACAACGACACGGCCTACATTGAGGTAGGGCTCAAGCCCAATTTAACAATGACACGACCCACATTGAGGTCAGGCTCGAGCCCAGTTTAATAGCAACATGGCCTGCATCGATGTCGGGCTCGAGCCCAGTTTAACAGCAACATGGCCTACTTCGAAGTCGGGCTCGAGCAAATTTTAATAGTAACACGGCCTGCATCGTTGTCGGGCTCGAGCCCAGTTTAACAGCAACATGGCCTACATCGACGTCAGGCTCGAGCCCATTTTAATAGCAACACGGCCTGCATCGACATCGGGCTCGAGCCCAGTTTAACAGCAACATGGCCTACATCGACGTCAGGCTCGAGCCCATTTTAATAGCGACACGGCCTACATCGACGTCGGACTCGAGCCCAGTTTAACAGCGACATGGCCTACATCGACTTCGGGCTCGAGCACAGTTTAACAGCGACAAGGCCTACATCAAGGTTGGGTTCAGCCTCCATCTAGGCTGGTCTTGAGCGACATAGTAGTGGTATTACTTTATTGATTCCAAAGGAAATTCCAAAAGTTACAGTAGCAACACACAAAAGTGACATGATTGTACATATGCAAAAGACACAGGATACAATGCTGTACAAAAGGACACAGTACAATAAAACTAAATTGCAAAATAAAGTGTGCAAACATTTAAATACACACTATTCTAGAGGGCTGGTGACTGTGTGGGGGGAAGGGGTCAGGGGGGATACTTGTTGGTGTATTTGATGGAGGCTGGGAGAAAAGACCTTAGATGGCACTTGCTGGAGCAGCGCAGCTGTGCAAGTCTGTTGCTGAATGTGCTTCTCTGTTTGACCAGGGTGTGATGCAGAGGGTGTGAGGCTTTGTCCAGTATGGAGCAAATCTTCTTGAGTGTTCTCTTTTGGATGGTTGTTTCAAAGGAATCCAAGTGGATTCCCAGAACAGAAGTAGCCTTTTTAATCAGCTTATTAAGTTTGTTTGAGTCCCTTCTTGTAGCATTGTTGCGCTAACATACCACCGCATAGAAGATTGCCCTTGCCACCACAGACTGGTAGAACTGATGTAACAGAGACCTGCAGACCCCGAAAGACTGGGGTCTCCTCAGGAAGTAGAGGTGACCCAATCCCAGTTTGTTGTCCAGGTGCACTCCTAGGTACCTGTATGTGTCCACCGCTTCCACATCCTCTCCATCAATAGTAATTGAAGACAGGAGGCTTTTTGATCTCCCTGAAATCAACCACCATCTCTTTGGTCTTCCCAATGTTGAGCAGTAGCTGGTTTGTATTGCACCACTCAGCAAAGTCCTTCACCAGCTTCCTGTATTCCCCCTCCTGACCTTCCCTAATACGACCAACTACGGCCATGTCATCAGAAAATTTCTGCATGTGACAGATCGCATTGTTGTACTTAAATTCAGCCATATAGAGAGTGAAGGGAGACAAGACCGTCCCCTGGGGCAGCCCTGTCCTGCTCACAGCCATGTCAGAGACACAGCCATGGTGTCTCAAAAACTGTGGTGTTCCCTTCTAGTAATCCACAATCCCGGAGACAAAGGGTATGTCCACATGCATGAGACAAAGTTTCTCCTTTTCTCCCTTATCAATGGCAGTATGGTGTTGAACGCACTAATCAAAAAACATGATCCTCACATCAGTGCCAGCCATGTCCAGATGGGAGTAGGCTCTGTCCAGCAGGTAGATCACCGCATCATCCACTCCAATGTGGTCTTGATAGGCAATCTGCAGGGGATCCAGAAATGTGTTGACCATCAGTTAGAGGTGAGCCAGGACAAGCCTTTCTGAGGTCTTCACGAAGTGAGATGTCAGAGCTACCGGTCGATAGTCATTAAGGGCCGAGGATTGCCTCTTGTTGGGGACAGGAACCAGGCATGACGTCTTCCACATTTTATATTATGCACAGCCAACTTTTTATATAATTTTTTCTGTTTAACGTGGCCTACATCAAGGTCGAGGTTGAGCCCAGTTTTCCCAAACACTAGAAAAAAAGTGAACATACTGCTCATAGGTCAGAGGTCATGGGCCTCTCCTGTTTTATTGGGCGTACCTAATGTGCCGATGCTTCAGTTTGGAGCAACTACTGAAATTCGGTCATATGACACGGCTGCATTTAATGTCACCCCCCACAGTACAAGACATGCAAGGACGGCAGCGTGCTCGGTGTGACGGTGATGCGGATCGCCCTGCTGACGCACTGCCAGGCACTGACGCAGTCCTGCGGATATACCGAAGGTAGAGCCCGCCCTGCTACGCGCCTGCTGTTCCTGAATCCCTGATTCAAGATAAAAACAACCTGTGTAGGAAGTCCAAAGGTAACCTTGAGATGCAACCTGTTAGCATGCTAACCCGCCGTCATGACCCTGTCCCCGTCTGCCTGCCCATTCCCTCTAGCTGAGACCATGGTGAATGTCCTGGACTTTAAGAAGGACGTGGGCCTGTGGCACGGCATCCTCACGGTGAGCGCCCCCTTACCACCCAGAGCTGCGCCGCGGACGCCTTACCGTCCTTTTTTGAGAGGTTGAAGGTGATGTCGCCCCGTCCTGCAGAGCGTCATGAACATGATGCACGTGATCAGCATCCCCTACGCGCTCATGAAGGTTAACCCCCTGTCCTGGATCCAGAAAGTGTGTCAGTATAAAGGTGAGCCTTTGGTCGCCGTGGCGACCCTCTGAAAGGACAGCCGCACAAGGTCTCATTTTCAGAGCTGACTTCTTCCAGCAGGCACAGCTATACACAAAAGCATAAATAGATACAGCGGCAAGTGGGTCCCACGCACACTGTACTTTCTAGAAGGTTCTGGGTTAAACTGAAAACAGATATGCTGTTACAAATCCATGAATCTCCAACTGTTT
>JABJVO010000078.1:24236820-24251774 GCA_026770805.1 Boulengeromyrus knoepffleri
TATGGGTTAAATGCAGAGGACACCTTTCGTTGTTGCGCACTGTGTGCTGTGCTGTGGTGTGTTAACAATGACCACTGGTCACTAAATTCTAATCAATTAAACCTAATTTGTAAGAACAGTATAATTTCAGAGCAGTGACCGTGTGCCTCTAACAATACCAAGAATTATGACCATTTTTTTAATAACACAAAAAAAGACGTGCTGAAAACCTTCTGTGAGCCTTCAGTTTGGCAAACACAGTGCACTCTACAGGTTTCTGTCAAAACAGCACCCCCTATGTAGATGGTACGGACCCTGTGAATAAGAAACGAACTTCAGCCTAATTGGTTGCATAAGATTGGTAAGTGTCACACTACTACTTAAATAGGTACAACATGAGAGGATCCCCTTGCAAATATAAATTTGGTGTCAGTACAAGGAGGGGAGAAGCTAGACATCACCTTGGGCCCCCTGAGAAAATGCCACCTTGGGCCCCCTGCTCTATTTGACACTTTCAATCGCTCAGCTGATTCTGCCCCCTGAATCTGTCATGGTATCCTTGCCTCTCCGACGCCCCTGAATACAAGGAACAGAAATGAGGTGATAATTGTGATATATAGTAAACCGCCTTGATTAGTAAATCAAATGAACAAAAAACTGACCTATACTCACATAAAACAGCTAAATGGCATGAATAAAAGAAACTAGCTGTGAAAACCTTTTGTTATTATAGTCTTAGTATGAACAAAAGCATTATTGACACGTGTTATACATGATATTAGCATTTAATCAGCACCTAACATAGAAAACAGTCCACCTGCTGACTGTTATGGTCAAATTGTCTTTTAATAAGATATGGCTTGGCCATTTGATTTATACTAGTGAAAATAACATTCAAACTAAGAAAAAATTATTTTTACTAATAAGAATATGAATTCTGGATATCTGTAATTAATTTTTACTTTTCCAAATCCTGTTGGGCAGGAGGCAGGGACCTGAACATCAATGACCCCAGTCAGATTTGTTCCCCCCCCACGGCACATCATCTCTCCTTGAGTTTCTGGGCTCCCGGTTGCTGCGGTGCCCTTTAACTTGGTCCTACTTTTATTTCAAGGCTCCAAAGACCAGCAGATGGCAGACTAGCATGTGAGCAGAGTAACACTTCAAATGAAAATCAACCTGAGTGAAGTCCAGTAGGAAATAAAACAAACTATAGAATGGCTGAACGGAATAGTATTCGTAATGCAAATTTATGCAAGGGAATGCTAATTCCGCTAGTGTTTGATGCTAACATAAGATGGTGAAAAGTCCAAAACTGTGTGTGTTTGTATGTGTGTGGTCATGTATATATTACATTGTAGGGACCAATTGTCCCCATAATGTGAATAAAACCTATTTTGACCTTGTAGGGACTTTTTTTCAGTCATTATTTTGTATAAGATGTTGGGTACACCATCAATACATTAATTATTAATTAAATCTGTTATTGTGATATTGCAGTGAATCTCATTCAGTTTTTAAAGAATGATATGATTAAAATCCACAAAATGCCATTTTTAGACATGCCATGTGCTATCTAGTTTTGGGTTAGCAAATTTAGTTAAGGCACAAAATAGAGAAAAATGTCAATTCTGTTACCATCAACTCTGTTCATGGTTTAAACAGTGTAGCGATAGCTTTGACAGTGAGTAAGATGCAAATATTCTCCACTTACATGAAAGAATTTTGCATTGTTTTACATTTATTACAATTTCTGGGTAATTTTAACATAAATGAAAATGAATAATTTGTGTTCTAGGTAGATGAAGCTGTCAGCAGAAACTTGTGGGAATGACACCACCACAACATCATGAAACAGACTCTGAACTACGGATATCCAGATTACATTAGTGCAGGCTTAGATGGGCGCATAGGTCCGTCAGTCTGCTATTATATTATACAGAATAACTATGCAGTAAGACATTGGTAGATTGAATAAATTGCAGTTCTTTTTTAGGATTTTCAATTTGAATTTAAATTTGTTTCAAACAAAGGTTATGACAAAGAAAAATACAAAATGGGAGAACTCCAAATTATACAGAGATAGTCACGAATTAAAGATTTTGCTGAAAAAGAACACACCACAATGAAATGTGTTCTCTGCATTTAACCCATATGTGACATAGCAGGGGGCAGCTAATCCAGCACCCAGGGAGCAGTGCTTGGGGGTGGTACCTTGCTCAGGGTACCTCAGTGGTGCCTTCCTGGTTGGGGATTCAAACCAACAATCTTTCATTTACAAGTGCGCTTCCCTAATCATTAAGCCACTACAGCCCAACCACTGTCTGACACGACCAGAAACACCTCCAGAGACTGGCACGCATTTCTGAATCCCCTCAATCAAAAACATGGAAACAAATAGGAAGACCCCGCAGTGTTACGGCCACGGGGGCGGACAGGGGCAACTCCTCTGACGCCAATTAGTTCTCCTTTAAAACAGAGGAGAAGAGACTGAACTAATCGCGGAGTATTGAGCCGAGGAAAAGACGCCGTGCTGAGCATTTTCTTGTCCTCCGTCTTCCCGATCTCCCTTGCCTTGCCCGTTTACCTACTGTCAGATCCTTACTTTTTGTGCCTTCCTTCCGCAGTCCAGTTCCCGTCCCTAACTTACCTGCCCTGCTGAGTCCGGCTTACCCTGTCCTCCAACCCTCCTGTTCGTCCGTCCTGTGTTTCTTCGTGGGACTGATCTACTGGCTACCATACCCTGTTTCTGGACACCGACCACGATTCTCGCCTGCCGCTTCCAACTCTGTTTGCCTGCTCTCTGCCCCAAGAGAAGCCCCATTCTGTGGCACAGCCCCTCCGCTGTCCCTAGCGGCTGCACCTCCCCTCAGGGGCTGTGAGGGGGATTTACCTGGATTTACTCACCTGCTGATTGTCTTATTAAAGCTCAGCTATCCTCGTATTCCTGGATCCTTGTCTCCTTTGCTTACTTCTTGTGGCACGCAGAGGTTCGAAGGCTCTTTTTTCATAATGTGCTGATAAAAAATATCAGACAAAAGTACCAAGACACTAAAGAAGAGAGAGTGTGTCAGATGATGTCACAAATTGTGCCAGGAAAGATCATAGAAGAATTACAAACTACAGGAAATTACACAGACCTCACTTGGTATTTCAAGGAAGTGGTTTGGCAAAAGGAACCAAAGTGAACTGTCTTTCTTTGGCTTTTGGGGAATTACAATATTTTTAATTAGTGGCAATTTAAAAACATTGACACCCATGACCTCTGGCTGTGGCTGCATTCACACTTTACAATGCAACATGGCGTCCAAAGAGGAAACAGTGGCTTCTGAAGACAAGCTGAAAATACAGGGTAAGCAGTATATACTTTACAGAAAATGACATTCATTTTAGTGTTACTTGCTAATTATTTGCTACCCTTCAGTCCATTATAAGCAGGGGTTAAATACAGACAGAGCCCGGCGGAGCCCTGCTCGGCCTCCTTCAACTTGCTCCAGAATTTAGTAAAAGATTGCAAGTAAAAAAAAAACATCCAAAAATGACTATACAAAAAATATAAAAGTTTTACACCATTTTTTGTTTTCCAATTATAATGCAATTAAAAGAAATATATTTATAATATTTCCACATGGCTGCCAGTCGAAATGTGCATTTCCTGTTTGTGTACATGAATAACAAAGCAGCCACCGCTCAAAGAATGCTGACATTGAAGTCTGCACGAGTCAAATGATCAATATCCTGTCACGTCGGCGGGGAGAAGCATGACCCAGAATGCAACTTATGCAGGGGAACCCCATGACTGGGGCGTTTATTGAGCAGTTTGGGGAACAAGCTAGACAATGATGGAACTAAGGACTACACAGCTACGAGGAACTTACATACAAACACTAACTAGGGCACTGACAAGACACAGCTGGGAGCACTACATGTGGGGGCTGGAAGGGAAGGTAGGGCTCACAAGCATCGGTGGGGCACGTTTGAGACCACGCCCGAGGGGAGACGCGAAGGTAGAACAGGAGAAGCTGGGCGGGACGTGACATATCCATCACAGTCCTTTATTCAAAAAACAAGCTAAATTGGGCAAACATAGCAGAAACTACCTCTGTTTACACACCATCAGTGAAGTTATCTGTGTTTACCCATGTTAACCCAACATGTCAACTGCATACACACACATACACACACACACTAGTCAGAGCTTTCAATATGTACAGCAGGCCCTTAGGAACAAAACAAGCCCTCATGCAAGCCAGTCGGTTTAGTCTGGCTGATTAGTAAGTGCTTTTAACCAACCACACCCAAATGTGGTGACTAATTACCCTTTCTGGTGATGGACCTGTGGAACATCCAATAACCTGGAGTTCCTCGAACACAGAAGGAACAAACAGCCAATCAAACAATGAGATTAATGACATTATCACAAGCATGGAAGCATTTTTGAAAAATATTAAGGATATTAAACCAGCAATGGAATGCAGAATAAAAAACTACAATTCAACAAGTAAGGCATTTATTTACAGTTTGAGACTGGGGCAACTGGACATAGCATAAGAACATAAGAAATTTACAAACGAGAGGAGGCCATTCAGCCCATCAAGCTCGTTTGGGGAGAACTTAACTAATATTTTTGAATATATTTTAAAATATTTTTTTAATGGGGGCACATGCTTGTTAAGTTAAAAAAGGAAACAAATTTATGAGGCCCTTTGGCAAACGAGGCCCCAGGCAATTGGCTACCTATGCCTATGATAAAAGCACCAATGGGAAGAGCTCTGGAGGAGCTCTGACAAAGTATCTGTAAAAATAATAATAATCAGATGTCAATTGTGTGTGATTTTCATTTTGCTGAGGGGCAGCTGTACTACAAACTGACGAGAGATCTTGTGGTTCTGTTGTTTTAAGCTGTGAAGCAAACAGCAACTCCTCCTGCCCACACAAACCATGCACCACAAGAGGGCGCTTTTTGCTCTGTGGCTACTCTGTGTCTACTCATACTCAGTCTGAAAAAAATGGAATCAGTGAATCCCTAGTTACCGCTGTAGTTACTCACCCAATTTCTTCTCCTGGCGGTTCCGTTGAGCCTCCGGTTCCGCTGGATCCGTAGGTGGTGGAGTCATACACGGCTATCAGACCAGGAGAGGCAGAGCAGGAACTGGCTGGGCGTGACTGGGTAGCTGTAGGGCTCGGTGCAGGAGTGACAGGGATTTTAAGTTATAATTTAAAAGTATTCATGATGTAGTGGACAAAAGCATTGAGACGCCTGGCCATTACACCTGCAGGAACTTTTATGACATCCCATTCTAAATCCATAAGCATCAACATCCAGCTGGTCCCCCACTTTGCAGATATATCAGCTGCCACTCTCCTAGGAAGGCTTTTCACAAAATTTCTGTGGGAATTTTTTCCTATTCATCCAGAAGGCCATTTGTAAAGTCAGACACTGATGTTGTATGTGAAGGCCTGGCTCTCAATCTCCGTTCTAGTTCAGCCCAAAGGTGTTCGATGGTGTTGAGGTCAGGGTTCTGTGCAGGCCAGTCATGTTCTTCCAAGCAAAACTCATCCAACCATGTCTCTATGGACCTTGCTTTGTGTACTGGGGCACAGTCATGCTGGAACAGAAAAGGGCCTTCCTCAAGCTGTTCCCATAAAGTTGGAATCATAGAATTGTCCAGAATGTCTTGGTATGTTGAAGGATTAAGAGTTCCCTTCACTGGAACTAATGGGCCTAGCCCAACCCCTGAAAAATCACCCAATACCATTATCGCTCCTCCACCAAACTTTACAATTGTCACAATGCAGTCAGGCAAGTAATGTTCTCCTGGCTTTCACCAAACCTAGACTAATCCATCTGACTGCCAGACAGAGAAGAGTGATTTATCATGCCACAGAACATCTCCACTGCTCCAGACTCCAGTGGTGGTGTACTGTATGCTACTGCATGAGACTCATGGCATTGCACTTGGTAATGTGAAGCTTGCATGCAGCTGCTTGGCAATGGAAGCCCATTCCATGAAGCTCCCAGTGAACAGTTCTTGTGCTGCGGTTAATACCAGAGGAAGTTTGGAACTCTGCAGTTACTGAGTCAACAGAGTGTTGGAGAGACTTTTACACACTATGCACCTCAGGTCCCAGAGACCCCGCTATGTTACTTTATGTGATCTACCACTTCATGGCTGAGTTTCTGTTGTCCCCAAAATGCTTCCACTTTGCAATAATACCACCTGCAGTTGACCATGGAATTTCATGCAGGAAATGACTGAATGCAAAGGTGCCAAACTGTGACAGTAGTAGAGCTGTCACAATTATTCGATTAAATTTGATTATTAAAAAGCATCAATTCAAGTTTTCCTTCTCAATTACTCGCCAATTTGGCAGAAGGAAGACGCCGCATGCAGGATATGGGTCCAGATAAAGAGCTAAAGCATCAGTTGTGTGGAAACATTTCACATTAAATGTGAATGAAAATGCAGTCGTCTGTCAGTATTGTAAAGCAGAACTTAAAATATCACCACAGCATGACTGCAATGCAAATATACCTTAAGAGAAGACATTCAGATTTCGTGGACTCACCCAATAATGCGAGGTTAGCCATAGATATGTGCCATTTGGCCTCTTGAAGTAGCCTAGCCTGTCTTTTTCATCACTTACTTAAATTATTTTTCTTATCATGATCCCTGTATGTCAGAATATTCACTGTTAAAACAAAGGTTAGCCCTATCTTTTGGCCGCATCATTTTACATAATAGGGTACATAATAACCAATATTTTTTGTGTGTTTTGAGTAGGGCTGAACAATAGACCTACTAGAAAAAAACTACAATGCAATATTTAGGTGCTGAAAATTAGCTATATAACCGAATGTAGAGCTTACCTACCAACAGAATGTCACATATGTTATTGGTGTAGCCGTGGCTTGTGCCAACAGACACAAAGCAGTGCTAATAAATCACTTGCTTTTGTTCAATACTGTCACTATGGATTACAAAATATTTCCATCCAGAGGAATATTAATGTATTTTCATTAATCAGAATCTATTTTTCCTTTAGCTGTACAGTACTGTATGCAGCATGTCAAAATTGCTGCTGTGAAAAAAGTCTATTCACATCAGAACTGTGATTATTAGTGATAATGAGTGTTTAATAAATGCTTCTCTAATAAATATTTTAAATATATTTAAAATGTGCTTCTAGAAATATGGAAAATTGCTAGTATGTCTGAAGTATGTGTAGAGGGTTGTTTTACTACACACACAATCAAATACCACAATACAACACTTCCACTCAGAAAGACTTACACAACGCATTATACGGAATTAATTTTAATCTGTTTATTCACTAAAATTGCAGCTGGATAAAACGTTTGTTTAAAAAGGAAGTTGGGCTCGTACAGTTATTTTTTTATGATTACCTGCGATCTGACACAATACAGAAGGTACTGTAATAGTCCTGGTTAGTTCATCTCCAGGCCTGTAGATGGCGCTCCAAGAGTGGTGGGATTGGGAGACGGGCAATGGCTAGACGCAGATTAAAATACGGTGCAAGCCGTTTGCCACGAAAATTGATGTGTTGTCTTCTTTCCCATCACAGGTTGGTTAATATGTGTGTTTTATTTACAAACGGTTGTGAATGTAAATGGTAAGGATGTGTTAAAAAGTTTCTGTGATGAAAGTATACATATAACTTATGCTGATACCGAGTTTTGCACTGAAGTTTTCATGGCGCTAGCGAAGGAAGTAGAACAAGGGTGAGGGTAAAATGCGGACTGTTTACAAACAATGGACTCCGTGTTTATAAACAGACGTGTCGCAAATGACGCACGCCGCGTAGACAGATCACGTGGCATAGAAAGAAACCCATACGACGTTACCTAATCACGGGGTGCGTTCGAGGTGTCTACAGCTGACGTGACGTGGACCGCCATGCTGAGCTCGTCGAAGGCTCTTTTATTTACGTTCGGCGGAGTCCGCATTTTACCCTCACCCTTATAAAACTAGTCCGGTAGACAGTGTATTCTTATTTAAATGGATATATTGAAATGCAAACAGTAACGGTATTAATGCCATTTGAAAAGTTGCATGCATCATATTGTGCAGTGTTAAATGAATGCTTTCATGGTGTTGAGTTTATGATCAGATGTTAATGGAGTCATAAGTCATGTCTGGAACACAGCGCTTGATATGGTGCATTTGATAGAGAATTGTTAACTCTTATGTGTGATGACTCGCAGAATAAAATACGCTGCAAGCCGTTTGCCACGAAAATTGATGTGTTGTCTTCTTTCCCATCACAGGTACTATTCATGGTACAGCGACACACACGCGCACGGGCGTGGGTGTAACATATGCACCATGTACTTTTACTATACTGGAAATATATTTAAGTATGCTATTTTTTTACAAGGGTAAATTGACCATATGTGAAACTGGGTGTGCACCCTGAAGTGTATGGTTGGTTCCTAACTGGAGGAAATAGCAGTGTGTGTGTGTGTGTGTGTGTGTGTGTGTGTGTATGCATATGAAATAAAGGATTACTCGAATTGAGTATCACTCATAAAATGCTAATAGCATAGGAAGGCCAGCCTGTGAGGAGTGTGTATCTGCTGTGAGCTGTAGGTACCAGGGGGCGCTACATCACCAGCGTGATCCTCTGACAGCTTCACCCCCTGCTGATGGGTCAAAACCATGTTGTCACAGATTTGAGTAATGGGACCATTTAATCCCGGCAAAAACAATCAAATCAGGTAATTTTGTACAAATTATGGTGACGACTTGGTGGTAATTATTATTACTAAGCACTAGCATGTAACTTAACTTTGACTGTGCATTGACTGGCAACTGTCAGGGTCAGTGCTTGTCTGGCCCTGTCCCATGTGTCTTTTTGCCGTTTGGCCAGCAGTTTCCGCTGGCCATCCCGTTTGGAGTTCCCCCAGTGTGTTTCCCTACCACAGGGCTCAGAGGCCTGAGGCCTGTCTCACCTTTATGTTATATTTTTATTTTATCCCCTGGGGGGTATTCCATGAAAGTAGCTAAAGAAAGCCAGACTTAGCCTCATGTCATTCCACTAACTCAGTTCAGCTTTAACTAATCAAGAGTGATGTCTCGTTGAGGGAGACATTTTACTCGCAACTTCACTTGGTGGTTGATGGATGCCCATGAGGTGACACTCCTCTGGTCATGGGTGACTTCAATGCGACCACAGGCACTGACAGGGCTGGTTATGAGGATTGTATCAGTCCCCATGGGTCTGGAGACCAGGGTGAGAGTGGCTCCATGTTCTTTGACTTTGCGAAAGATCATTGCTGGATCCTGGTTCCAACGCCCTGAGCCGCATCATTGGACTTGGTACTCCAAAACTGGTGGTGCGGCAAAGGAGATTGATCACATCCTTGTGGGCAGATGCTGGAGGCTCCTGCAGAACATCAGGGTCTACAGAAGTGTCCAGTTTGTGAATTCTGACCACAGACTTGTTGTTGCTACTCTGGAGATTCAGCTTAGATGCAGTAGGCTACCATCTACTAGGAGACTTCAAGATCAAGCTGTTTCTGAAGAGTTTACATGCAATTTTCAAACTTGAGTGTGACTGCTGACTCTAATGTGATGTGGGAGACCTTCTGTGATAAGACCCTGAAGGTTGCCGTGGGTTGTGTTGGTGTTGCCAGTGTCCCCAGAAGGAGATGTTTCATCTCGCAGGGCAGCCTGGATATTATCAAGAGGAGTTGCAGCACACGACTTGATGGCAACTCCAGTCTGTACCGGGAACTGAGAAGGACGGCTGTGAGGGCTCTGAGGGCAGATAAGGAGACGTTTGTTAGACGAATCTGGGAGATGGTTTGTTTACTGATCATTGTACATTTTTGTATTGACAGATGTATGACATTCCATTGCAAACATACATTTTGCAGTGTTTTGTGCTTCTTTGAATAGCGCTGGGCAGTATATCCATTCATCCGATATACTTGTTATAATTTCCCATGCGGTATGAATTTTAATACAACACCATACCGTAGCAGAGCTGAAACAACAACTGTGATTGTGTTTATAATGTAATGGAAAATATTATAGAGCTGGCAAGATGGCTCCACTTAGTGACACGCAGCCAACATGCCGGCAGTGGACTGCGGCAAACTCCCCCTGCTGCCATAACCTGGAGAGCCTTTGTAACCCCGGATGGAGGTGGGCTCCAGGCAGGGAGGCAGACCAAGGGGGCTCCAGCTCAGGAGTCCATGGCTTTGCCGAATTCAGGGGCTGTACCCTTCTAAGGCTGCATTAGAAGAAGCATTAGTAGAAGATACTGAATGCGTCAAAACAGCTTGACAAGGCTGTCCCATTTCCTCCTTCAAATGCACTCTAGAAATGTGTTGCCCTTTTTCCAAGTCACGAAGGATGCACCCAATAGATCCTTTGAAATCTGACATTTTCCAAGATTCATTATGCAGAGGTAAAGTGGGTGTGTCCCAGGTAGGTGATTGTAGTAGCACTTTGTGACTCAAGAGTAATCCTGCATTCAATTATCCCTCTCCGAGTCAGAACTAATAAAAACGTCACGAAAAACGTCACTTCCCTTCAGAAACACGCTTCCTTTCTGACGTTGATGTCGGACAGAATTTTGTTGTCCGAGATTCCCCCGTGACGTAATTTCAACACGGTGGCTTACAAAGTCAACAGTAATTTTATTTTATAAATATTTTAAAATGTTTATTTTGTTAAATGTATTAATAGTTATAAATATAATTGCACGTGGTCAATTTAGAGAATACCATATCACGACTGTAAATAGTATCCTAGCATGCAATATCAGATTTTTACCAGACTTGTTAGTGTCTTTGGTTTGTTTGTAGTTTGTTTGCCTCTCGAAAAAAGAATATCGCTATGGATCTACTAAAATATTTTATAAATCTTTTAATGTAGTTTGACTAGTTCATGTTTCTTGTTTGTTTGTCTCTCGGATAAAAGAATCTCACTCCAAAACTACTAAAATATAAAGCAACAACACACAACAGCGTGTTCATGGAGGCAGCCATGTTTGTTCCGAGATGTGTAGCTTGACCGGTAGATTGGTAGGTTTCCGACTTCCGAGAGATAATCGAACTCAGGATAAGGGCAGGAACAGCTGGTGACAACCAGACTGTCCCATTTGACAATGCTTTCCTAAATTTGGACATAGCTCATGGGTGTTTCTCAATAAGTGTACTTGACCGTACTTGTGTTCTTGTGTACCTGTTTTACGTCATCTTCCATTGTCAAGGACCAGTTCCAATACTAAGAATACAAGTACAGAGGACGGTAAAAATCCCCGCCTGTTGTTCTTGCCACTCCCCAAATATCAAGGATACATCAGTTCCATGATTCGTTGCACCCCAAGTTTGTTCTTGGGAGGCAGGTTAGCAAGACCAGTCTTGCTGGATCCACAAGTACGATTTTTGTGTTTTTGGGGTTGAGAGACACCCCTTGTCCTTAAATGCTGATCTTTAACCTAGGAAATGCAAAGGAACAGAAGCATTTGGGTTGGGGCTGGATTTTAGGTCAGTGGGATTCACGGGTATGGGATAAGTTTAAAGTAGTGTTATAGTACTCGAAACTTCTTGCCACGAGAGGTTTTGTACTCATCTCGGAATTGACTCTATTTTGACTCGGTCTTTTCTCAGTCTCGGACATAGAGGACTCATGGTTTTATTCCAAGAGCACTCATCAAAATGCCTTAGTATTCATCTGTTTGTTAACACAGTTCTGTGATTCGGTATAAAATGTCCTGCTTCAAATTTCAAATGCAACCAATAAGGTGTGTCTTATTTGAAAATAATGTTATATTTGTACAGAAGCATTTATATGGAAATTTTAAGAAATTTACATTTTTGTGGAGCTGGGGGACAGGGAGTGAGGAGGCTGGGTGTAAATAGCCCAATAGATGCTGTGTGACTTTTTCCACCTGGGTGGAAATAAACACCCTTTTAGTTTAATGTCACAATTCCACACCCTGTGTTGTGAGATCTGTCTTTGTGTTAAGCAGGCTCGTTCTTCCTGTAAGATTCTGTAAGTCTGTAGAGAACACTTTGTGGTTGTATGTGATTCTCCCAAACCAGTGACACAATCCTTGTTGTTGTGCATCAGACTTGCAAGAAAATACTTGCGCATCTATAATTTCAAGCTCACAAACTGGCGGCTTTATTTATGCTCATTCTGGTCTATTCCTCACATTTGACTTCCAAGGGTTGGGATTCCCCCCTCCATAGGGGACAGATAGATAGCAGTGAAGATTCCCCATTCATGCTGTAAATCTATGTTATGTTGGTCATTCACTTTAAGACTAATTACAAAATATTGTAGAGTATTGTAACACAACTACGGTGAGATAAGTGAGGTAAAGACTGACATCTGCTCAGTGCGAACACAGCGGTATCAGTGACACCCCCTTCCCCTGACCCGTCTGATGGTTCTGCTGGGCCAAGTATCTCATGCTTTTACAAAGGGCTGACTTGTGGAGATGGATATAAAAATGAATGTGCATACGGTAGATATAAAGTGTACACACCCCTGTTAAACTTCCAGGTGTTTGTGATGTAAAAAAATGAGACCACGATAAATCATTTAAAAACTTTTCCCACCATTAATGTGACCTATAACTTTACAATTCAATAGAAAAACAAGCAAATCTGTTTGGGGGGAAAATATAAATAACAAAAAGACAATAAGCTGGTTGCATAAGTCTGTACACCCTTAAACTAATACTTTGTTGAAGCACTTTTTGATTTAATTACAGCATTCAGTGTTTATGGGTAGGAGTTTCTCAGCATGCCACATCCTGACTTGGCAAAATTTGCCCACTCTTCCTTGCAAAAGTGTTGTAACTCTGTCAGATTGCGAGGGCATCTCTTGTGTACAGCCCTCTTCAGGTCACCCCACAGATTTTCAGCTGGATTTAGGTCTGGGCTTTGGATGAGCCATTCCAAAACTATAATATTCTTTCTTTCATTTTCTATACCTTTTGTCACATTACATCCAGGAAAATAAAATAATCTGTATGTACATGTTATAGCCCCCATTGTCAGTGTGAAAATGAAATTTTAAAACATTTTGGACAATTACAAAAAATCAATTAGTGAATTACCTGGTTTGGTAAGAAGGAAGTTCCAGGTTTGGTCACCACAATGTAATAACCCCCCCCCAACACACACACACATATACTGTCACGTTCGGAGGCGAAGGAAGACACAGGGCTGCGTGACTCCTCAGGGAAACAGGGTTTATTCGGGGAATCCGGCGAGACATGGACAGACATCATGACAATACAATGACGGAACTGGGGAATACTGACTGAGACACGGACTAAATACTAAAGACTAGCCAGAAATAACAGGACACAGGTGATCACAATCAGAAATTGACACGAGGTAACGAGGGGGCGTGGCACACACGAGGATCGTACGGAGCTGGGCGTGACATATACATAGGAGCATTATATTATTTTATTATAGAGGCAATATGAGAGCTAAAGTTGCAAAGCAGATTTAAGTATAATAGCAAATTTTTAAAAGTGGCACAATGTCAGGGTCAGCTCCTGTTCCACTCTGTGTCCCTTTCCTGTTTGGCCAGCAGGCGTTGCTGGTCATCCTGTCCCTTGTGTTGTCAGTCTTTGTGTTTTCCTTAGCTCTCTGTCGGCTGCATAGCTCAACTTGTTGAGCGTGTGGTTGTTTGTGAACCTTTTTGTCCCATGTTTGAATCCTCCTACTCTGTTTTTGTATTTGTTCCTACACTGTAAAAAATGATTCAGTGGCCATGTAGATTTTAAATAAATTATTAAGTAAAATATATTAAATATAATTGTGTCCTACATTTTCTGGCACATTTTTACGTTAATATTAAATAAAAATCTTGGGAATTAAATCTGCTTATTCTTGTTAAATAAAACACTAGCATTTTCTTTAGGTAAGTTTATGTGAGTGAATCCAACCTTATTTCATTATGTTGTTTTTAATTAAAAATTAATTGAAAACCATTGAAGTCACTTCCTGTCATCAAGTGTGCGCTTTTTTGGAAGCAGCAGGCCATCACCTTGCCAGAAGACGTTGGATAAGAATTCAGGAGGTGAGTACTGTATCTCTTTTCTTCCCCATCACAGTGGCAGCTTAGCGAGTTATAGCACCTAGCGATAAATTTAGCAACTTTTTGGACAAGGTCTACCTCATTAAAACCGCTAAATTATTCTTGCAGTTCATTAGGTGTTAGTTAATTTTATTCGTATCTTAAACTTTGTGGCAAACATTAGTGTATTCTGACGAACGTCTTCTAGTTTAGCATGTTTAGCCCATTCGGCTAAAGTTGGTTTTGATCAGCATGACGTCAATTATCTTTAAATAATATTTTACAAACTATTTAATCTAAAATAGATAATGTCTTTTAAGTGAGTTCTGCTTGTTCGGTGTCAACATTTGTTATAGTATTACTATTTTGTACATTGCTTGTTTCCTCACGCGTTCTGTTTGAATTGGCTCGCGCCCCAAACTCCCGTCAGGATCAACGCAGCTTGTCTTATAATGGATGGGTAATCCATTTTGGTTTCGCTGGTTATTATCTTAACTGTGACTGCAAGTAGTTATAATTGGTATATTTCTTGTAACCTCAAACGGATTGGTAAACATGACGTCCATTTGTGCTTATTTCAGGTGTGCGTCGGTTACAGAATATGTGATCTCACGGGCTCTACAATCAATCAAGGAAGCTGTGTGAATGTTTTACTAGAGGAGTGATCATACCTTTTTGAGGTGGTCCATCTACTTGACCACACCAACACCCTTCTTGGTTTCCCTGTACAACCCTGTTTACATTCGTGCTATGTTTTTCATCTTCGGAATTTTATAAGAAAACCATTGAATAAAAACTGTCATTTTTCATCGTCAAGTAGTTTTTTAGATACATGCTCTGATTCCCTGCTAGCATACCATTTTTTACACACTGAACCTTTTCCCATGGTTATGTTTC
>JABJVO010000078.1:24333321-24343566 GCA_026770805.1 Boulengeromyrus knoepffleri
GTTGAAAACTACAACAAACGACTGCAGGCTGTTATCCAACAAAAAGGATACACAATTGACTATTAATATCCAGAGGGCTAATAATTTTGACCATGGCAGTTTTTGGTTTCTGTGGAATATTTTCATTTCTGTGTGAAAAGTAAAATAATGTAAGCATCCAAAATAAAACTGAGATGTCTAAAAACAGCCATGTTAAATATTATCTGCTCTATTTAACAGCACTTGGGAAATACTTTTAAAACAATGAGATTTTCATAGGGGGGCTAATAATTTTGGCCTCAACTGTAAATAAGCCATTGTTGGCTATGGTACAAAGGTGTCAGAACACACAATGCATTGCAGCTTGCTGCGTATAGGGCTGCATAAGACCGGTCAGAGTGCCCTTGCTGACCCCTATCCACTGCCAAAAGTGCCTACAATTAGCAAGTGAGCGTCAGAACTGGACTGTGGGGCAATGGAAGAAGGTGGCCTGGTCTGATGAGTCACATTTTCTGTTACATCAATTGGACAGTCAAGTGCATGTGCGTTGTTTACCTGGGGAAGAGACAGCAACAGGATGCATTATGGAAAGAAGGCAAGCAGGTGGAGGCAGTGTGATGATCTGGGCAAATTTCTGCTGGCATTCATGGGGGTGTTACTTTGACACGTAACACCTACCTAAACATTGTTGCAAACCCAGTACACCCCTTCATGGCAAAGGTATTCCCCAATGGCAGTGGACATCTCCACAGGACACCTTCAGAGGACTTGTGGAGTCCATGCCTCAGCAGGTCAGAGCTGTTTTGGCAGCAGTGGTTTTAATGTTATGGCTGATCAGTGTATAAACAACTGTTAACCCACCTGGTAACCCACTGCCTTGTTCCCTGTGTTTCCAGGGAGAATCTCTACCTTCCCTGTGACTCTACTAGTTAAGCGGATAGAAGATGGGTGAGTTACAGCAGCAATAATGGTGTCCTCCCAGCACCAAATACCCCAAAAATGTTTGCATTACTTATTAGCCAGACGAGAACTCAGAACGGGAAGTGGGAAAGGCAGCTAACTGAAATTTATTCTGCAAAAACCACAATCTCGAGCTACAGTTAGTTTCGATCCCATCTCATCTGGGTTGGCGAGATGGCACAGGTGTCCGAAAGCAGGTGAAGATTCGAAAATGGCAGTAACTCTAGGCTTGAATTTACCACTGGAAGCATACAAAACCTTGGGGAGACTGATCCCCACCAGAAGAGAGCTTTTTTGTTTTACCTTACAGAAATGAACCGTTGGTGAGGCCCTATACCTGACAGCCCACAGTGACCCCACCCTTCACAGTCTAAGTATTACAAACCTAAATTGCTTCCCCTGAAATATATACATATATATGACAAACACCGATATTTCTATCGTTATATTCAAACATCTGTATCCATGCATCTTCCATGCCCCATTGTCCCTAGGCATGAGTATCTGTACACATATTTGCTGGAATATGTGGAATATACACGTATAGCACCCGAATTATTAAATTACAATGAGATCCGCGTTCAAACTGTTCAACCTTCATTTTTACTAGAAATTAAATTGAACGTTTAAATTTAGCATACAGGTGAAGAGACACTCGTCTTTTTAGTTTTCTACAAATACAGTTTTAGTTTGCATATGCTTCTGAATGTCTAATTTCGGTTTCTGTGAGGCTTTTTCAAAATAAACATCGGTGGAGTTCTTCACATTTTTAATTCCCCAAATCCACACTATTAATAAACATTAGAGGGTAGGTATTGGGAGGGGACGTGCTCTGGCGGAAGTGACGTTGCCTTTTTTTTTTAACTCATGAAAGTGCTACCGGTGTTGAATTGCCGCTCCAAGGGCAGAAGAGACCGGTTGTCCTGCAGAAGTGGTAAGTCTATCTAGCATTCTTTGCAGTTCAGCTGTTATTTCGAGGTGGATAAGTATTGAAAAATAGCTCAGTACTTCTGCTGGTTGCTCTTTTTGACATTGCAGGCATGGATGCAGTAAGTTCGCTTGGAAAAAGCCAAGTAACTCGTCTCTAGTCTGCACGTCTCAATAAAACACGTTTTCTTAGTGTTGTGTTAAATGCTCATATTTATTTATATTATCGTGTTTTGTTTCGTTTTTAATTAAAAATAAGTATGTAGGGCTGTTAGGGATAATTATCCGAACTCGTAATACAGTACTGCGACCTCGTGTCAGCCATGCGGCATCAAGGGCAGGAAGACTCGTGCAATGACCTGAAAACGGCTTTAGTGCCCAAATGCCTTTATGTGCAAGTTACAGCGGGGGGAACAGCCAGGCTGCAATAATACCGTGCAGCCGATTATTTATTTCAGACGCGTGTTTTGCGCTGATTTGTACAGATGGCCATCTATCACGGCCGGGTGCAGTGTGTTCTAGCACTTAAGACTCCCTTATCCTCTCATACACCCTTTCCTCAGGCCCTTGTGGAACATGATACCTCTAAAGGAGGTATTGTAGTTAATTCTTCCTTGTAAAAGATTCGCACTCAAAGGCAAATTAAAAGTAATTTTTAAGTTAACATTGGTCGTATTTTTTCATGTGCAGGTCGGCTTAGATCAAATATGTTGATTTATCCTGTACCCTGGTTTATGTGAAGCATCTTAACAGACTAAGGTGAATGCTATTGTATAATAAATGAAATAAAGTTTTAGTTATTGCCTGCCTGCTCTGGTAGTTTTGGAAACGGATTACCTATAATTGGTAAGCAAGTGACAGCTACAGACAGCTGGCAAGCGTTGCACCGCGTGCAGCAAGGACCGGCTTGGGGATCACTGTTTCTCAACCTGCATATCCACCACTGCATGAATATCGCTTTCAGGTGCAGTTTAACCTGCATCGATGTAGTTGCGGCTACGGTTTTTGGACCGAAGGTGTCGGTAATGGATCTTAAATCATGCCAGGGTGGAAAGCGCTAATTAGTCACCAGTGACATTTTGCATTGTCTTGGAGACAAAGCCATGGCATTGTCCGTCTTCAACACGATTGGGTTGCGTGACTGAAGTTAAACAGACACTTCCGCGTGGCCGCGTCTTGTGGGTTCCTGTTTTGGGTTGGTCTTTGCCCTGCGTGGCCCTTGCATCCCGACATTTGAATGGGACGCTGGGTTGTCTCGCCTTGCTAATGTAAGGCGCGATAGGGTGCGGATGTGTAGCCTCAGGGGATGGTTACGTCATCTCGTATCTGTTATCGTGGGCCGGTTGAGAGCTTCGGCTGTATGCGCCGGGCTGCACGTACTGCAGACCCACGGGGATAATCAGGGAGTGTCCTCGGCTTTTCAATGAAATATAATGCTGTCAACTCTCACGCATCTAGCGTGAGCCTCAAGCTTTCAGATTCTCACGCAAGGCATCTTACGGCAAATCTATATTATTCTATTATAAACCTAAAATTAGCTACACGAAAAGCGTCGGAGCAATTTGTAAACCCGAGACTAGTATCTGAAAATCTCAATCCAGCCAGCTCATCAAAGTTGGCAATCTTGTAAATTATCTCAAACATACGTTTGGCAGTGCACGTTCGCCGAAGCCGCTCAGCTGGCACAGTACTCCAGTACTCGTATGTCATAGACTGGCGCATACGGGATTAAGTGGTCTTTGCTTGTGTAAATACATCACAGTAGGGATATGCTGGGGGTGCCTGACTACTTGCTCCCTTAGCCCAAACAGTTGAAACTGTCTTCCTTTTGCGATCCTGAGTGCCCCTATTCCGTTACCGACATAGTAGCCTATTTAGCATACCGCAACCCGGTCGATAGTTTGAGTGCATGGACAACCACCTGCCCATCGAAAAATCTCTGCACGGGAACTAGGGCTAACGAATAAATTTGGTGCTTTCTTCTTAAAAATTATATTATGATATCCAGACAAGTGGGGTTAGATAATGTTTTACGTTGTGCAACGGTTTGCTTATTTTGTTTCGCTCCCGAGTAAAACATTTCCTAAACTTTAATCGACTGGTTATATATTTGCCTAGAAAGTACAAAACGGCGCCGTTGACTGGCGCCGTCGCGGTTGGCATGCGGGATGTCCAAAATATTTGCCCTGTAGTTTTACTTCACGGGTCCAAACCTGCGTGACTGCTACCGGTGCAGCAAAATCGGCAGGCTCCAACTTTTATCTCTTACTCCTAGTTTGGCGGTTAGCGTGATCTACAGGTGTCCGAGTGGCTTCTTAAGTTACGACAAATAGTAGTTCATTTGATCGCGATGTTTAATAAAACAGGCCTGGGCGCGTTCATGCTTTTCTGTGTCTGTGTGACAGTATCAGCGTTCGTGTGTGGTTCTCCCTTAGTAATTAGAGATCATCATTGATTCTTCCTTCCCGTAACAGACTTGGTGGGACTGATAAATATTTGGTTTCATATTTTAACCCCTGGTAATGACGGCTGATTACTGTGGCAACATTGCATTGCGTGAAAGGTAAAATGCATGGGCGTTGTCAGATCCCAGAATATTTTAGCAAATTATCCTCCTGCAAAAACAAAGAAGTCAAACCCCAGGGAAACTTTACTTAGCCCCTGATCCTTTCAATAGCTAGAAAGTCTCCTGGAAAAAGGTGCAAATGGACTTTCTTTTTTTTTTTGCTGTGTGTGAGTTATTTTGGCTGAATCGGGCGCACAAGCAGACTCGGCAGTCTGTCAGTTTATATCGCACAGGAAAGTGGACACTGCGGTTTGTGGCTGATAAAGCAAGATCGAAACCATGCTGCATGGCTGAAGAGACGCTTGTTTGGAGTAGGAAATGTAATGCATGTATCAGTCAACTTGAAGCCCAATCCATGACTGCCTAAAAGGTATTGCATAAATGAGGAAAATACTCACTTTGTGCTATTTCATACAGGCATTGGGCCTTAAACGTGGGTCTTTGGCACGGCAGATGCGTTTCTATTACATGTCAACCCAGCGTCCCCTCCAACCAGGACTGGCACAATTACTGTTTTTTTTTTTTACTGCTTAACCCTGGCAGTATCCCACGGTACACAGTGCATCGCAGCTCATGGGTCTTTCGCAGTAGCAAGAACGCAAAGATCGGACTTGTGGTCTTTGAAACACCGGTCTTGCTAACTTGTCTCCCAAGAACGAGTTCGGGGCACAATGAGTCTTGGGATTGGTCTTGTTCAGCAACCAGTGTATCCTTGATATTTGGGGCTGGGCAAAAACAACGTCCTGGGATTTTTACCATCCTCAGAGCTTCTGTTCTTGAGTATTGGAACTGGTCTTCGGCAATGGACAGTAACGAATAATGGGTACACAAGACCAAAAGCATGGTCAAGTATGCATATTGAGAAATGCCCATGCTCCCCAACTCTGAAGTTGGCATACTTCCTTTAAGAACCGGCATGGTAAAATGGGTCACCGTTAAGGACTTGCCAGAAAGCTGCCTGCCTTGTCTGATGTTTTCATCAAACGTTAATCATCAATTCTCATGTCTAGTTGGCTGCCACTCAGCCGAGGGCAGTTCAAAATTTACCAGAGACTATTTGCTTAAAAAAATAAACTAGCAAGCATCTTAAACAAATTCAGGCTCTATATAACGCTGCTATCAGACTTTGACTGACTGGACTTGCACTTGTAACGTTTCGAGTTTCTTCTTGCAGATCTCGAAGATGGATCAGACAACGTTGACGATATCCAAAATAGTAAGTGAAGTTACTCCCTGCCTAAAAGATTCCAAAATGCATGGATCTGCCTGGAAAAAACAGGCCCTTTGCTAATTTGAATAGCTTTCATGTAAGATGTTAGCGGCCTGCCAGAGTGTAGCTGCGTTCACCTGAACCCTGATGACGTAGCTGATTCTGCCGTGTCCCTGCAGTTCAACGGGGAAGGTCGATCCTACAGCCGCTTCAGCTTGACCCAGGATGCCGACGGAGAAACCAACCAAGTGGAGCTGAAAACTTCCAGCGACGGCGATGAAGAGGCTGGGGAGACGCTCGGGGGGAACTTTAGCCAGCAAACGTACGCCCCCCAGAGGTGGCGCTCTCCGAAACATGTGGCCATGCTGGTCGGTGGAGTTCTTTTCTTCTTTGTTGTTGGTGAGTAGCCCGGGAGTTCCTGAATGCTCGTAGCTGAATTTGCCTGATGGCCAAACCCTGGTAATTTTGACCTCCTTGTCACACAGGATACTAATGTTATGATTTATTGCTTTGCTCCTCAGGGCTCCTGCTTGGGTCCATCATGTTCCGCAGGCAGCCCAAAGCTTGCGAGCTACAGACCACAGAGGATGTTGACGTATCCCCACCCGTTGTAGAGACCAATGCCGAGGCCGATGTCATCCCTGACTGGGACGATGTCCGCAACATGCTGGAGAGCAAGCTCTCCCCTAATGTTTTCAAGCAGTGTTTTGAGTAAGTGTGCCACTTGGGTTAAAGGGCTTTGAGCCTGTAGTTTAGCAATGCACGATGGGTAAAAAGTCACAGTTGGGAACTGATGATGGTGTTTGACTAGCATGATGCATTTGCTTTATTCCCTTTGACTTGTGGATGGTGGCTCCATTTAGGGTGGATAGAGACCCAGGCATGAATATCCTGTTATGGAAAATGGTGGGATGAGTAAGTGGATGACTTCTCATTCTCTCTGTTTCATTGTCTCTCTCTCTCTTGCTCATTTGTCTACAGGAACTTTAAGAGCACTGATCACGAGGCTGGCTCTGACGGGGATAAGCAACTTGGCATAAAGATTATCAACCTTTTCAAAAAGCTGGACATGAACCCATGGATGGACAAGCACTATGTGAAACTCCAGCGCCCCGCGGGGTCTGTGCAGACGGCTGTCTCACTTTTGGGAGGGGGATGGGGGTGTTTGTTTGATCTTGTCAATAATCTTATCTGCCTGTCGGTCCACACATGTTGTGACCTGTGAAGTGCTTTGGGAGGGCTTATGCTTGAGATTGTAACATTTCTCCACCTACTTCTCTTAATACCTTACTTAAATGGAGATGAACAGATCACGTTTCATATATATCTGAAAAGCCCAAGGTTGTTTTTGGTCTGAGCTCTGGAACCAAGCTGCCTCTCCCCCCTGTCCACAGAGCCTCAGTAAATCGGGTCAGCTTCGGCACGGAGTTGGTGGGCCAGCCCCTGGGTTACCTGGCCTATAGTGCCAGTGGCACCAAGCAGGTGAGCTCTTGTTGTGTGGAGTCTTGGCACGCCCCTCATCAGATCCTTGTGCGGACGTGCTCGTCTGCACGGCTGCTCTCTCTGGGCACTTCCCTACCTCACCAGATACAGAACTTTTGATATGTCAGAAGTGAAAACTAGTACTGGTGTGAGTACCTTCCCAGAACCGGTGCTGCTTTTGTTATGGTCTTCATTTTTTGTCTAATCCGGCTTGAGTGTTTTTCTTTCCCAGTGGCACTCTTCTGTTATGTGTCATTCCCATTTCTTTCTGACACTTCGCCATTTTTGCCAGTGCTCTTATTTTCTTGTCATGCCATCCAGATCTCAGGGAATCTGTTCTGCCCAGATCGCGATGAAACTTTGGCTTTCTTCTTTTCATGCATCATTATATGTCAAGAAGCATCCTGTCTTGTTAGAGTACAATTTGGTGCTTTCTATTCTAGCTGCACATAATTTATTTGTACATAATTATTATTCTTGTCTTTTTAAATATTTATTTTTAGCATCGCATTCTTCCTGAATTTTTTTTTTTGAGTATTGTGTCCTTTTTTTCAATCGCTTTACACTCTGTGTTCTGTCTTTGCACCTTGTTTGTTTGGCACTACATGCATGTTCCACTGTGCACTGTTACCGCTGCTGTATGCACCAGAATTTCCCACTGGGATCAATTACGTCAGTCTTAATTATTATTACTTGTTTTTTAATTTTGTTTGTTTTCTGAGTTTGTAGCTATGCTTTTTCAAGATGTGGGCTGTATTTTGTGCTTGCAAAGCAGCTTATTTGCATAAACAGATCAAAGATAAACATGTTTGCAAGTTCAACCCCAGAGTACCAAACAAGCACCCCGGCTGGTTCGGTACTGGTACTAGACCGGAAATCAATGGGAAATGGGTAGCAACAATTTATTTATTTATTTTAAGTACTAAGTTTGTTACCTAGTGTAGTGGGGAAGTGCCCCTTTTTATGAGGTAGGTTCTCTGTCAGGTTTGTGAAAACCTTCCCCTGTCCTCCATTTTAGGGCAGGATCATCTACAGCCACTACGGGCAAGAGGAGGACTTCAAGTTCTTGCTTGACACCAACATCAACGTCACCAATGCCGTCGTCCTCATGAGGGCCGGAAAGATCAGCTTCGCTGAGAAGGTGAGGCCGCTTCCGGATCCAGCCGAGAATAGCAGGACCTTCACGATGCAGGCTGGTGGTGTGTGTGCGCGTGTGTGTGTGTGTGTGTGTGTGTCTGAGCGCAGGTGTGACTGCGACCAGGAAACGTGACGCCCATGTCCTCCCCAGGTGGCCAACGCGGCGAAGCTCGGCGCAGTCGCTGTCCTCATATACCCTGATCCTGTGGACATTAACTGCGAGGGCAGCTGTGAGATGTACGGCCATGTGAGTGTGGGCGTCCGGGGGGCATCAGGAGCTTTCCTGCGGCTATGGCATGCAGGCTGATGGGGGGGGGGGGGCTCTCCATCCTTAGGTCCACATGGGCACTGGCGACCCCTACACCCCCGGCTTCCCCTCCTTCAACCACACCCAGTTCCTGCTGTCGCACTCCTCGGGGCTGCCGGGAATCCTGGCCCAGACCATCACCCCCAGCATGGCGTCCACGCTCCTGCGGTACGTGCACAAGAATTACAAATTAAGAGAACTGCCGCCCCAACAGTACCATATAAGGCTATGCATCCTGCCCCCTTTGTCAGGACGTGTTAATTCCCAAAAATGAATTCTACTGAAGTCCTTCTATCGGAGATCCATTTAAGAAGGTCTATTGATTTTAACAGCATCATCAGTAGAATCGAGGGGCCTTTAGTGTATAATTTGTTGCTTTGCAGTTCATATTGATATTGTACTGTTATACAATAGCATCAAAGGCCAATTTATATTAATGAAATCGTTATTCTATATGATTAAAAAGTTATAATTCGATTAGTGGAGTGAAACGGTACTGTCAGTGAATTATGAAGTGCAATTACTGTATATAAATTTCCAAAGTCAAAATTGCTTCAAAGTAATGAAATATACAGTCCATTAGTGAGAGCCTTGGGTTTGGGTAACAGCAGACTAGTTGCACATGACTCCTAGGGTAAGACGGGGATTTAACCCCACAACCCCGTGGAGGATCTGGGCCACTCGTAAACTCTGCTCATGCTATCCAAAATACGAGAGGGTGAATGTGGCAAGTTCTCCTAAACCGCTCATATGAGCCATTTCATTATGAATCTGTTCATACAAGTCGTTCTTGCATGAGGCCCATTGTCTCCGTCTAGCTTGCTTACTCTGCACATGCCCACAGAGGGCACCTGCAGGGTATCTCAGGCAACATAAAGCAGCTTGTGTTCGTACTACATTTGGCTGTTGATGCAGATGGTCGCATACAGCAATGATATTGCACCACACCAGCAGAGGGTGTATTGCAACAAAAACAAACGCATGCAGTATGACACAATTAGCTGGGACCACGACCCGCAAGTTTTATCATAACACCAGAATAGGGCTGATTGTTTTAAAATGCCATATGTTTTGGTATAATTCCTGGACAGTATGGAAAAATTACATATGCAAGTACCACCGTCCCTCCTCATACAGCTGCTCATCATAACCACTACAACAGCTATTCTTCCACTACTCTTTCGTCATTGACTGCTGACCTGTGAAATTCAACGCTGCCACCTACTGAAATACCTAGTCAATTATCTTGCACATATGCAGTCGATGCGCAAGGTTTTCGCTAGACAGAAAAATCTGGGCTACATCTGCACGGACTGCAGCCAACCTCTGATGATGAAATTTACGTCACGCCCCCTCGTCTGCAACCGAAAGTGCACGTGGAAGAGTGAAGTATGAATTGGCCTTAAGGCTGAGCTACATGAGGTGCACACGCACACACGCAATATCTGTTTCTTTATGGGGACTCTCCATTCATCTGTGCACCCATTACCATAATCCTAACTATGGCTACGTTCACACTGCCAGCCACATCGTTCAATTCCGATTTTTTGCTCAGATCGGATTTGTCTGTCTTGACGGTTCACATTCATAAGTACAAGTAACCTGTATCTGACTGTAATGTGAACGCATCGGTCCTCCGAAACGTCACGCATGCGCACATTGATACGTTTTTACACG
>JABJVO010000078.1:24412613-24424438 GCA_026770805.1 Boulengeromyrus knoepffleri
CGCGCGCCCCGGAACAACGCAGCCCGCCCGCCACCGCCAGCCCCCGCCGGCGGGGGTGCGATGGGGGGGGGTCGCGGTCGGCACGGCGTGGGGGGGGGGGGGGGGGGGGGGGGGACCTTAAACGCTTTGTTGTAAGTCAGGCTGCCTCTCAGATCACGCCGCACCATAAAACCCAAAGCTCATCTGGTGAGCA
This sequence comes from Boulengeromyrus knoepffleri, assembly GCA_026770805.1. Classification (NCBI taxonomy): domain Eukaryota; kingdom Metazoa; phylum Chordata; class Actinopteri; order Osteoglossiformes; family Mormyridae; genus Boulengeromyrus; species Boulengeromyrus knoepffleri. The sequence continues at coordinate 24,412,807 of JABJVO010000078.1, forward strand.
GGACATCAAAGAGGTTTGGCCAGAGTGGAGACGGGCCCCCGTGGTGGCAGAACGCGCTCGTAAGCAACTCCTGGCAGCCCCCATGGTGCGCTACTCGTGGCATGGGTGTACAAACCACAGATACTGATCCAGTAAACTTTGGTCTGAAACTATTCTGTCATATTATTATGCTCACACATTTAAAGGGAATACATGTTTGGTGGAGCAGTGGTTAGCACTGTTGCCTCACTTGTCTGGGACCAAGGTTTGAGCCTCAGCCTTGGTTCTGTGTGTTTGGAGTGTTCTCCCCATGTTGTCATCGTCGGGTTTTCTCTGGGTACTCCGGTTCCCCGCACAGTGCAAGAACATGCTGAGGTTAACTGGAGTCACTAAATTGCCAACGTGTGTGTGTGTTTGTGGCCTGTGATGGGTTGATTCCCCATCCTGGGATGTTCCCTGCTTTACATCCATAGACTCTGGACCTGTGAAGCTGAATAAGACAAGTGGTTACAAAAAATGGATGGAGGTGCAGAATCTATGGAAAGAGTAAGTCTCCTTGGGATGGTCACTATAGCACGTTATTGTGAAGCCGCTTTAGTCAAAGTAAAGAGGGCAAAAATGTGATTTAAATATTTACTAATAATGCCTATAGCGTAAAAAAGTGGAATGTATTTAATAATTAAATATAAACACAAGATTTCATTTTATTCTACGAACCTGTTACATAATTTTGTGATTTGCTAAATAGGTGGTGTGAAAATCCACATGAGGTTTTTCAATAATGTAGGTAAATCTTGTTAGTCTGGTAAAATGTCATGGGTGACCCATGCTAACATCCATACGCCTCTTATATGAATATTTTCACATATGAAAATTCTTTCCAGAAAGAAAATCAACTTTTAATGACAACATTTCCAAAGAGTGACCATCCTCCAGAAGGGGGAGTGAAGCACAGGGATTGACTTTATTACAGCACAGGACCGCAAAAAGAAGATCCCAGGTATCAGCATCTGTCAGTCTCCACCATCTGAACAAACTCCCCGGCAAGGTCAGCAAATACTCAGCAACATAGCACGTCAGACATTCAGTCGTTAATTACTGATCACAGAAACAGAAGCGTCCAGACGATGTGCCCTTCACGTGTTTGAGAGCAGTAGGTGAGTGGAGGTTTTTTTTATGACAACAGGTGAGGCAGTACTTCAGCAAGAAAAAAGAAAGCATTGAGATCACACAGAATAGTGTACGGCAGCGTTTCCCAACCCCTAGTGGGCTGTTAGGGTATTGAAAGAGGGCCCACCAAATGATGCCACACATAGTTTGTTGGTGAACTAATGAGGCTTGACAGCAAGATAAAACCACCAGAGTGGACCACTGGCTTTCAGCAGGATCTCTTAGACCAAAAGGAAAAAAAAACAGATGAAACCAATAAAGTGCAATTACAGACATTAAAATCAAAGAAAATGCAAATTAAAAAAACAGTTTTTTGACTACAGCATTGCAAGTATGCAAAGAAAGTTGATATTTGGTATTCAGATTTGACGTGTTCTCTTATTGGAATTTGTGTATATGTTAGAACTTAAGTGTTTGTGTGGTTACATTTATTGTGGGCCACAACTCATTTTTGAATTATAAAAGTGAGACATCATTTGATTTTTTTAAAATGTATTTTTATCACATTTGAAAATGGCTGGGAGGTCCTGATCTAGAGTTTGCTTCACTAAAAATTCTGGTCAGCAGCCGCCACTGCAGGTTTACACTGCATTTACTGTATTCTTTATTTTTGGTATATTAATTAAGCACTGGGAGAGTTACGCCTTGGCATGAGAGTTTCCCTTAGAATAAATAAAATGTTATCTTATCTTGCCTGGTTTGCTTTCTGTACTTGCAATAACTGTTCATCTATAATTTAAACCACGGTGTGTTATTTATCCTAAAGGTTAAATCCTGACAAGGTACAAGTGTTTAGGATTTAGGGGTAAAAGATCAGCTCTGTTCGCAAAGCCATTTTGGAAATATATACTCCGTAAATTTTTACTGTTTCTCATGTTTTACCTAGAGCAATAAGTTTGAAAATGTTGCAGTTTTGCTGAGATTGCTTTAAGAAAGAAGCATTTCTTTAGGAAATCAATGTCTACATGCATGCATATGTGCTGCGGTAAATTATAATGCATAGTGGATAAACCGATTATGGTGTCAGTGAAATGAGTAAAACTTGTGAAGCATTGCATCTTCACTTTGCTGCGGTGACAGACAGCGGTCGTAACTCAAACCCTAAACTGGTGGCAGGTCACAGTCCTCCTGGTCGGTGGGGTCCATCCTCTCGATGCCAATGTGGCTCCTGGTGAAGATGTCCCTCACAGCGGTGATGGTCTTTTCTGGCAGAGAGCGGGTCCGGCCCAGGATCCAGGCATATTCCACGTGGAAGATCCGCAGCACGTCGAAGCAGGAGTACACGGCTGCTGAGGTCTCATAGTCAGTGGACAGGATCCAGTATGCACTGTAAGGTGTGACTGGGGGTCAGGGGGAATTCAGATGAGCATTCATGTTGTTACATTCTCAGCTGACACATAGTAACTGTTTATGGTCCAGATTATGAATTAGTTCTCAGAGTAGCCTACTGAATGCTTGGAATTCAATCTGCTACCGGTTCAGGTTGCAGGAGATACCCGATATATTTGTCCATGAATACTGTACTTAAGAACTGAGTACTCTACTTAAAAAAATGAGTACTGTACTTAAGAAATGAGTAATGTACTTTGTACCTCTCAAGTAAAACGTGCAGTAGGGATGGATTAACTTATCTGGGGCCTGAGGCTGGCATCAACATGGACATTCAGCATGGACACTCAGTTGTTGCCAAATTAATTAACCATACTGTTTTTCCCGAGGTGGGTGAGGCCCTGATTGCCTAAAGTAGCCTATGTATTGATCCACCCTTGACTCTATGAGCTGGGTAAAAAATGTAAGGCTTGGTATAACCTTTAAAAAAAATAAAATCCAAGCTCCGAAAGCAAAAACAACAATAAGCATCTCTGACACACACTGGCAGGAAGCACAATGGTGAAAGAGCATCTTATGGGCAGAGCAGTAAATCACTGTGGTAACATGGCGGCCTACCACTCACAGAAAGAAAAGCTCACTCCCAGCTTGGCAGGCTGGTTCACGTCCTGGACCACAGCTGTGCCTTCAACGGACTTCAGTTTTCCTTTCCTGGGGGGGTCAGAGAAAATTAGAGGAATGACAGCACGCCTCAACTGATACAAGTAGCGCCTGTTGTTCTCTGTGCGCCGGTTACTGCCTTGTCTTTGTTGCTCGGCTGCAGCCCTCTGGACTCTTTGTTCCGGAAACAGTGCCGAATGTCTGAACGTAAACAATGGAGGCAGTTTCCGACACTCACAACTGTTCTGTGTTGACCACCTTGATGGTGCCGTCCTCCCGCATAGAGTAGTTGGTCTCCATGCACTTGCCTCTTTCGAAGGAGGCGGGCAGCTTCTCAATCTCATACCATCTTCCCAGGTACTGCCATGGCCATTAGAAGATAGAAAACACACAATTAAGAGGAATGACATGCTGTTGTAGCAGTGCGCGGTTCACCTGGTGTAGAAGCGGTGAGAAGTGGCCTCTAGTGACCTCTACAGGCTGTTTATGGTTTCATTTAACATACTGTCTCCTCTTGGCACCACACTGTCCATCTTTGACAGGTGTTCATAGTCCTCAGGGGCAGATTAACCTATCTGAGGGCTCTAGGATGACTTCAGCATGGACACTTAGGTGTTGCCAATTTAACTAACCATTTCATATATCCCGAGGTAGGGTGAGGCCCTGATGATTGCTGAGGCCCTAGTCGACCTGATTAGAAAATAATAATAATTTATATAATATGAAGAATAATTTACACGACTGTATTGCATGGTTTGAATATCTGCCCTATCGTCTCATACAATTACAGATTCAGCAGCAGGTGCTGAGCACTTTCTTCTGGTATCTTTACACAAAAGCTTTATGCCTTTTTTTGCTTTATTGAATTGATTTGGAGGGTTTTTTATCCTTCAGGTCAAGGCCTATGACCACACCGCATGCTTGGGTGCAAGTAGTGAAATATCTTTTTGGCGTTTTAGATTGGCTGGTAAACTGCCCTGTGAAGTGGTTAATACTGGGAGGATTGTGGCTGGCTGGCAGTGAGGTACCGGGTAATGTGTAAACTCTACCGTGTGTCCCAGCTGAGCGGTCACAGTTAGCGGATGCTACCTTTTGGAGTTCGAAGTTTGGCTGGACCTCTGGCTGTGGGCAAGGGCCCCAGTGGTAGACCTGCCCCCCTGCCAGGGGGAGAAGCAGGGGCAGCAGGATGATAAAGCGGGCCTTCATTCTCACTGAGGGGCTGTGGCGGTGCTGGGGAAATGATCAGCATGGTTTACAATAGGGGACAAGACAAGTTGGCAAAAGCTAAATAAAAGCAGGACTGACACTGCATGTCTTTCCACATCCTCCCATCTACAGTACACATCTAGTGTCATCAATGTCTGGGAGGAGTAATGACAAGCTCATGAATATTAATGTACACACCTGCTGTTATAAAATGGACATGTTCAGCATCAGGAACTCAGTTCACCCAGAAAGTGTCTCTCTGTTTGGCCACTGTACGGTTTGAAAAGCAGTATTGTAAATGGCTACTCTGAGGTTCACCACACGTAATGCGGCGCCAGGTTACTAGAAGCAGGTGCAGAGAGACTAGTTTTGGATTATAAAAAAATGCAGTGAATGTGTAATGTATTTTAAAACTATCTTAGGGTCAACAGACACATGATCTTTGTCCCTATTATGTTTGCTGTAGTCTCTATTAGTGTTTGCACCATATTTTACATCAGTTGACCATTCTTTGTTTGTTTATTCGGTCTGTTTATTCATAAACTCTTAACTAGACTTCAACCCCAGCCTTCAGGTTGATAAGTTTCATAACTTGATAAGTTGTCTTGTCTACTTGTTTAGTAGACAATTTAAATGTAAGGCTCAACTCGAATCTGCCATCTGCACCTCACCCTCGCTCCCTTGGTTGGTCTCACTCCCAGGGGCACTGACAGCTGCACCTCATTCCAGTGATTACCGAATGTCATATAACCGCTCTATGCAGTCCGCTCAGTGCGAGGAATTGACTCATGCGTCATTACCAAGGGTCTACTACCTCCCCGGGTTTCTGCAGAGTCCCGTGTGTTGGCTTTTCCCGCCCCCTGCCCGGTGAGCATGTTTCCTAACTCTGCTGCCAGTACATATGCGTTTCTCTGCTTTCCCATGTTGGCCCGAGTGCCTGCCTTTCCTGGCATCCCAAAGACAGACCTTTTAGCTTACTGATCCCAGACCGTACCTACAACTTCGACTCCTGTCTCTCATTTTTTGCTGTGCATCTGGATATATGATCCCAGGGGTTTTCGGAACTGAACAAATCCTGGTTCTCATTAGCATTAAGTCACACTGGCATCTACAACTAAAGTTTTACAGTAATAATCTTCAAACACATTCCTAATATATTTTCTTATAAACAGGAGAAACATTAAGGTGTGTGTATATGTATTCATACACACACACACAGACCTGTACTAACATCTTCGTGGGGACCGTGAATTCATTTCTGTGGGCAAAACCCTAATCCCAACAATGACAACCATAACCAAACAAAATATATCTCTTTTGCCATTTTTAGTTTTTTATTGCAGTCATTGATTTTTATAAAATAGAATTTTCCCTTGTGAGGACAGAAAAAATGGTCAGCATAACGTCAGAATAACACTTTTTTTTATTATTACATTTGATCCCCACAATGTAATATATATTTGTCCCCCACACACGTTCTTAGGTCTGTGTACATTGACTCAAGTAACTGTTTTCTGCCTGCGTTGCTGAGTTGTTAAGCATTACATATATAACTAATTCGCCTACCAAATGACAATCAGAAACCCAAAAATATTTTTCAGATATGATGCGACCTGCTACACCATTGACGATGTGCTGCAGTGCGTGGATGATACTCTTACCTCAGTGCAGCTTGGATCCCGACTGATGCTTACAGCTTCGTTTGGGCCACCGGATGCTTCAATCTTGTCGGAAGCCTGTGCAGACTGACTAGGCGCTGGGTCGTACCTCCTCCTGAGCTGATGCGACTTATTAGTCTAATTGAAATCATGAGACATTCCGCCGTCAACCATACAAACAGCATTTCCCTTTGTATATCTGCATGAATGCTGCATTGTTTCCGCGCCTTGCTCACTTTTTCCTTTTTTAAAAGGTCGTTTTTTACACAGTACAAATAAACAATTATACGAGCGTAGCCTCGTATGCGATCCGCTCTAAATAATAGAGTAGGTTAAACCCCAAAGATAAGCCTTTATTAACCGCTCCAACTTTAAAGTTGCGTTTAGGTTTAACACGCATGTTGAATGTACGCGACAATACCATCTTAAATAAATTACCATTTAGACTTGTGACCTATTAAGTCACTACTTCCCTTCCTGTTCATGAACAATTTGTCATTTTTCCAATAAATGTGACCACCTTTGTCATTATGTTATTATATTTATACGTCTCAAGACGATCTTTGGTAGCTTAAATGGAAACGAAGCAAGGCCGGGGGGTTGAATCCTGCCCATGTGTGTATATGGAGGGGTATGTCTGTATGCTGCCCCAGCGCAGCACACGTTTCCTCCTACACGCCAAAGACATGAAGCTATGCAACCTGGACGTGCCCTGCGACTGACAGCTATGCAATCACGTGCCCTGCGACTGACAGGACCACCGCCTCGTGGCGCGGCGCTGCCTGGGGTATGCTGGGTAAGTTGCTGCAGGATGGACAGTCGCCTGTTTTTTGGTGATGGATCGAAAATTTAACACACATCTTACATTGTACTAACTGAAAGACTGCTGTAAACTTCATATCCATCTTTATGGCAAAAAATCCACTAAGAATGGAAAAAATATTAAGAATTGCTATGTGAGAAGAGAGTGAACATCGCGCAATAGACGAAGAACATGAGTTATGAACCATTTTAATTTTCAGTGTAAGTGTCTGACGAAATTTTATATATAAAGGTCGGTAATAACATCTGTTTTACATTTGGGTGTTAAATACAAAGCGAGGGTGGGAAAGGGAGCAACTTTCTGAGGTAAATCACAATTTTCTTCGTTAATACAGACGCTAGCTCAGGGATAATCGGGGTGGGGGGCGTTTAACGTAAATAATTACGGCACTGGATTCAAAATCCATGCTACAGAACAGCTTCGTTTTCCCCGTAAATTCGCGCCGACTGTACCTGCCCAGACCGAGCGCGGGCAGCAATACAACAGTCCACCGATACCCCGGAGTGCTGCCAAAATCTTGTGTGCATGCGCTGACATCTATTATGTCGTAATAAATCAAACCGGTGCTTCTGCCAGAACATGCACTGTATTTGTATATAAGTATATTGTTAGAAAAACTGTGTTGTTTTTAATTGCAATATAAAATTAAAAACCAGAGGATAATATTAAATAAATACAAATCATATATACATAATTTGTGAAGTTCAATTTACTACATATGCAAATACTAGCTACATTTTTAATTATATTTCCAATAATATGTATTCTGCTTGTACCAGTTGCTTCTTGTGATTAGCTTGTCATTTCTTTCTCCCATGAAGCATGGAGAAGGACGTTGTGATTGAGGAGCTGGTTCACTCCAGGTCCTGGCTGAATGAGGTGAACGCGGAGCTGCAGAAGTCTGTGGACCTCGCTGAGGTCAACATCACAACTTTGCGCTCAGAGATGGGCTTCCTGCGTAGTCAAGTCAAGAGGTGGGGCTTATTCTGGTGCAGTGACTGGGGGAGCTGCCCTATTAGGTCATGTGACAGATGATTTCTATCACTCAGCATGGAGTGGTCTGTCGCAGAGGCGGAGGAGCTGACAGAGGAGCTGGAGGAGGCGCGGGCCCACCTGGCTGAGCAAGGAGTAGCTAACTCCGCCCTGCAGATGACTATCAGACGGCTGGTGGGTGGTGGGAAGCTCCTGGGGCAACCGTAGGGGGTTTGGTCCTGAATGCAGATTTCCTGAACTGTGGGGCAACTCTTCTGTGGCAGTCCTCATACCTCCATCATTCACTGTTTCTGTCACTTCATGGCAGGAGAAGGAAAACGTATCTCTGAAAGAACACATTGAATCCGTCACTGCCAAGGTATGGACGTCTGCTTTGAAATGGCACCCTCCTGTCGTGACTTATTCTAACCTTGACTAAACCGGAGTGACGTGACGTTACACGCTGCAGATGGCCTGCATGCTTCCGCAGACAGAGATGGACAAGGAGCGGATCGTCAGTCTCCGAGGTGACCTGCAATTGCTGCAGGTAGACGGCTTGGCTTTGGGACATCTGGACGGCATGATTCGGAGTCCTTTTTCCCAGCTGATGCCTCTAATGCCGCGTTGCTTTTCCAGGACCAGATGGATGAGATGAGACTGGCTCTTCTCGTCAAAGAGGAGCTCATTCAGAAGGTTTGTTTATGAATCATGTGCAGATCACTTATGCTTTTAAACTGCAGTGCTGGCAGTGTACCTGACCTTCATACGCATATAAATGATGAGCATTTTTATTATAGGAAGCGTGCAGTAACACTGTTTCTGGTGTGTTTTATCCAGAAAGATTTTATGATTGAGGAGCTGGAGAGTTCGCTGGATGAATACTCCATAATAGCACAGGTACTGAGCACAGCACTCATACTCCAGCTGGCAGAAGATGAAAGCCGTCTCGAGGTGGGTCGTGATCTCTGTTCGCTTCATTTTTTCTGGAGGATCTCAAAGAGAAGATCAGGGAGCTTGAGCAGCATCAGGAGGAGGCTGTGATGTACGAGATGCCGGTGGATCCTACGTTGTATTTTTAACCAGAATCATTAGTGCACATGCAGGCCGGACATTAGTTCAGATGCGGGAGTTAAGATCATGGTCACATATGTAAGGCTTACAGACGAGAGGCACTTTGCAAAGTGCAGTACAGACACAGCAGGTCAGTGGATTCACACTTTCGGAATGCTGGTAAACACTAATGGACATCCCCATGGTTTGTCTGACAGCAGCTCTAGCAGTGGTGCCTTTCAGCCCTTCGATGGCACATTCTCTCCTCCCATCGCACCCTGCGTCTGCCTGAGCCATGAGCTGAGGCTGCAGTTGCCCCATAGCACTCAGGTGTGTCCTGGCAGGTGTGTGTTTGTGCGTGTGTCTGTGTGTGTGAGCGCCCCCTGTCTGTGGTGCAGGAAGGACACCCGGGTATCTCCCCATAGGACACAGCTTGTCCAATCCAAAAGCCACCTTGCACAAGTCATTTAGGGAATATTTTGGTTTGTATTCTTGACAGACACCTTTAACTGAAGCGTTTCATGAAACGCCATCCGGTCCCCAGGAAGAGACTGACTCCAAGGAGGAAGAGGCTATGGATGAGCGGGAGAGGGAGACCCCAGAGAAAACTGCTCCCCCTGAGCCCCTTTTGAAGAGGTAAGCTCATTTTTTCTGGGGGGGGGCACACGTGTGGCGTGAATATCGTTTTTCAGGCTTGTACCGGCCCCTCCCTCCCCTCCGCCCTGTATCAGGCAGGAGGTGCCCTGCTGGAGGTGGCCATTGCAAGCAGTGGCTGCTGTGGCCCTGGGCCTTATCTCTCTGGGGATGATTACCATCACAATGCCTGGCTGCCTGGACTCCCTGGTGACAAGCTGCTCCAATGGCCTGCGAGCCATGGGCCAATTCATCCTCCAGCCTCACTGCTCCCTCCACCACACAGACCTTCCCCCCATCTAGAGAGCTTTCCTCACCTCAAACATCATGCATTAATAAAAGCAAAGGTGCCCTAGCTTCTGCCTGCTTCGTCTCTTTACAGTTTTAGAATATAATATATTTATTGTCATTTTACATATTCGAAAAAACAGTTTGCTTCTCACAAACAGTGAGAATAGTGATTATTGCTCCTGGTGGAGAAATTGTGCAAAATAGAGAGGGGCTTCCTGCATAGTAATTATAAATAAGATAAAAATCAGGGGGAAAAAATGGAGAAATATATAAACATAATATATAAATAGGTCAGGTGAGGTTAGGGAGAGTGCAGTGGTACAGCACGTTGCACACACCCATCTGGCCAACACAAGGTCCAGTCCCTCCCTCCGCAAATGGGGGGGGGGGGGTTGCGCATGTTCAGGGTGCTTCAGACTCATAATTTTACCCGCTAGCGACGTGCCACCGGTGTCAGTACGGGGGGAGCAGATCGCATCGAGTGACACTGGGGGGGTTACACCAAAATAAACGTGTGTAAGACACCGATGATTGTGCGTCATTTCTGCGAACACCATCCTCACTTTAAACACCCAGCCATTCGTATAAAGGTTAAACATCTGTATGTACTTACTTGTGGATCCTTTTAACGCGCTCCGGTCATTATTACCCAGTGATACTTGCGCTACGATTCACGGGATTTCGTATGCAAGCACGTGCTATTGGTTGCTGCAGGCGTTTCGCAGTTTTGTCAAAATGTCTGGTGTTTTTTTAGATACATAATTATGGTAATTAGTATTCTTGTACCTATATCAGTATTTGACAATATTTGACAGTATTTGAGAATGACAAAAAATAATTAAAAAGAGACTGCGGTGGTAGCCTATTGTCACGCCCAGCTCCGTACGATCCTCGTGTGTGCCACGCCCCCTCGTTACCTAGTGTTAACTCCTGATTGTCATCACCTGTTGCCTATTCCTTTTGCCTTGTCTTGTGTATTTAGTCCGAGTCTCAGTCAGTCTTCCCCAGATTAGTCATTGTGGTGTAATGTCATGTTGGATGTATGTCGTCATTCTGCCCAGATTAAACCCCTTTTGCCCGTAAATTCGGCTTGCGAGCGTGACACCTATCAATTGAAGGTTAGTTGTCACAAGGCATTGATTTTGATGAAGTGATTCGCAGGTTTGAAGGCTAGGAGAGGAAACTGCATGGTTTTAGTCCAGCTAAGTGCTGAAATGTTTATGTATTTGTTCCTGTTTATTTTTTCGCGGTGTGTCATTTATGAATAAATTTCCACATGCATTTGTTTATAATTTCTGCATTATTTTGGTCGCTATTAATTATGCAAATCTGTTTTGTTACATAATTTTTAACCATAACCACATGAAATTATGAATGTATATACATAGGTGAGCAGTAGTTATTGAACGAGAAGTGCACAAACTGAAACATTCGCCCGTAAAGTAATGTGGGAAAACCACAGGGTGTGCAGACAGCTGCGTAGCGTGGAGTCGCAGTTGGAATAGTCAATTTTATTGAACATGTTAGTGTGCCCACCAGTGCACTAATGGCGACGCTACAGCTCGATCATCATTGCACTTTGGAATATCTGGCAGACTCCCACGATCAGGATAGGTAGTTAGAGGATGGATGGATTCATGGGGAAACGAAGAGAACTGTCCAATTGCAGCGCCGCACCACCGCACTTCTAGGCCACCAGGTTAAGGCCACCAGCTTCAGGACAGAAGTTTATGGGCGGGGACAAACCATCTTTATCTTGGATATACGGACGTTTTAAGGAACTCTTTACTGACAATCATTTTCTAAAGTACTCCAAAGAGCAGGTTTATTACAGAGGAAGACATTTTTGACATAGGTTTTT
>JABJVO010000078.1:24428956-24448554 GCA_026770805.1 Boulengeromyrus knoepffleri
GGATGTGGGGGAGGGGGATGGTGGAGGCAGGGGTCACAGCACAGGGTCAGCCAACATGCTGCACCCCTGGAGCTGGGGTTAAGGGCTCACAAACATGTGACTGTTATGCTGAGGCTGGGGCTTGAACCAGCAACCTTCTTATCACAGGCACAGAGACTTAGCCTGCTGAGTCACTCACCACCCTCACAAAGGGGGAGAAGACAGGAATACAATGCAGCAAGTAGGGAACCTTCACTGGATGCTCAACACCAAAACATAAGACCCCCAATTAATTTTCAATGTTTTTCCAATTATAGTCAAAACAATCTATGCTGAACTGACATTTGAAGACAGTCAGCAGGGAGTTCTCAACCTTTTCATATCCAAGGACCCTCATGTCCGAAAACATGTTTGGGCCCCCCTACACAGGTTGATATTGTTTCTCTTGTATGCGTTTTGCAGTGATAACAACAATTGCTAATGTTTATTAATACAAATATATTATCCAACGCTATTTTTTCCTCAGTGTCATGACCTGCGCGTCCAGTCCTCGTGTGTGCCACGCCCTCCTCGTTAACCCCGTGTCAATTCCCATTATTCTGAGGTTACGTCCTGTATTTAGTCCACGTTCAAGTCTGTTTCCCCAGGTCTGTCATTGACGTTTGTACCATGTGGTCTGTGTATTTCGTGCTTTCCCTATTAAAAACCCCGTATTCTGGATCTCAGTCAGCTCGATTCCTAATTCCACGCTTCCTGCTTGCTCGCCCGACACGGATCCTAACACTCAGGTAATGACACTGCTCTGAATGTTTATGAACAAAAATAATTAAATCAAAGACCTATCTGTAAAATCAGAAAACTGATAACCATTAAACGTGTGCTTAATAACTGAACAGACCCTCACTTTAAGGTATTAGCCTTCAACGAAATTAAACATATACTATAAATTACAATATTTTAAATTAAAATGAAATGAACAATGTAACAATGATCACTTTCCCCTCCACCAGCTTCCCTGTGAGACACCGCTACCTGAATGGCGTGATGCTAGCTGTGAATTTTGGGATTCTGTGCAATTTCACAACCAAAGCTCTCAAAAATATACGGCCATAGACTCTCAGACTCGCAACTCTCAGACCTGCCGCTCTCAGACCCGCCGCATTCAGGTCCACCACATACAGGCCCTTTCCGCTTGGGTTGACACATGTAAAGAACAAAGAAATATGTACTTTGTTGGTTTCACCAATTTTCTAAGTGTAGTTTATGTGTTAAACACAGTGGTGTCCTTAGGCCTATTTTAGCCCCCCCCCCAAATGTGTATTTATTCCCTCAAGTCATTAATAATTTACCATCAGCCCCCCTTCCCCCCAGTAAAGACTCAGCCCCCCTATCCATTCATGTTTAACTACGCCCCTGACTTAACATATGTTTCATAATTGTCAATATATTCTAAACTAAACGTGTAATACCTCAAGTTTTTTTTCTGTTTAAACGTTTGCTGTTTTGGTATAAAAATTCACACAACAAAAACGCAAACTGCATACTTATTGATATCAGCAGTTATGTACAATTACTTGTCAAAGTCATGCCTAGATATTTATAGATCACTATAAATACAAAACACAAAGTGTAACACTACAAAACATCATAATCATTCTGGATACATGAAATACATTTACATCAGTACTGAAATATTACTGAAGCAATATGGTTATGTGATCATTTTATTCTTTTATTTTATTGTCTTTTGCGCATGCGGCATTCTAAAAGTGGCACGGCTGGAGAATGGCGAATTGTTCTGCGTATGCGTGAACCTGAAGGGGCCTGAGAGCGGCGGGGCCCGAGAAGGGCGGCTGCAGCCGGACTGTACTCGAAGCTCTGTTTACAATCAGGAAGGGATACCATTAGTTTCTATTAAGAATCGTTAATTATGTCCTAATTTTAACGCATAATAAATGTAAATCGATATGAATGGTATTGTGTCGTTCCATTTCTCGTTTTGAAAATATATCGGTAGGATTGTCGTACGTTTTGTACGTCTTTCAAGTAAATTGCGCCCCCCAATCCCCCTAATGCCCCCCCTCCGATTGAGAACCCCTGCTTTACCTGAAGAATTTTTAATTGTTATTCGTAAATAACAAAGAACGACAGCAGTACACGACGGAATGTGTATGAGTCCGTTGCGCTTTCCCTAATATCTACGTTTTTCATTTTACATCATCATCGGTGTTGAACTTCCAGTTTCGCTGTGCATCACTGACTAGTTTCAGTTTCCTTTTTACAGATGTTTCGCTATGACATCTGACACTGGATATGACTCCTGTTGTGATTAATGTCGATGACTCACACGATGGCCTCCACGCAGAGACCCATGGCCTTCTGGTGCCGGTAGCCGGTGATTGTATAGGGAATGCGGGCGCTGGACACCACTGTGCAACAGCCGGACAGACGGCGACCTGAAAACAAAATTCTTACGGCAATTCCTTTCCAGAGGAAACATTCCAGTAATATATTTGTATTCATGCCAATATTTTAAACGAGCACAGTTATTTACAAAAACAAGCAAGCATTTTTCCTTGCATTTTTCCACATGACAATGTCGTTTCCATTCTATTTACATTAACCTCCTGAGACCCCACCCATTCATTTATGTCCATTGTAGTGGATATTTTGTTTTTGCATCTTTTCACTGATATAAGGAAACGTATTTATTCCTGTTGTACACTAAAGAGGACATGCTGTGAAATTAAAAATAAAAATAAATTTGAAAAAATCTAAATTGTAAGATGTCATTTCCTCCAAAGACAAATAACCTAAAATTGAAGGACACTTTTTTCCCTTGTGTCTCAGGAGGTTAAATGTATAACACATATGCGCGTACATCAAACGGAGGAAGAGCGACTTTTATTTTGATTGTAATGGTAGCGGATCATAAACTCCTCATTGACTCCAGATAGAATAATATCCATCAATGTTATTTGCATACAGATGCAAAATAAACCGCAAAGTTAATTGAACACGTATATTCCCTCTCTTTGATGTCAATGTCCAGTATACGTGTATCATTCCCCAGACACTTAAATGTCTCACCCCTAGAACTGTATCATATACAATCTCGATCTAATGAGTATCCGGCAAGGGCATTAATGTAATTTAATTAATTGCAAAAAGTCTTGCACTCACTTTTCTCTCGCTGCGCAAAGCTGCAGGCAGCAAGTGCTATCAGCATCACGAAGGCAGCGTAGCGGACCATCTGGCGGCGGGTGAAGGGGCTCTAAAGGCGACGTCAGATTCTGGAAGTCAGTCTGCGAAGTCGCACTGTACCTGCAGTTGTGTCACTTCTCTAAAAAGAAAAACAAACAGCCGTTTTAAAGCAACGGCGAGCGGCCCCATCATCGCGGAAGCTGCCCTTTACCACGCTTTCTTATTCGTCTATTTTTTGCGCACGCTTTGTCTTTTGCGCACTATTGAAAACATCACGTAGGCGTGTAAAGCGGCACACTGAAACTGAGTAGAGGTTGCATAAAAGTTACTTAAGTGCAAACCAATGCCTCCCCCAGAAAAAAAAAATTATAAAACACCATCTTGTCCATGTCTTTCATCTTAACGTATTTCAGAAGCACTCGTCATATCTGAAGACAGTATCGTTACCCTTAGTGGTTTTCCTTCTGCGCTGAAGCATTAAACCGTATAAGATATCCGTACACCCAACATAACGTCTCCTACACCCAAACCCGAGTGTCTGCTTTTATGAAACATAAAGGCCAAGGTGAGGCCCCCACCTTTAAAAAGCCACGAAGCCAGCACCGTCGCGTTTCTGGGTAACAATCTTCTAAGCCAACGATTCTCAACCTGTGCGTCACGACCCAAATTTCGGTCGCGAGATGTTCTGAAAGGGTGGCGAGTTTGAAATGTAAGCATTTTAAAACGAGCAACTACACTGATTCACGATCAGCCTAAATCCTAGAATTAACCCATATATACGGGTCTTGGGTCTGCAATTGCTTAGCGCAAAACTAGTGAATACTCAACCAGTCCAAGAAGCCAAACCATAGATGCTTAATTTAAAATGCTCTGACATTCGCGATAGACATTAATTGGTGTAAATCATAGCATTCATTTAAACCTATACTTCATATAGGGCCTCGACTGAGCTGGCATGACAAAAATTGGGTCATGGTGCAAAAAGGTTGAGAAACACAGTTTTAAGCAATGGCCCACAGTATCTTTATCAGGAGTTTGTTGTGCCTCCAGTGCAGTGATTAAAGCAGCAGGTTTCATTTCACACTCCGGCCGGAAAAATAGCGCAGACTCCCTGCCGCGTGGTAACGGGAGGTGTGAACTCAACAAAAAAACACGGTCCGGGGGCGTTGAATTTGGCACGCAGTGTCAGCAAACTGCAGACCCAAAGCTCCTGAAGCTGTGTTTGGGGACGGAACGCAGTGTGAGGTCCTGGACACACCAGCTGCCTGGTAGCTATGGCACTGAATTGGCCGGCCGGGATCTACACGTTTGTCCAAACAGACATGATTGAAAACATACTGCTGTTCTACAACAGTTAAGTTAGTATCAGACACGTCATTGGGTAAAGTCTGTCAATAACTGCTGCCCTCTGGTGGTGATGCTGCTGAACACACTCCATAGCAGAGGTGGGTGAATCCCCATTGTGGTGTACATATTAACGTGCCAGTCTCTCACCTCAAATTTCTGCAGGAATCCACGAAGGTGTTGCTTTGTAAGGGGATGCTTTTGTGTGGCTTTGCATGCTATTTATGCTTAAAAAAGGTTTCCGCTCAAATGCATTTAACGGTTTAAATGTAAAACTGCAAACAAGTACTATATCTTGCCCATTTTTACAACAGGACCCCTCCTGTACTGTTAATCCGACACTTTAGGTAACAGGAGCCCTTAAATACTATTTCTCCTGCTGGTGGGCACAGGAAATCATCTGCTGTAGGTACAGCAAAAATCCAGTTGGTTATAAGGACAAAGAGAGGATAATCATTATTATTTATTTAAAAGCAGCTTTAATTCTGTATGATGAAATCAGTAACAAGCGTAATCATTGTTATTTATTTAAAATGTAGCCTTACTTTAATAATGGTGTTATAATAATACGATTAAAAAAGCAAATGTATCCATCAAAAAATGTCTTCATATTCTGGCTGTTAGCTGAGAAGCGGCGACGCAGGGCAGCTATGGTACGTGAAAAGCGGTGGCTCTTAGCTTCCTGTCCTGGCATCTTCCGTGATCACTGGGACATCTCTGAAGATGGAAACAAATGCAGGATGTGACTTCCAACAGTATGTGGCAAACCCGGCACGTTTCAGAACCACAAAGGATCAGTGTCTGTTGAGATATTTAAATTAAATTAACCTCAATAAAAAAAATAATAATTTACTCGCATATTCTGAGAGGGACTGAACGCACAACCTCTTGGTGACTGACAATGACGCTGTAAAATAGGGGATTCAGGATGATTTTAAGAGTCCTTGAGTGACAGGGGTCTGGGGCTGAAAATGACATGCTCTCATGGGACCCACAATCAGTAACCGAGTCTGAGGTGCCCATTAAGAGCTTATCTCCACGGCAGCAGGTGACATCGCTTTCTCCTGTTGGGCTGTATCAGTAGGACTGACTGTTGGATGAGCAGGCTGATTAAATAGCCCATTGATCGATTGGTTACCTTTCATTTTCTTTATCACCCAGCGAGTTTTCGGGTTGGAACAGACCTTGCCCTTTACTGTGTCAAACCTACAAGAGAAGACAAGGATCTGTCAGATGCTCCATCTTTTTATCTTTTCTGTAAAAATAATGGTCTTGACGGCCATCTAGGGAGTCAGACACAAGCCCAGCAAAGCCTGCAGGGTGGCGGGGTCATGGAATGCCACACTCATGGCTTCTTCCTTGGCCTCATGGTTTCATTGACTCTTTACACAGGACGGTGATGCAGAAGGCGTCCCCAACGCAGCGGGGGTGATGGGACACTCACACGATGGCTTCCACGCAGGGACCCAGGGCATTCTGGCGCTCGTAGCCATAGATCTCGAAGAGGATTTGAGCACTGCTCACCATCTTGCAGCAGGTGGTGGACACTTTGCTTGGGCGGCGATCTGACAGAAACGGGGGTGTGAGGGATGGAGTCAGGAAGTCCATCGTGCCTCTCTGAAGGCATCTCAGCACATCTGTACCACAGAGAGGCAGCCCTGATCCTGCAGTGCCGGTATCCAGCAGGTTCTCTGTCCTACCAGGACTACCTACCTCTGCTCGGTATGGATACAGATCTGGCCCCATGACACTACTATCCATTGCTCACTTTAAATAACATTATAAACAGATTTAATCAGAATAATGCACTGCCATATTTTCACATTACAGCCATTACACTTCTCACTGACCTTTTATATTCCAGACTAATCTGTTACCCAGGCAACCCTGTACAGGATAAGCGATTGGACAATCCATGGAGGGACTGATCTGTCACTTGAACTCATGGTTCAAGATTGTCTCATATATTAACACATTGTAACAGCACAGGAAAGTACAGTAATAACCATCCACCCATCCACCAGCTGCATATATATAGAGTACCATAATAACTGTGTAATTCAATATTGGCATTATAATTTATATTTATAATTAAATGCATATTTACATGTATTCCTATATTTATATTTATTCCTTAAACTTTCTTTAGCTTGTATAGTCTTTACCGAGGCTTCTATAGAAGGATCCAAATGTCATCTCATTGTATTTGTACAGTGACAATAAAGAAATCTTATATCTCATCTCATCTCATCTCATTTCATCTTATGATGTCTTATAATTTTATGCAGAGTAGTTCATACTTGTTGCTGAAGTGCATCAAGTGTGACATGAAATAATCTCAGTCACTATTGAGAAATGAAATACTCCTAATTATTAAAGATTTTTAGTGTTTGATAGTAAAATATCTCTGACATGCATAGAGCCAGCCCGCAGATCCTCATGCTTGTATTTATACAAGCTGCATAAAGTCGATATCACAGTAAAATAGTGCCTCCCTAAAGATAAACTTGCCCTCATTTGACGGCCGGCTCACTCACAGTCGTCCTGCTTGGTGACACTGACAGCCAGTATCAGCAGAACTGCGATCTGACACATCAGGCGAGACATCTTGGGGTTTGGGCTGCTCCGGGGCTTGTTGGTTGACCTTGGAGGGAGCCTAAGTGCACACTGCAGTGCAGCCTCAGCGCGGGGCTTTTAAATGCACTGTGTGATGCCACAGGAAATACGAGGTGTGCCCCCTGCAGACAAACTAACCGCAGCCTGAGTTACAAGATGGCGTCTTTGTGATAACAGCGACTGAGCATCTCACCAGAGATATGATGCGATATATGATTCATACAGCGACTGAGCACCAGCACAGAAAACACAGGCGACATAACCCCAGCAATCTTCCATCACTGACACCCCTCAGGCCATTTATCCTCTAGATGGCGCTACAGCTATCTCCTAGCCCAAACCACGAGGCTTAGAACAGATTTTTCCCCAGAATTATCAAACAGGTGAACTCCTTGTAGCTCCCGCTATGCCTGGTAGAAACACAGGGCTCATCAAACTTGGCACCACCCTTTGGAGTTCACACAAACGTGTGTTCCATTGCATGCTTGCTAATAGAGTGATTATATAATTTCCCGCTCAGCAACAGTGACTATTTCGGCCATGTAGCACAGTGCTGAGAAGGCTGCATGTGTACACACACGCACACACACACACACACACACACACGCATACACATATGCGCACACACACACATGCACACACACATACACGTGCAAACTCACGCGCACACACACATGCACAAAAACACACACACAAACATTCACGCGCACACACACACATGCACAAACACACGCACACACACGTCGGGTAAACATATCTTTATGGGGGCCGCTTGTTCATTTCTATGGGAAAAATGGTAACGCTAAGTATGACAACCTTAATCCCCACCCAGTCCTAACCATAACCATAAGTCACCAAGCAAAAACAGTTTTTGCATTTTTAGTTTTTTCATTGCAGTCAGGGATTCTTATAAAATCATGACAAAATCACATTGTGCAGACATTGTGTCCCGAAAAGGTAAGGTATACCAACTCACGCACACACGAGGCAGCAGTTCATGCGTGTGGATGTTTCTGGAGCTAAGATGTTGTTAGATTGTGGTAGAGGTTTTATGAAATCTTATGGCTGTTGCATGAGTCACTTGTCAAACAGGTGGGGGGGCGGTATTTTCAGAAATATATGATTACAAAATGTTTGACTCGTGAATTCAGTCTTCAGCAAGTTTATAAGTGCAGAACAACCCCCCCACGCAGCTAAACAGCAGCCAAAGCAAGGTGCCCCCCTGGTCTGAGCGGTGTTAGTGAAATCACTTGGATGCATGCTGAGTGTTGACTTAAGGGGGGAGAAGCTGTATGATCTGAAACCTCTTTGGTGTGATGGGACCTGGTGAACAGCAAGAGTCCTCACAGTGTCGTGGAAAGGAGATCTGTCCACTCGTGCCCCCTGGAGTCTGACAGTAAGCTTGCTCCTGCCCCCTCTCCCGTATGCAGCATAACAGGCAGGTGATGCCCATGCAGATTGGTCTCATTATCGGCACCACTGCAGACTGTGGTTCCTGCTGCGATTTCGACGGCCCCCATCCATTCACAGCGGCAGACGCGCCTATCTGAGGATCTGCACCCTGCAGCCAGCGCGGCACGTGCAGTTACAGCGACCGTCGAGGTGCATCAAGATATGAGAGTGTTCTCTGCGGTCTGGGGGACTTCCTCTGGTTTTCGGTTTAGTGAGGCTCACTAATTTAATGTGTGCAATCATGTCCCAAATGACGAGGAGGATAAGGAGGAGTGAGACTCCCAAAGAAACAGCACCTTCCTCCCTGCCGCCTCTAGAAGGGCACAGTCCCAGTGTCCGAGAATGTGTCTTTTGAACCGCATACCGGATCCTGGGTCCTAAGCACTCACATTATTTCCGTCCAAAATTCCATAATTTATCATTTGTGTGAAATAAAATGAATTTCTCAGAAACTGCTTTACGAAATAAATGTAAAACAGCGCAATGGGACACCATTTGAACCACAAATAGAAACCGAGCTTTACACAGCTATGAGTGAATGGTTTAATGTTGAATTGGACTTGTCAGTGAGGCAAGTATATCAGTGTCATCAAGATACAAAGTAATCTGGCTTTATTTTCACAATTAATCAGCTAGCTGTCTAGCTGTCAACATTCAGATGTTAAAATTAGTGGTATAAATTAATCCATACAACCAAATAACTATCATGAATATAAATGTTAATTAGTACAAACATAAATACTAGCTCAACAGATTAATTCATAAAGCATCCTTTCATTGGTCAATTAGATGTCAAGCGGTATCAATAGACAGAGAAGAATGTGCATGCTCCAGCTATGGAATAATTTATCGTCAAGAAGGTGACACGCGGATTTCATCAGATAGTGACGATATATTAACCACACACACTGCTACTGTAGCAGTTTTTGCTGATATACTGGGATTCATGCTGCATTTGTTATCAAAGAATGCACCTTGAACGTTCAAAATGTGAGCACATTCAGTTAATTGATGCCAGAATCAGTGGCTGGTGACTTATGGCCCAAATCATGCGTGAGGCTGAGCGGTCAAGCCCCAAAGGATGCTGGGTACTTACAGCCGGTTATCACGGGTGCCGTACAGGCAACGATGACCAGGAAGGCGACAAGTGGGGGCCGCCAGGTGCATGGGGTCGGCATGGTGGTTCTGGTTCTCGGTGACCTGTGGGGGACGGTGGTCTGTCAGATCTGTAGCTGGTCGCTTGGACCACGGTGCTCTTTAAGCCAAGGCGCTTGGGTGGGGACTGCCAGCAGCGGCTACAGCTGTTACATCCGCTGCAGACCCTGTACCCAGTCACACGTCCCCAGCTCGCGTGACCTCAGAGCTAGATGCAAACTCACAGGCTGGCAGGAGGTGTGACCAAGGCAGCCCGCATCACCAGGATGTGAGTGTGAGACCAGAACCAAGATATTGATGGTATCAGCTTGGCAGCATGCAGGCGCATGCAGAAATGGGGAATAATTTGGAGTGTCATTAGTATAGTTAGTTCTGTCAGCTCTTGTGATTTTCCATTTTAGTTCTAGCTTATTGCTGATAGTTATAGTTATACTTATAGTTGCCAGCTTCAAAAGAAACCAAAAAGTACCAACACAGCCCTGCCAGCTGCAAAGCCCGTGAGGTGGTGCACCCTGCACACAATTCGCGGGAGCCCTCCACTCCCTCATGAGCAGCAGATCTCCCACAATCCTTTGCGTTGATCCCCCAGTGCGTTAGAGTCGGGGTTCTGCTTGCGGACAGCTCATCATGGAAAATGGCGCGAAGCATCTTAGAAACACTTTATTACATCAGCTAGGGGGGGGTTTATGTGTGGTGGGGTGCTGGTAATCATAGAAATTTCACACATCAAGTGGATCTTTCCGCCCCAGCTGCTTGGCGGGCACAAGCACAGTGTGCAGAATATGTCTATGTTGCACTTTTTCACGATTAGAAGCTGCATGCTTGTATCTGACAGCTATTTTTAAAAGTGTGAGAGCAATGAGGTTTGGGTTTGGGGGAGGGTTATCTATTTAGATTGTTTTGCTCATTCCTATATTCAAGGAGGCAATAAAAGTTGATCTTTATGTTTCTGGATTTTCTGCCAGCTGCCAGGCTTGATGCCCAGCTAGAGATTTTCGACTGCATGAAACAATTCATGTTGGACCCCCAAACCCAGACTAGTCTAATTGTGTTGCAAATTTTTTAGGGCCCATGTCACTCAGGGCTCCTTGGAACCATCCTAACCCCTTTTAAAGCACTCCAGATAATGTCTGTCCCCTCCAGTGAAGAAGTTTGCCGGCTTGATACCCAGTCCGCTCTGCACTTTGAGCGCTTTCTATTAATCCTGAAGATACCCTGGTAATTTTTTTTTGCCCAGCCCCTGCACTCATGAGCGCTGGAGCCTTTTTGTCTGGAGGACAGATGGCTGTCTCCGGTGTCACGATGATGAGAGAGATCCGTGACCCTCAGGCTGGGTGCTGCATCAGTTCATACTGATGTGAGTAAAACATGGCAGCTAGGTTGCTGACGTTCTGCATTGTTCCCGCTTTGCGTGTGTTCTCGTCAAAACGGACGTCAGCCGCGAGGTGTGAAAATGGTGGGTTGCATTCTGACGGTGGTGGGGGCTGCATCAAACTCCCCAGAAGAACCAAGATGAGCAGGCTCTTGCAGCACAGGCCCCTTCCTCCTCCCTGTCTGGGACAGCTGCATAGCTGCATTCTGCATGATTGCATTTCCTGCGAGTGTATTATGCTTGTTTCATTAGCCAATAGCGGGATGCAAAAGACAATTAATGAGAGGGGGGCATTCTGTCTGTGATGCTCAGTTAAGATCTTTACCATATTTATGAAGTATTTTTAAAATCTCGTGCACTTTCCAGTCGATGATCAGAAGCTCAGTACAAATCTTCTCTGTTTCCCTCGGAATTCATGCTCCCAGTGAGTGACAGGGGAGGGGGCACTCTAGAAGCCAATCAGCTGGAGCTGGTGACCCTGTGTCCCCACCCCCTCTATATACCTCTCATGGACAGTCTTTTTAACAGTGCAGTCGCAGAGTTGGCTGAGATATGGCTGTTTTTGCAATGGAGTAAAGCCCCCCCACTCCCCCATGCCTTCTCACACTTCGTGTCGCACCGGTGGTCAAACACATTTCCACCCCCCCCGCTACACACGTGTACATTTATCACATTTGCTAATCTGATAATAAACATGGTTCGTGACTCGAATATTCCTCTACAGACATATGGAGACCGAAAAAGAGAGAATCTCAAGCCGCCATTGAGTAAGATGTTTTTATGAAAAATACAGACACATACAGTACATAAATCAATACTTAGGTCCAAAGTTACATAAATAGGTACACAGTAATAAATACATTGTATAAAAGGCAATGATAAATAAAAAATATTAATGCATTAATGACATAATACAGCTATATTTTAGGCAATCTTGGCTGGGTCAGATATTCATGAAGAGGGTGACCACATACACACACAGCAAGGGAGTTCTGGAGCCTTTTCGAGCCATCAGCAGGGGGAATGGCTACCTCTGTCTGGCAGAGGGCAGAGTAGGGGGGTGGTTGGATGTGGCGGGGGCTGGGGAGCCTGAGGTGAGCCCCAGAGGTGTGGTAGGTGGTTGGATCTCAGGAGCCTTGGACTTTTGGAAAAGTCTGCAGGAAAAGAGACACTTTGGGTCAGTGATGTGCAGGTGACACAGCTGTCCCTGCTACACGGATGGCCTGTCTGTGCTGTGTCTGTCCCACAGCACCTGGTCTGATCCTGTGTACTTACAGCTCCACAACCTTCTTTTGGACCCAAGGTTCGCTCCAGTGACTGCAGATGTGCTGTCCCTCCGTCTCAAAGCTGTGGAACAACAGAACCGGTAAGTCCCTCCATGACTCTCCTGGAGCTGCTGGGGAGGGAACGCAATCGACTACGATCACCTTGGGGGGGGAGCATTTCTTAACACAGGCTTAAAAGTGGTGCTGTGGGCTTGGGCAGAGCGTTTAACATGTGTGGTTTGCGATAAGTATGTAATAGCCAGGGTCACGTGTGCTTACATGACGGCCTTCACACAGGGCGGGTTCCATTTCTGGAGCCAGAATGCCGTGATGGGGGTCTGGATCTCCTTCCTGGACACCGCTGTGCAGCAAGTGAAGATCTTCTCAGCATCTGCAGAGGGGACATCGTGAAACAGGCGTTATGCCTCCCCCATAAAATCAGAGAGCTGGTGGGTTAAAGCAGGGCCTCGGGACCTTCTCTTACCCACGACTGCCGCCAAAACCATGGCTGTGAGCATCAACGAGACGAAACATCTCCTCAGCTGGCCGTAGCTCACCATGGTGACAGAGTCCTTCACGACGGCAGAGCGACGGCAGACCCGTGCTGGTGGTGCTTTTTATGTCGTCAAAAAGCAGAAGTAGCTGGTTGCAGGGTCGCTGCTTTCTTTGTCGCTTCCTTCCTGTTTCAGTTCTATTCGTCGAGGAGGGAAGCCCTCAGCTGCCACCCCAGTGTGTGGAAACCCCATGTCTGGAAAAATTACGAAAGCAAGCCGCTGAATGGGGAAAGCCGGCGGGGTTAGGAAGCCATGGAGGAAATTGTGAGTCATGTGAACGCTGGACCAGAACGGAGACCGAATGAATGAATGACGAACAGAAAGAATGAATGGAGAAACAGAAAGCGAGGTCGTGCAGTGAGGTGGAAGAGGCCGGCATCATGCCTTTAAGAGTGACCATCTTACCTTAAATCTTACCTAACTGGGGGGGGGGGGGGGGGGGGGGGGTGTGGTGACTATTCCACAACAACAAGGAAAAGAGGGAGAAGCACAAAATTAAATGCGGGGTGGGGGGGGGGGTGGGGGGGGGGGGGGGGGGGGGGGGGGGGGGGGGGGGGGGGGGGGGGTTGGGCGGAGGGGGGGTGGCCGCATGGTAACATTTGCACATTCCCTGACCCAGCCCTGCCTGAGAACTGTTAATGAATCTCCTTTAATAAACCCACAACTCATCCACCACTTTGTTTTCCTTTTGTAGGCTGGGTGAGGCCCAGTGCGTGTGTGTGATGGGGGGGGTGAGGTGCAGGCATGTGGGAATTCTGTGCGGGTTGGGGGGGGAGGTGGTGTTGTGACTGTTCCAGCAATCAGACAGAAGAGGAAGGAAGCGCATAAATTTAGCAGCCGGCTGCGTGGGGGGAATTTCTGTGCTGGACACATGATGCTCGAAGGGCTTAGAGAAAAAGCCACTTGGAGAGGGTCAGACTGGCATGTGGCCACCCCCCCCCCCCACACACACACACACACACACCACCCCACCCTTTTACGCCTCTTCATCTCTGATGGAAAGTGCTTCAATCACTTAATTTTTTCAGTAGTGCTCCGCCCTTCCTGTCTTCCTGCTCATAGTTGCAGTATGACCTAACCCCCCCGCCCCCCACCCCCCAAAGTGTTATACAGCAGAAAGCAGAAACCGCAGCCTTACAGCAACACCTCCCCCCCAAAGCTCACACCCATTGTGACATTTTGGAAAATCCTGACTATTAATATTAACTTGAGAAATGACATGATGCTTTATGTGCCATTTGATGGAATGGAATGTGCTTCTTTTGGCAAAATTGATTGCAGTCAGGGAATTTAATTAAATTGATGTCAAAACATTTGATCCCCAAAATGTGATGTATGTCTGACCCACACACACACACAGTTTCACAGTGAAGTTTGGTGCCTGAGTGCAGGGTGAGGCCATTTATCTGGTGGCCCTGGTGGGGGGGCTTTAAGCAGAAGTCGAGAGGCTACTCACGTCACCATGGAAAACCGTTGATGGCCATGACCTTTACACAGAATTCGGGAGGCTACTCGCGTCACGATGGAAACCTAGCAGCTTGAGAAAGTGTTACTGAACGGGGTTTGAGT
Source organism: Boulengeromyrus knoepffleri (assembly GCA_026770805.1). Taxonomy (NCBI): domain Eukaryota; kingdom Metazoa; phylum Chordata; class Actinopteri; order Osteoglossiformes; family Mormyridae; genus Boulengeromyrus; species Boulengeromyrus knoepffleri. The sequence goes on from JABJVO010000078.1 coordinate 24,443,467, forward strand.
CCCAGCCCAGGGTGAGGCCTGCTCTCAGCCCGCAGGATGGTGGGAGTGAGATGGGGTTGCATGTGGGCTGTGGCGGCTCTGCTAGCAGCTCAGTGTCACACACCTATGACGATATGGCTTTGATGCATTTGTTAGATTCATGCCCACAGTCCACATGCATTTTTTCTTTAAAGTGAGGTAACCTCATAATGGAGTTTTTTGAGTTTAAGGGGCATAAGAGGGGTCAAACTTCATACAGATGGGCCAACCTTATCATTAGCCAATGATATGCTTTGAATCGGTGAGTGCCTGGGAAGGGGGCGCTCTGGGAGCCAATCAGCTGGAGCCGGTGACCCTGTGTCCCCACCCCCTCTATACGGCTCTCATGGACAGTCTTTTTAACAGTACAGTCACAGAGTAGGTGTTTCTGTTTTTGCACTTTTCTCTCAGTAAAGGTAAGTCACCTGCAAGACTCTGGGGCAAACCTGTCTGTAGAGATGCTTTCTGCCAAATGAAATCAATTGATCGCTCGATGAAGGCGTGGCACAGGTCTGTCGTCATGGCGAAACGTGTCGCTATGCTCCCCAGCTGGAATAGACCTGGTCACTCGTTCGGTGAAAGTCTCAGCATGACTGAACTTCTTGCCTTGCAATACCGCGGGGCCTGTGTATACAGATGCTAACGGATGTGGCCGGTGGGGTCACTGTAGCATACCGCTCATGATCAACAAGCGGAAATGAGACACATAAAAGAAGCAGATGGACGACACTCGCTTAGCGTGGCTCCAGAAATACCCCCAGTGCTGGTGACTGGCCTCTGGCTGATTCAGAAGGGAGGGTCACATGATCCAAGCACCCTGGACCAAAGACTTCAATCCAGTCACAGAGCAGTAAGGAGCACTGGGCTTTTATTGGTTTAGCAGACACTATTATTAAAAGTGATGGGTCAGAAGTCAGCCAGTGAGTGGCATATCACTGGAGCCAGGAGGCGCAATGGGGGAGGGGTTATAACTGTAATCATATGATAACCTAAACCCCTCCCACCCCTCATGATAAACCCCTCCCATTCTGCACTCTGCTCCTGGCTGCAGTGATACATACCTGCAGCCAGTCTCTGGAGTGATTAAGAATTAAGGACCCAATGGTGGGATCACAGGATTTGAACCAGTGACCTTCCAGTCACAGGCACAGCATCCAGTGACCTTCCAGTCACAGGCACAGCATCCAGTGACCTTCCAGTCACAGGCACAGCATCCAGTGACCTTCCAGGAAGGAACCCCCCCCCTCCCGAAAATCTAACATTCAATGAGGCCACCCCAGGCAGCACATGGCATAATGCACAGGGACACCCTGGATGGGATGACAGACCATCGCAGGGCACACACTTACACACACACATTCACACTCACACACACATGCGCACACACACATATCTATGTGGGGACTGCTCATTCATTTCTATTAGAAAAATGCTAATGCTATGATGACCTTAACCCCTACCCAGCACTAACCTTAACCATAAGCAACAAAACAAAAGTCTTTTGGCATTTCTAGTTTTTTGATTGCATTCACAGATCTTTGTGGGGGCCTGAAAAATGGTCCCCACAGCCTCAAAATAACAGGTTTTTACACACACGCACCACAGGCCTTCCGGAAACAGCAGTCTGCTTTACTGCGTCTTTCTGAGGTGCAAGAGGAAACAGAAGCTGGGGGTCAGCTTCACACGCACAGGGAAAGACACTCAGAACCAGCGTGCCGCATTCGATATTAACTAAGAACAGCAACCACAACACGAAATTCACTTCCTTTAATTAGTTTGATACCCAAGACTAACCACAAGTAGCATAAACAAAGTTAAAAACAACATTTAATGAAAACAAAAAATGTCAATGTTTCAAAGGTTTCATATGGATGATATATCACAAGTTGTGTACACTTTTAAACAAGCAAGCTAATAAATAATAAATATATTTAACATTCACATATAAAAATAAATAATTGTTGCAGAACAGCAGAGAACAAAACAAGACTTTCATAAGAACTCTTCTCAAAATGAAGACCTTCACTGGGGCTCTAGCCAAAAGGAAACCTTCAGAAATTTAGTTAAGTTTCTACTTATTATTTGAACAATATATGTGAGCTGCAGTGTTTGCTGCTGATGGTGCTTGGAGGTTTCCCTCAGGTCCTCTTCGGTGGTTTACAAGGCATGTTAGTCTAAAGGAAGGAGTAATAAACAAGGGTGTTAAGATCAAAGAATGCCCCAAGACGACCTAAAGAAGCTTCAGGCTAATGGTACTAAATGTTCAGTTCTGTTGGGTACAAATTTTAAACAGTCTTTTTCTTTGACTATTGTCCTGGTGTGGTCTGCAGTATGGCCCATTCTTTGCCTAAAAGGGCTTTGTTAGAAAATATCCATATGGTACCTTCTGTGTACTGTATCCGTATACCGTGTGAGATCTGTAGGCCACTGTCACGTGACGGGGGGGCAATACTGACCTGCTCAAGTTCCTGAAGTTTGGTTTGGACCCAGGTGGAATTTGGGCTGCAGCAGTAGAGTTTGCTCCTGCTGGTGAACCTGTAGGTAGAAGAAAGGACCTTGGTGAGATGGAGGTCCCTCCTCTTATTGGTTAGGGTGGCGGTTATCATGAGAAACTTCTGAATCAGCATGATGACCGCAGAGGAATCATAGGCAGAGTATGGGGAACAGAATATGGGATTGTTGTGAGAACAAGAGAACAGCTGTATGAGTTAGAGGAAGAGACAGAGTGACAAGGGGAGGAAGAGGCTCTGTCCAACAGGTAGAGGAAGGAGGTGAGCTGGGGGCCCCTGGGGGCCAGAGGAATAGTGGCGAGCGGCCCTCACACGACGGCGTCCACACAGCCGCGCCGCGCCGCCTGCACTCTGCAGTCCGTGATCTCGGTGTGGATCTGCAAGATGCTGGTCCTCTTACAGCACCCCCTGCGGGTCACCTTGAAGGGCACTGAACAGGAGAGCAGGTGCTCAGTGACACAAGAGACAGCCACAGTTGGGAAAGGCCCCACCCACCTGGGACTGGCGGCACGCTTACTTACCGGTAGACACGCAGGTGGTGAGCAGCAGCACGATGAGGACCAAGAGGGACACCAGTTTGACAATAGTGAGAAGCATATTGTCAGCAAGGGGGAGAGGGTCAGCTTGCTGGGACGAACCCTCGAGGACACATCCTTATAAATGGGAGCAAAAGAGGAAGCAGGCTGACAGACACCCCCAGAAACACGCCAGAGTTCCTTTTCAGGCTTGGAATAATCAAGTCCATCGGTGACACATGCTGAGGGGAGGTTCTGAAGTTTGGCTGGAAAGGAGAGGTCGTACAGGAAAATGCCTGCCTGCAATTCCTCCTCCATAACCCACCCCCAACCTCCTCCCAGGTTTCATCTTTGTGGCTCAGTGGTTGTCTTGAATCGGACTCATGGTTAACTTGGGTGTGATTTTCACCAAAAACTGAGAATGGGCTGGTCATGCTTTTTCAATGACATGGTCATTCTCCTGAGGTTCAAAAGGCAAGGTCCTTGGACTCCCCAGCAGAAAGACACTTATCTATCATGTAATCTGACATCATTTGTGGTCCAGAACAAAGACACAAAAACACACAGACAGCAACACATCCACACAGGCACACTGGACCAGGCCTTTCCTGTCACGTGAACTGCAGTGTGCTTTTTGTGCTGCAGTGTCACCAGCAATTCAAAGATCACCAGTAGCACCTGTCAGACATCACTTTAATGTTTACTTTCAAATCAGGCCATCGGATAACATATTGGAAGAATGTGCTGTTATACTTTTGAATGAAGAGGTCTCAGTGGTTCAGTGTGTTCAGAGGCTGTGACTGGAAGGGCTATTTTCCTCCACTTAACCAGAGTTGGGTCACGGGGGCACCAGTCTAAGTAGGGATGCCCTGACCTCTGTCTTCCTAGCCAGCTCTTCTGGCGGAACACCAAGGCGTTCCCAGACCAGCAGAGAGATATATTCTGTCCAGTGTGTCCTGGGTCTGTCCCGGGGCCCCCTCCCGGTTGGATGTGTCTAAAACACCTCCCCAGGGAGCTGTCCAGGAGGCATCCTAGATAGATGCCCGAACCTCCTCAGCTGGCTCCTTTTGATGTGGAAGAGCAGTGGCTCTACTCAGTGCTCCTCCCAAACTTCTGAGCTCCTCACCCTGTCTCTAAGGCTTAGCCCAGACACCGTGTAGAGGAAGCTCATTTCTGATCAAGGTGGGATCACATCATCCTTGATCTTTTTCTTCATGGATTCATCGGTTTTTCTCAATCGCACTTTGTCTGGTCGCTCACCTAGGACCAATATGCTTTGGGAGACCCTACCAACAACATAGCTCCTAGGATAACAGAGGCACAACCCCCCACCATAATGAGGTGTCAATTCATGGTGGGGTCACTGGTTCAAATCTTGAGGTTGGTAGAGTGATGTCACCGTCGGGCCCCTGAGCAAGGCCCTTAATCCTGAATTGCTCCAGGGACTGGCTGACCCTGCTTTTTCAAATGTATTTTGCTGTGGAGAAAAGCTTTTGAAAAATAAATAAAAGCTAATCTGCGTTTCCACAGGTGGATGATGATAATAATGATGGTGATGATTGACTGACCTCACACATCAGACAGGCAAAAATAAAGACCAAGGTCATTTTAGGAGCATGTTACTGCTTCTGATCAAAAAAAGCCTCGTGGTGGCTAAGTATAGCGCCTTTGTGTCACACATAGAGCAAAGCCTGCTGACTAATGCTGATATAGCCAGGAGCAGTTTTGGGAAAGCCCCACTAAAGCTGGGGTGGAAAGCCCCCACGAGGCCGTGCCTCTGGCTTTGAGTGCACTGTAGGGGGCACTGAAGAGCCCATAAATGGACGGGTCCACAGGTAATGGCATATGTGGGGAGGATCCAAGGGCGTAACTTTGGCTGGAACATTGGGGGGGTTGAGGTCTCCACCCATTACGGGGGAAACATAGTTATTGGGGGGGTTGTATTAGCTGGTTTTGATTTATTGGGGGGGCTACAACACCCCCCCCCCCCCCCCCCACTATTCCACCCGCCGCCTGCCCGCGGCCGGCCGCGCCCGGTGGCCGAC
>JABJVO010000078.1:24451087-24461432 GCA_026770805.1 Boulengeromyrus knoepffleri
TTTATTACCCGACCCACCCAACCCGCGGATTATCCGCAGCGCCCGCGGATATAACCGCCATCCGCGCATCTCTAGTGTGTATGCATATACATGTGTGTGTGAGCGAGATCATCGGAACTCTGTCCAATTGCAAGTCCCGGGTTGCACTACTTAGGAGGTGCTTACAATGATAAACTTGCTGATTGTTTGACCACAAGTGCAGAAGAAAAGAGTAGATGGAATTGTTTTAGTACCTCAATAAGACTGAATATCTTTTGCCTGTGTCTCCATTCGGTGCCGGCAGTGAAACATGGCAGTGCTTATTAGCGTATAAGTAAAATCAGGGCACTCAAGTCTCATGCACTGACCACGAGGCACACACATTTCAACCAGTTCACATGCCACACCTTGCGTTTCACACGCTGAGAAGTAAGGGATAATGCCCACCAAGCTGTCTTGCTGCATAGAATTAATGGATGATGTGCAGGAATACAGAGTGGAGCTGCCTACGAGTTCATAGCTGTCCTGAGTTATTCAGAGCTAATACCCACCTACCTGTCAATCAGAAAAAAAACACACAGTAACACAAACCTAAACAACTGACTGAAGAATATGGCAGGGCAGACACTTAAATACAAATAGAAAACTGGAGCAAATAAGGAACAGGTGTAAGACATAATCAATTAACCAATCAACTGAGGATAGGAGAAATAGGTGTAAGCAGTAACACTAAGCGCAGAACTAAGAGACATAGAAAACACTGAAACTAGGAACACTAATCATACATTAGGAATTACTACATTAGGAAACACACAAGGAAAATCTAAGATCAAGGAAACCAAAATAGCATAACAAACAGGAACAGAAACCCAAATAAATACTAAAAAACAGATGAGGCTAACCTCAAACCCATGACCAGCGGATACTTACCCACTGAACTATGCAGCAGTTCCAGGGGCAATGGAAAACACACTAGGGCAAGGTTATTCAAATCACGGTCCTCGAGGTCCAAGCACTGCTGGTTTTCCAGCCATCCTTTACTAATCAGTCAGGTGTGAAGCCTCTGACCAATCAGAATCAGTAATTATTAAACTAACTACCTGGGAGAACTGAAAACATGGCCTGGACTTGGAATCGAGGTCCAGATTTGAAGAACCCTGTACTAGGGACTTAAGGGGCAAGCAACAGGAAGGAGGACAGGATGGCCAGCAATACCTGCTGGCCAAACGGGGAGGAGACACAAAGGGTCAGACGGTACAGACACACGCTGCTGCCCTAACAGATGTAATCTCACTCCAGACTTTTGATGAAAGCCGTGGGAAAACAGAAATAAAAGGCTGTGACCTGTTATGATTACGATCGATTCCCCCCCAGTAACTAACCAATAACTAACAAAACGACTCAACTCAAGCTGAGGACTCACAAATAACATTTACCACATGTACTGTAACAAGCACTGCTTCTTTATAACCGAATCAAATCACTAAATCATATGACTCAAGGGAAGGCAAGGGGCATAAGGATACATTAAAACAGAAGACATTCAAATCACAATAAAAACAAAATCCTAAAAGCCAAACCAAACAAATAATTTGTTAACTAAAAAGATAAAGTGGCAGTATATGATTAAACTCCTGTTTATGTTAATTTATTAAAAAAACCGCATCAAACAGTAGAGTTTTAAACCACGATTTAAATGAGCTGAAGTGGGCCCTCAGGTCTTGACACGTGCCGTCTTAACATGTGCAATATGTTCTAATGCTTGGTCATGTGGGTTCCTGCGCTGTTGCGCTTTTGGATGGCTGGTTTTGTGTTTCCCAGTTGTCTGTGCAGGATGACTCATAGCAAACTAGGTAGCATGGTTTTTCACACCTGTGGTCACCAGAGAGAATGCAACGTTGCCCAGAGGAGGCTGGAGAACAGAAAGGCGAGGGAGTGATTGCACAACATCTGCTGCTCCGGCAGCCTCCCCCTGTGGAAAGTGGCTATTCTGTGAAATTACCTAATCAGCAGCTGGTTTCACTCCTCAAAAGACAATAAAAGCTGAAACATGACACCTGAGGTCTGACTGTTTTTGCTATGTTTGTTGTGCCATCTGTGTTATAGGTCGGCACGTCTTCCTGAAACATGTCACACTTTTAAAGCTACAGCATCACCATGATGCTGGGTTGCTGACAAACTTCTCAGTAAAGTCACTGTGGACGTCAGTGGATGCTGATGTCGACCGTTTTCCAGGGAAACAATAAAAACGGGTTGACATTTCTTGTAAGTGTCGCCTGTAGTCAGTCAGAGCTGCTTCCTCTTGGCGACCCCATACCTTACAAGAAATGAGATCCAGCCTCCTTCAGACAGGTGCAGACGAGACCCTGAAGGACTACATGTTGGTGTTTATTTGTGTATGCAGAAGTAATCTGGGAATGTCACTATATGAATGTTAGTGCTTAGAATACCAGGCTTTGAAAATGAGATCTGTGATAGTTATCAGCCTAGGTCCCAGCTAAACCCTGAACTGGACACTGTGGCCACCTAGAGACAAAATGAGTTAGCTCATCACTCAGCACTGTGTTCGAAATGCCTGAGAAAATACAGCATAGTTGTGTATTTTATAATTGTCTATAAGTCAGTTGCTGGGGATCACATCACTATCACTTGTGCTCAGCCTTCAAACCAAGTCTCAATTTTCTAGACGCAAGCAGTGACATACTGTCCTCCCTCACATCGACCCGAAATGCAGATTCTTAATTAATTAATTAATTAATTCTGGGAATAACTAAATCTGTGAGGGGATCAGAATTCTGACTTAAATGAGACTGCTGCCATGACAACTTAAGTGTCAAGTTTCATGGTCATGTGTGGTCAGAGGTATATAGTCCAATTCTTAAGGCACTGAACCTGGGAAAGCAAAGAGTGCATTGTGGTACAACAGGACAGACAGCAGTTTAATACAGGGCAAGACAATTCAGTGCAGTAAAAGAACAAGTAGACAATAAATAAGCAATAAATAGATGATGCAATGAGGATAAGTATGTGCAAATAACCACAGGAGTAGTGCAGGAGTGGAATATCAACAATGTTGTGCAATACAGTGCAGTGCACGGACAGCAGCAGGTCACTGATCATGTGGTGCAGGTGATGATGCCCCAGTAGCACTTTCCCGAGGGCTGGAGTGTGATGACCCTCTTTTGAAAGGCATCTTAAGATCCATAGTGTTTGGGGAAATACCCTACATAAGTGAAAGTGAAACAATAACAGCCATGTGCTGTGAGGGCTAAGTCGTTGGCTGCCCTCTTGTGGCCTGACAGAAACTTTCACAGTACAGGAACGTCTTTTCTGGAACCAGAAGCTTTTTCCAGAATCAGGGACATTTGTCATGTTCACACTGCAGGAACTCAACCCGATAGTTCCTCGGAGGTTGTTCCAGTACCCATTTACTCCAGATTTTGTATGTTTCCTTTGCTTACAGCAATAGCTTGCTGATTGGTTGACCACAGGCACTGGCGCTAATGTGGACGTTATGCAGAAGTGCAGGAATAATTAGCAGAGGAAATATTGAGCAGATGGAATTATTTTTGTGCCTCAATTACATGTAATGCATCAATTAATATTTTTTTTGCTTGCATCTCCATATTTTTGAAATGGAAAATAAGGCTGATAACCAATATACTGTAGTGCTGATGGGATACATCAGGGAGAGCTGCATGTTGGACAGGTGCCAGCCGTGTACATAATGTAAATAGCCGTGTACAGCTAGCATTGGTTAATGCCGTTGTTGTCTGTATCGTAATGTCTTGTGTGGTGTTTAATGTTATTTGTTGTAAATAGTGGTGTTTGCATGTGTGCCCACCATGTGTGTTAGGAGGTATTGGGGTGATTAGCATGGTATGCAGTGTTTGTCCATTTTGTGTGCATGGTATGGGTGCAATAAAAACCACCTTGTGGTTGAAATAATAACTGTTCCATGCCTCATCAATTGTGCCAAATGACATGGCCCACCTGCCCATTACAGTGCTGTCAGAAGAGGGGGGTCAAAGAGCTCTGAAGAACCCCCAAGGTGTTTCTTTACCTTTAGTGGACCCCCAGGAACCGAGTGCTACACCTTCTCAGAGCAACCCAACAGTGCTAGCGCCCCCTGCCTGCCTAAATGGCAGCGCCACAATCAGGAGCAGCATGACATGTGTATGCAGCCGGTTGTGAAGACCCCCCTGACCCCCCTGTTTTGACAGAAGAAGCCTCCTGGAACCTTACCCAGCCGTGGTCTGGCTGATGATGAGACTAAACGGATGGTCGCCCAAGGAAATGGTGGTTCCCCTGGCTATGTTGTTGGAAGGGGAGGCACTGCAGGCATTCCTATGCCCCTCTCTGTGCTCGGTAGGGCTACCCTCACTTCCACCTGGAAGTGCAGAATGAGCTGGCCCTCCATGCTTCCTGCAGGCATTCTCCCCGGATCCACTGCACCAGCACATTCGCATGTTGAAGCTGGACACGTTGGCAATGGCTGTAAAGTGGGCAGAAGAGACTGAGAAAGTGCTGGGCACAGCGTCGCGTCCACCTCAGAGCTGAGCCTGTACCACGGGAAACGTCGAGTGAGAGGAGGTGGATGAGGACGGGCTGTAGCACTTCCTATCAGTGCTGTTCAGCCTGCAATGCCCCAATCAGGAGGCTCATAGAGGGCATCCTGGCCCACGTCCCCCAGACCAAGTGTGTCATCTACCTTGCCAATCTGCTGGTGCAGGCCACTAACTTCACTGGGGCACTCTGGAACCTGTAAGCTTTGCTCTCCTTGCTCTAGTGAGTAGCTTTGTTCAGCATAAGACACACTCCCTGGGTCACATCATCAGTGGGGAAGGTGTGGCCACTGACCTGGAGATGATGGCGATGGTGTGGGGCTGGCCGACGCCGCATACAGTTATGGAACTACACAGCTTCCTGGGGTTAGTGCCATATTACCAGCACATTGTACAGAATTTCACCAGTGTTGCAAAACTGCAGCACTATCTTACAAAGAAAGGACATGGACATTTTGCATGGATAGAAACCTGTGCCACGGCATTTAACCAGCTCCGCACAGCACTTGCCCATCTCCTGTGTTAGCATACCTAGAGCTGTGTCTTCCCTTTATTCTGGACATGGATGCTAGCAGTGAGGGGCTTGGTGCTATGCTTTCACACATAGGACTTGGATGGGAGCGGGACCTGGAGCTGGACGCTTAGTCAGCAGGAACACAACTATTGCGTGACGTGACGGGAACTGCTAGCCGTGGTACAGGCATGCAAACACTTCTGTCCCTACCTCTGAGGCTGGTGGCTCTGGTTGTGGAGGGGACATGCGTCCCTGGTGTGGCTCCTGAGCTTCCGCAACCCAGAAGGATAGCTGGCTCGCTGGTTAGAGATGCTGGCAGAGTTTGATTTTGAGTTCCAGCACCACCCCAGGAAGGAGCACCATAATGCGTCCTACATGACTGCAAACTGCCATCATTGCTGCCAGGTGGAGGAGCGGGAGCAGCTCGCAGGGCGGCCAGGACTTCAAATGCCAGCAACTCATCGGCGAGTAAAGCAGTGACCCCATGCTGGTCAGGGTAAAGGAGTGGCTGGTTGAGGGTGGGCGACTGGGCTGGGAGGCGATCTTGGCCTTCAGCCCAGAGACCCAGGCCGACCACTCCCAGTAGGGCACCTAGGAAGAGCGCTAGAGTCTGCTGCAGCTGCTAGTGCCTCGGAGCCTGCTTCCTGCTGTGTGGAGGTCAGTGCATAGAGCCACTGGGGCCGGGCACTATTGGCTGAAAGACGCTGGGGAAGCTGCAGCAGTGCTTTTATTAGGCTGGCGGCTGTCAGGACACTCAGAAGGGTCCTAGCTGGCAGTCTCAGGCTCCCCTGTAGACATATCTGGTGGGTGAAGCATGTGGGGAGTGGATGTTCTGGGCTCTTTTCCCCAAACTGATGCTGGGAACTGCTACATACTTGTGGCTATGGACTATTTCACAAAGTGGCCCAAGGCATACACGGTTCCCGACCAGAGTGCCATCACCATAGTGGCAAAGATTCTGTTGAACAGATGCACAGTGACCAGAGGAGAAACTCTGAGGCGCAGGTGTTTGGTGAGGTCCACTGGTGGCTGGGGTCTTGAACACCCTAACCACCCCCCTTCACCCACATAGTGCAGGGCTGGCCCTGTGAGCTTATCACACAGCGTGTGCAGTGTTAATTTAACATATTTAACACTGGCAAATTTGCTGTGTGGACGCACGGTATTTGTGTAATTCTGCCATATCGTTTACACAGAAGTTTTCTGTATTCCTGTACCATGTTATTTTCGCGAATCTGTTTATAATATGTTGTCATCCTGTACGCGGAGATTCTGACTTTATTTCCGCGGTTATTCGCGTATGTTAGACCGCCCTCAGTGTATTACATGCAGATTCAGCTGTAATCCTTAGGCGCCATCTTGCGGTTAAATGGTGTAATTGTCATAATTGAGTTCATGCTTAAGTAATGTTTAGTCATTGTCTTTCCTTTGTTGTATTTATTCCAGAATCACACACACACCACACCATACCCCTTAAGGGCTGAAGGTTGTTCCAGCTACAGTCTATGTACTGAGAAGCATACTGAATTGTCTTGTATTTTCTGTTTCGTTGTTGTACTGCTAACTGCTGCATCAAAGGAGTAAGTTAAATCAAAGACAACCTCCCCGGCTGCGAATGTTACCTCCTCCTGAACTGGTGCACCCTGCTATGTCCCAACAGGTGTTTTGCTGCATCAGAAAGAAGGGGCAGTCACTCAAGCTTGACAGCCAATGAAGGGGCCCTGGGGAGGTCCTGGAGCAGATCTCCGGGGTGGTGTACTGGGTGCAGATACCAGAGCAGCACAGGACTGTCATGCTGTATCATGATCGCCTGGCTCCATACCAGCCCCTGGCCCACCTTGAGCAGCCAGGACTGGTGGTGAATACCCTGGCAGGATGGTGGGGGACTTGGAGGCCCGTGGCTGCAGAGGGCTCACCTCTTCCAGGTGCGCTTTTCGGGACTTTGTGGGGGTACCGGGACGAGTAACCCCCTAGGAGGGGGGGGCAGTGTAGCACTGGCAGGATCCATTGGGCAGCGCTGTTTGTTGGACCGGTGCCAGCCGTCTACATAATATAAATAGCCATGTACAGCTAGCGTCTGAGGTGCCATTGTTGTCTGTGTCGTAATGTCCTGTGTAGTGTTTAATGTTATTTATTGTAAATAGTGTTGTGTGCAGGTGTGCCCACTATGTGTGTTAGGAGTAATCGGGGCAACTAGCATGGTAGGCAGTGTTTGTGCATTTCGTGTGCATGGTATGGGTGCAATAAAAACCACCTTGTGGTTGAAATAATAACTGTTATAACTGGTCAATTGTGCCAAGTGACATGGCCCACTTGCCCATTACAATACTTTTGTCTAATATTGGCAGTGAAACTTGTCAGTGGTTATTAGTCAAATAGAAATACATCGTTTTTTATTCTGTGGAAAATGAAAAATCACTCTGTTGGCCAGATCTGATAATGTATTATAAACATGTTGCTGATCGTATAAATAAAATATAAACAAAAGACTGTGTCCCATTTTGATTGCAATCAATTCCTCCAATAACAAACAAATAGGCCTAACTAACAAAACAACTTGTGCATCCTCCATTGTATCAGGTCGTGGTGTACTTTGGTATGAAATTATGTGTTAAGTTTAACCTACAAGCCTACAATATATCTTGTATTTCTGTTTCTTGCAATACACCTGCCCTCTGCTAGTCTGGTAAAATATCACTACTGTACTCATGCGCCGACCGCGAGCATCTGCACCCACCAACATGATCAAAAGGGTCAGCGTGCCGGACTGTACACCCACACAGAAAAGTGAAGTATGAGTTGGGCCAGGGGTAGGTAACCCTGATCCATGAGCATATGTTGTGGTTTTTCCATCCATCCATCCATCCATCCATCCATTATCCTCCACTTATCCGAGGTCGGGTCGTGGGGGGCAGCAGTCTCAGCAGGGAAACCCAGACTTCCCTCTCCCCGGCCACTTCCTCCAGCTCCTCCGGGGGAATCCCGAGGCGTTCCCAGGCCATCCGAGAGACATAGTCCCTCCAGCGTGTCCTGGGTCTTCCCTGGGACCTCCTCCCAGTGGGACATGCCCAGAACACCTCACCCGGGAGGCATCCAGGAGGCATCCTAAGCAGATGCCCGAGCCACCTTGGCACTACTCTGAGTCTCTTTCAAATGACCGAGCTCCTCATCCTATCTCTAACGGAGAGCCCAGCCACCCTGCGAAGGAAACCCATTTCGGCCGCTTGTACTCGCGATCTCTACCCATAGCTCATGACCATAGGTGAGGGTAGGAACATAGATTGACTGGTAAATCGAGAGCTTTGCCTTTTGGCTCAGCTCTTTCTTCAACATGACAGACCAATGCAGCACCCACATCACTGCCGCACCGATCCGCCTGTCGATCTCCCGTTCCATCCTTCCCTCATTTGTGAACAAGACCCCAAAATACTTAAACTCCTCCATCTGCGGGAGGACCCCCTTCCCGACCTGGAGAGAGCATTCTACCCTTTTCCGGCTGAGGACCATGGTCTCTGATTTGGAGGTGCTGATTCTCATCCCAGCCACTTCACACTCGGCTGCGAACTGTCCCAGTGAGATCCAAAGGTCACGGTCCGATGAAGCCAACAGAACCACATCATCTGCAAAAAGCAGAGACCTAATCCTGAGATCACCAAACCAGACACCCTCAACACCCTGGCTGAGCCTAGAAATTCTGTCCATAAAAGCTATGAACAGAATCGGTGACAAAGGGCAGCCCTGGCGGAGTCCAACCCTCACCGGAAACGAGTCCAACTTATTGCCACCCATGCGGACCAAGCTCTGACACCGGTCATACAGGGACCGAACAGCCCTTATAAGGAAGCCCAGCACCCCATACTCCTGGAGCACTCCCCACGGGACTCCCCAAGGGACACGGTCGAATGCCTTCTCCAAGTCCACAAAACACATGTAGACTGAGCGATCTCTGCCCCAGAGATAGGAGAGTTCACCCCCAAGTCCCCAGACTCTGCCTCCTCACTGGAAGGCGTGTTGGTGGGATTGAGGAGGTCTTCGAAGTACTCCCTCCACTGACCAAAAACGTCCCGAGTTGAGGTCAGCAGCGCCCCATCCCCACCATAAACAGTGTTGATGTTGCACCGCTTTCCCGCCCTGATGGTGGACCAGAATCTCCTCGAAGCCGTCCAGAAGTCGTTCTCCATGGCCTCACCAAACTCCTCCTACACCCTCCCAGTTTTTGCCTCGGTGACCGCCAAAGCCGCATTCTACTTGGCCCGCCGGTACCTGTCAGCTGCCTCTGGAGTCCCACAGGCCAAAAAGGCCCAACAGGACTCCTTCTTCAGCTTGACGGCATCCCTCACCACTGGTGTCCACCAGCGGGTTCAGGGATTGCCACTGCAACAGGCGCCGACCACCTTTACGGCTACAGCTCCAGTCAGCCGCCTCCACAATGGAGCCACGGAACAAGGCCCATTCGGACTCAATGTCCCCTGCCTCACCTGGGACATGGGAGAAGCCGGAGATAGGAGTTGAAGCTCCTCCTGACAGGGGATTCTGCCAGACGTTCCCAGCAGACCCTCACTACATGCTTGGGCCTGCCAGGCCTGGCCAGCTTCCTCCCCCACCAGCAGAGCCTACCCACCACCAGGTAGTGATCAGTTGACAGCTCCGCCCGTCTCTTCACCTGAGTGTCCAAGACATGCGGCCGCAAGTCCAATGACACGACTACAAAGTCGATCATCGAACTGCGGCCTAGGGTGTCCTGGTGCCAAGTGCACATATGAACACCCTTATACTTGAACATGGTGTTCATTATGGACAATCTGTGATGAGCACAGAAGTCCAATAACAAAACACCGCTCAGGTTCAGATCGGGGGGGCCATTCCTCCCAATCACGCCACTCCAGGTCTCACTGTCATTGCCCACGTGGGCATTGAAGTCTCCCAGCAGGACAAGAGAGTCCCCAGGAGGAGTTCTCTCCAACACCCCTTCCAAGGACTCCAAAAAGGGTGGGTATTCTGAACTGCCACTCAGCGCATAAGCACAAACAACAGTCAGGACCCGTCCCCCCACCTGAAGGCAAAGGGAGGCTACCCTTTGTTTAGACCCTAGTCTAAACAAATCAAATTACAAATACCACCAAGTGTGGCAGAATTCCTTAATCTCAAAACCCCCAAATTATTGTCTAAAATATACAGGACACTTTCCAAAATGGATGAATCAATATCCTTTCCTATTGCAAAATGGGAGGCAGATTTATCAATCAGCTGGGACCACAATATCTGGTCTAAGATATGTTTAAAAACC
>JABJVO010000081.1:28266-58570 GCA_026770805.1 Boulengeromyrus knoepffleri
GAAAAAAAACGGATATTTATCACGTTATGGGGACATTATGTCCCCATAAGGATAGGTAAACCCGCTCGCACACACACGCACACCCACACAGACACACACAGACACAGGTTTGTAATTATATCTTTGTGGGGACTCTCCACTCATTTCTATGAGGAAAACTCTAATCCCAACATGACAACCTCAATCCCTACCCAGCCCTAACCTTAACCATAAGTAACCAAACAAAATACGAGACACAAACACACATTATGTTCTTATTTACAATATTTATCAGCTCTAATTTACTATATGCATGTCAGAGATATGATTTTTACCTTGACAAGCCCATCATTTCTTTTGGTCAGATGCTAATTATTGTTATTATTTTTTTGTTGTTTGGGGGGGGGAGCAGAATCTATAAAACTGACACTGGAATATTGTTTGTCACAAGTTCTTCAGGAATTAATTTGTGAGCCTTTGTACTTAGGACAATATCCATTGATTTGTTCTTTGCTGTTGCAGAACAGGCTTATCCTTACAAAAAGGATAAATTGTGAGCACAAACTCCTGGCTTACAGCCTTCTGATGGTCTTACAGCAAACATGTGGGATTCCCCTCATTCAGGCATACCTGCCTTGCTCACATGCCTTAGAGCCAACAGAAGTGTAGAAAGACACCATGAAACACAACGAGAGCCCTCTCAGTGCATTTCCTCAGCACACATTTTACTCCTTACAACTCATTTCATACAGCAAAAGTTATTTTGCTGACGTAATTGAAGGGGAACTGACACTAGTAGGGATGCTCCGATCGATCGGCCGAAGATCGGTATCGGCCGATAATCACATTTTATGACTCGATCGGTACTCGTTAAACTTGGCTGATCTTAGGAACCGATCACAATTGATGACGTCAATGCGTGAGGACGTACACGATGAGTGGGGACGTAAATGTTTTGGCGCCGCAGTCATGTCATCACCGGTGTGGAATTACTATTACTACTTCTTTCTGATTATTTAGTACTCTGTTAAAACAATAGTTACATTAGTTATATTACTGTAAAAATATAACAAAAATATATCAAAGGCAACATTTATAGTATTACTTTATCTGAAAAAAAGTTAATGGTGATTAGAGAGCTTCCATATCAGTTATATAACCTTGAAGCATCAGAATCGGCATTGGTATCGGCCAATCACCATGACAAAAAATCGGTACTTGGTATCGGTGGCAAAAATCCTGATCGGAGCATCCCTAGACACTAGATAGGAACCCAATTCTACCTGATGTCCGACTGAAAATTTTATTTTGAATCCTGATCCTTATGGTGCCCCAAGACCTGTGTTTTACAGCCAGTATTTCTGTAGGGTTGCCTTTTGCAGACTTACTTTTCAATTATAGATCAGTATCGTACTTTTTTTCCCTCTCCTTGAGCAGAGGGCAAAACTCTTTAATCTCACTGCAGCCTAAAGTCAAAAACATTCAAATTTGCCAAGGTTTTATGTGGTTCTTGGATCCCTGAGGCATTTATATGTTTTGCCACATCATATAATAAGTTGTCGTTTCTATCTTCTATACCTACCATTGGCCAGTCAGGGAACCGACAATGAAGACAAAAAAAAATTAATAATGTCAAAATGTCTCCATTCTAGCGAGTGTCTAGGTGAGGGTTATCTCTTAAATGTCACCCCAGGCAGGATAACTTTCTGCTGGCCTTGTGAATTTTGTTGTGCATGAAATGATTTCATTAGAGATGTGACTCTCTGTCGAATACCCAGCTTCTTAACATTCCTATTATACTCTCCACTAGTTCCATCATTTCAGCTCAGCCTTTGTTGGGACTTGTTTGATTCTTCCAATAGCCCAGAGGGATATTACTCTAAAATACAAAACACCTTAATGCAGTTAAAACATTTAAAGCCTTGCTTTATTACTAATACAGTAATAATTGCTACATTTATAGGATTATTTTACTGTTTCAAACATCAGTACATGTAAAAACAGCCATTGTTTCATTTGTAAGGGGATATCTGGTGATTCAAAAAAATAAATTAAAAAACAGCTGCATTGGCCATACACTTGGTTCACCTTGTGTTTTTGAGTGGAAAAAATATAATTAATTTAATATGTGCTTAATAACTAAATTGTGTATAAGAACAATTGACAATAACTGTATTAATAATTAAAGCACAAATTTGTTGAAAATCCCAAGGTATAGCTTCTATTTAGGATAATGAGCCATTCAGACATCAGACTAAACTAAACCTTGAAATGAACATTTTCTCCACTATTATTGTTCATATATTTTCATTTATTTTCGTTCTCTTGTATGTCTGCCTTTGATGTAACTGTAGATTTCAGAACTGGGATAGCCATAAACAGTAATACTATCTTTATCCCTGTCTAGTAACCTGCTAAATGGATTACATGCATGGCTTTCTTTCAGCTTAGATCTGCTATAATACCATTTTCTCCTGTTCACATATATACGTACACACGCAAAGCATTTACGTCTTTATGGCGGGATACAGAAAGACAGCAAATGTGAGGGATGAATGCTGACCGACCCCTGACAACACATAAAAATGTCCCCCAAGGATGAATCCTGTAGGTGTTTTCATTTCCGCAGAGCTAAACTTATTATGAGACAACCAGAAGTAGAACAGGCTGCCAAATGTAAGAACACCATTCAGTTCATGAGCAACTGCAGCAAATAGGTCTGTTAGCAGAGTTATTCTCATAGTCATTATCACACGCTGTCGTGACTTTTAATTTGAAAGACAAAGTACCCAGACAGAAGCCAGATTAACTAATTATTTTAGTACGGTTTGATGCTGGGCTGTACGCAGACTGTTTGAGGGGCAGGTGGTAAAAGGCACCAATAGGGGGGTAGTGGGATTGGTGACGGCAGGGGGGCTGGCGATTTGTTAAATCCATGAGATAAAAAAGAATGGGGGGGGCACTCAGTACCTTCAAACGGAGGCATTTTTAATAGTCTCCCACCCTGTTTGCATGTTCCTGGTGATGGCAGGGTGGCTCAGTGTGCACTGTGACCTCCAGGGTTGAGGGTTCGATTCCTAGCTCTAGTGCTGATGGTGGAATTGGTCCCTCTAAGTTACTGTGCGTGCTTTTAGTGTGTGTGTCCCATGACATGGACTGATGTGCCATCCAGAATCATTCATCCCCTTTTCTTCATTGCAGCCTTGCCTTGGATGTGATTATGGAGGCCAGATGGACATATCGACTCAATTATCCTTATGGATTATTGCATCACAAAGTGTCAGTGAGACCTTGCAGCTTGTCGGAACTTATTTCTGAACAGCTGTGATTATGGGATTCTGTGTAATATATGAGTCCTTTATTCTGCAAGCACATTGCAAAACAGTCTGCAATGATTAGCTACCTGAGATTATAGTTATGATGAAATACCTAACAAAGGAATTAACAACTGAACCTACTGATTTTTTTTTTCTCAAAGTGACCGGTGATAGCATCCTTGTAATTAGCAGAATTTCAGATATTTATGTCAAGAGTCTCTTGTGCGGCAGGCAATGCTCAGGAGTTGCAGATTTGATTATGTGATGTACCCTTTGGTAGGCATGAATGGGAATATGCCAGGTTTAGTAATGATGCAAGGCTTGGGATATTGGATGAAACCTTGTAATGAACATCTATATACAGGAAATAAAATAGTCAGCTTTTTGGGTCACAAATGCCATACCAAAATAGCCCCCACCCTTCGGTGATATGGATTCCCTGTTATAAACTAGGCCACAGAGGGGTTTTAAATGTCTCTTGGCGCTTGTCCACCTCTAAGTGTGGTTGGCCTGATAAGCACACATTTCAGCAGCTGGGAGACGACGGGAGAGAGGGACTTAGTGTGCCGACTCCTGCATGCTCACTCCATACAATGCTAACTCTGTTCCAACTCACTCGGAGTTAGGAATGTCAGTCAAACTTCTCCAAATGGTGGAGCTCGTGGTGTGGAGCATTAAGGTCCATAAAAAGCCCCCTGGAAATATGCCTGCTGTGGCAGCAGGTCATGTGCATGCAGTGCGGCACCATCTCCAGTCAACCTGAAACATTCAGCCCTTGTTTAGCTAGTCTTTCTCTGGGTCACCTCCAGGGCCCCCGAGAAGATTCTACACCCCCTTTTCAGGTTTCTGAGCAGTACTTAGAAGCTCCATTTAAAACCTTTCACCCTCTTCCACTGTGAAGCAAATTAGTTGCCATTTCACAGGGCTGCACTCTGAAGTGTGTTTCGGTGCCCTTTCACGGCAATTCGACTGATTGGATGATCGCGCTGTTCTACACACTGCACCCAGAGCAAACCTTTTCATGTTTAAAATTTTTTAAATTCAGAAAGTTTTACATTTCGCTGCAGTGATAATCCATTACATTTTCCTTTCTGAACTACTAATTGAAGTTTCCTCTGCAGAACCTTTCTGAATTTTTAAGATACTGATTTAATGTTTTGAACCAAAATCAGTGGTATTTTGTTGCTGTATGTGCTGGCACAGTGTACAGAAACCTTTTCAGTTGATCTTTTCAATTTTTCGTGTAATACTTTTAAAATAAATAAGTCAATTAGGGCCCTTGTAATAGTACAGATTTTTCTAAGGTCTCAGCTAAATGCACATATTATGCCAAGTTTCCGAACAGCTTAATCTTTAGCATCCTGGTGCTTTTTATTTCCCAAAAAAAGCACTGATTGAATAAAGCCACAGTTTTGGAGATGTGCCAGACAATAAAAAGCGACCCTTCAGTTAGGGCTGGTCAATGCTAAAGGTGACACCAGCGGCCACCTAGGGCGCTACATTGTAAGGGGTGCTGCTGGTGGTACTGGCCTTGACTGCCACATAGGCCGGGAATGGAACTAAAAAAGAACAGTTTAAATGAAAATGCAGGGTAACATTTCCAGTGCAAAACAGCTAACACAAAGACTGGCATTGACGTACACTGCAGTACGTTAACAGTGTACAATATGTAATTACAGCATGGCAGCAGTGTATTACACGAGTGCAGAAAATGCCAGCCCATTGCACTGAGCATGCACAGAGGTAATTCAGAGATACCTGTTTGCTGCATGTCTTTGGATTGTGGAAGGAAAGTAAAAACCCATGTAAGAGGGGAACATGCAAACACACACACAATACAGGACTCATAGCCCAGCAGTCCTTCCCATATTTATATCATATACGTGCCTTTGTACCTTTATTTCAATCTTTCAATCCAGGCTGACAGTATATAAGACATTCTATAAACTGTAGGGTTTGCAATATGTACAAACATTTATACATATCTACATATGTGCTTGTATCTTTTAAATCACATAATAGATTTCTAGGGATTGTGGTAACTGAAAAAAACAATATTGTTTTGAGAAAAAAATGGAAGACAAAATAGCACATGTTATCTAGTCAGGTTTTATCCAGCCAGAAATTTGGCCAGATAGAAAGAGGTGGGTGTTAAAAGGATGGGTGCAGTGAGTTTAGTGATGGATCCCGTAGCTCACAGGAAATATCCTCTCCCCCTTTGTCACTTTTATTACTAAAATAATTTTTCCTACAGCAAAGAAACCTTTATTTCAATCTTTCAATCCAGGCTGACAGTATATAAGACATTCTATAAACTACTGCAGGATTGTCCCCAAATATGCAATCAGCACTGCATATATGAATTGATTAAAGTTTCAGTTTTGCGTAACACTTGCGTAGTATAATGAGAAGACTATAGGAATCAGTCTCACCCCAGAGCCCCCGTCATCAGAAATGCAGATTGAAAGGAAATAAAACCTTATAACTAATTATTTGTCAGTTGTCCACTGGGCCTTTCAGTCATCTATGCTTTTATGCTTTAGACTTTTCATGTTTCTTTTTTTCTTAGTTGCTTTAAACATCATTATTTAGACTCACCAAAACTCATCCGTTTTGCATTAATAACAGTGCAAGACTATTCCAGTTTTTTAATTATTGCCCCAACAGCAGAAATGGGCATTTTCAGGTGAGTAGCTATTTTTTAATACCTATTCCCTTACTTATGAAGGTCAACACTCAACAAACCCCTCCCTCATTTGGTTTGTATGTTCTCTTATCATTCCCATGTGGATGGATGTCTAAGGTAATTTGGGCTCTGGGTCACCTCATGTTTCTACCCTAGGTAATCAGGAAGTCATAGATTACAGCTTGAAGGTTCCTATTCACTCCACTCAACTCAAAGATGTACAATTTACAGGGGAAACATGCTTCAGTTATGTTGTGTTCACTATAATTTCCAGCAGTGCCAATAATGTTACATGTAATAATGTCTTGATGAAGCATTTGCTTTTCTATGAAAAATATATTTCAATGGAAGGTTGGATTTTTCTCATTTTTTTCAGTGTGAGATGAAGCTAATTCACTACATATTTTTTCTAACCCTTTTTACAAATCTTTACAAGGGGTGCCAATAATTGTGGAGGGCAGTGTAAACAAATTTCCTTTGACTGCCTAAGACTTTTGCACAGTACTGTATATACATGGTGAAGCGACTCAGGAGAGGGATATCTATAAATACTACATAACATTAAACTTTAGTAACAATACTATGCAAAAACCCCTGTGGAACACACCTTTTCAGCAGGCCCTTTAGGCTATAACCAGTTAGCATGTTGGTGGTTTGCTAAATCTGTGGGAAGACTTGGCAAACAAAAGTTTAGCATCCTGATTTGCCTGAATGTTTTTTCTGACTCCTTGTCCTCTTGGCTGGGTCTCTGACTATTTGGAATCAATATGTTTCTGAGAAGCGCCTACAAATGTTTATACCGTGTATCTATAGTTTGGTTTAAAAATGATTTTGTGAATAAACATTTAGACCTTGTCCTCTGCTTCCTGTGTGTTTAGTGCCCTTCATTTTTTGTTTGTTTGCGGTTGGATCCCCTATTCCCTGGCCCCAGCTCAATATCTATAAAAATCAACAATGGTTCATAATGCACATTTTTTACCCTTCAGGATCACCACAGAACCCGGTGCTGCTGGTAATTACTATCGAAAATCTCAGATATGTGACACTGACTGGCAGACCTTTTGTGGAAGGCCAGGGGTACGGCAAGCCCCCAGTGAATTTGTGTTGCTTGTTGGCCCCTCCTCTGCGTGACTGATGGTGATTGGCAATGACAGGCGCAGAGAAGTGATTTTCTCAGGTTTTTCTCCATTTTTTTTTTCCTGCCAAGATCAGGCTTGTCTATAGCCCCCCATCGCCACGGCTTCCCCCTGATGAGGAGGACGGTGCCCCCACAGTGCCGAATCGCTGAGTAATAAGCACGCTTTCAGGAGCCTGCACTGTTGTGTAACCTTGAGTCAAAATGCTGGGAGGTGGGGGGGGGGCAGGGGGTAACTTTGTTTGTTTAAGCTTTTGGGGGGTTTGTTGGTTTTTCCATTTAGGCAAGTTACCTTAGAAAAAACTAAGAAGTGTGTTTTGAAATATACAATGTTTTGGTGAAGGAAGGTGCTAAACATTCAGAACTTCAGAACTTAGATGCCTTTTTAAAAAAAAGACAGCATTGCTGCAAATTGTTATCCTTCACATTTTTTAGGATAATGCATTAATGCTCAAAATTTCTAATGTGTGTTGGATATTATTTCCCACAACCCTATCCAGGTGGATGGATGGATGGATCTTCAGTTTTATTTGTTACATATTTCATAGATATTGTTGTGGACACGGAAATGCTTTGATTTACATGACTTTTCACTGAATGTGATGAATGTGTAATTAAAATACTTGTTAAACATTAAAACCACACTTTTTCTGTGGGTCTTTAAATGTACGAGTAGCACGTTACGCACAAGGACTCAGAAAACTCTACTCAATCCAACAATCTCTGTTGCAGCAGACACACAGTTTGCATGTTGAGTTTACATTTGATCTTCTGCTCTTTGCAGATTGCCTCTGAAATGTCTATGTTTGGTGATGTATTTCTGCATCTTACTAAGAAAGTGTAAATCAATGCTTCGGCATATTGAAACCTGACAGGGAGCAGAAGTAACTGTTGTCTGTTTCTTTGGTTGTTTTTCATAAGCAAAGGACCAGAGCAGATTTACCATGTAGCACACACTGAATTCATTCCTGCTAAGGATGCCATCTTGAAAAATAAACATATAGGTTAGCGCACTGTACTCTTTTTCTTGCAATGCAAACTTTTTTCTTGTCTAGAAACAATTCATTCACCATGGGCCTACTAGTACTTTATACACTGGATGCTGTGTGCAAAGCACTAGCAGGAAGGGAGACTACTTTCAATGAGAAACAATAGGTCAGAGAAGGCAAGATAACATGATTATCTCAGGCCACTGCCTCAGCCAATGGAATCCATCACCTGACTGCATCTTGTCCATCAGCTTTGAGGCGACACAGGACACTGACTTCCTGAAGGAAACTGGCATGATAAATGGGGAGTCACAGTGGCAGCTAATTGATTACTTAAATGTATCCAAGGTAAACTGAGATATAATAGCAGGATGTTATCAGTGTTATCAAAGTCTCAAAATGAATAATGACGTTTTCTGTTTTGGGGACATTTGTTGCTGGCATGGATCTGCATTTGTAAGAAACATTTTCTGAAAATCAATTATAAATTTTTAATGAAGTTTGAAAACTAAATAACCTGAAGACTAGTGGTGTGCAATACTACAAGATTTGGTATCGATGCGATACCAAGTAAATACAGGGAAAGTATCGCCGATACGATACCGATATCGATACTTCTTAATAATTAAGGTGGATGCATCATCAAATTGCTAAAGCTGAATTAATTTTCATTACCTTTAAGTGTTTTTGTGATTTTTTTTTTATTAATTAGGTAAAACCCAGGACAGAATTTGTGCAAAGTTTATAAGCAAATAAATACTGTAGTGCGGAGGTACCGGCCGGCAGCGCGGCATGTTGGACTGATGCCAGTTTGTAAATAGTTCTCAATAATCGCTTGTGTAATTATAAATGTTCTGTGTGTTATGTCATGTATAGTGGTTAATGTTTATTGTTGTATGTAGTGTGTGTGTGTGTGTATGTGTGCGTGCGCCCACCGTGTGTATGAGGAGTAAACGGGGCGACGTGCACGGTGAGCAGTGCCGGTGTGTGGGTTGTAGTAGTGCGGGTGTAATAAACGCCATCTGATGATTAAACCCCGAAATATCCCTAGTGTTTAATTATTGCGAGCATGACTCAGCGACCCACTATTATAATACTTTATTATAAATATCAGTGTGTGTGTGTGTGCGCCCGCGCCTGTTTGCTAGCCTGGCGCCTCTGAGTCACGTGACAGTCGGGAGCAGAAATTGAGAGCAGCAGCGCGAACACAGACAGCCGCAGTGCATTCGGGAGAGAGATTGAAACTTAAGTATCGATCTCATTGAACTGGTATTGATCAATATCAATACCAACATTATTATCGATATTATCGATACTTGGATTGATCCACCCACCACTACTGAAGACATATCAATTGAAAATAAGCGCTAATTGTATTTTTGGGGTCACTCGCACTTCACTGACAACTAAAATACTCCAATCAGCCAGACCTACTTCATATAAACTGGATAGCTAACCACAACAAATGAAACTGTAGTTAAATACTACTTCAGAATTAAACTTTTTTTTTTTTACATATTTCATCACCCAAACAAGAAAATTACTTTCTAATAACATAAAAGAATCAAAGAGCAAAGGTCATGGATAATGATGATGAAGATAATTAAATGGAGCAGTTGAATTATAAAAAATCTTGCTAGATGTTGCCTTTATGAATAATCTGACAACCTAAGAGGCAAATGTCTGTTCCACACATTTATTCCACATGTCATTCCAAAAGGAAATGATGTTTTTGCTGATTTTATTAGGCTAACATGAAAATAAAATTCAATTAACTATTTTGATTCGAATGCTGTATGAGACCTCAGGTTACTGGAGACCTCTTACATGCTATAAAGTCTGAGTATTTGCGTGATAGAGATAAAGTCTGTGAGCTCTTTTATTGATTTAGTTTTACTTAGTTTCATCTATCATATGCATAATGTGTTGGATCTAATATTATTGTTTCATGTAAAAGGTCCAAATTTTAAAGTTTAATGCAATAATGAGCCATACTCCTTTACTGCTCTTTTTTGAGAACTGCTTCCAACAGCACTGGAAGTATTACAAACTGTACACATCTCTAAACCCTTTTCCACTAGCGTATCATAGCTTGATAAAATGGCAATGTGAATGGTAGTTAGTTATCAATTCAGTAACACTCTGGCTTCAGGCTTTGCCTTCGGTATTGAAACCTAGCAAACCTTAACTAGATTCATCACATGGTTAAGGTTATAGAAAATGGGCCAACTAGGTGCGTTTGCGAGATAAGGCACTATTGCAGTGTTTTTTCATTTGTTTAATGTTTCAGGGGGCTTTGTCCTATTTTTGCATTTTTATTTGAGCTTCAGTAATAGATCCACAAAGTGTATTTTTTTCATTTTTCCAAATAAAATTGTGTCTTTCTTTGAGCAAGCCAACCTGTGACACTGACAGAGCCTTGCAATAGACCTCAAGCTCACAGCGTGCTGCACCAACTCATCAGCTGCAAGCATTAGGGTCAAAACCTGCAATTGTGAAGCATCATTTTCCTACATCACAGTTCTCCAGTCCTCATAACTCCCTTATAACTGATAAAAGCTCACCACCCGAAAGACATAATGAGGATTTTTTTCTTAGGGTGCAAGTGTTACAAAATGAACAAAAAAGGGCCAAAAACCCTATAGATATACATATATAAACACACCCTCACCTCCCAGCCAATTGTATAAGGCACAAGACTGTAATGCCTCTTGTTCAGCACACACTACTGTTCATGTAGAAGTATATTATAACAGCACTGTAAATAATGTGGCTTTGTCTGAGTGTGTTTTTAATTGAGTGCATCCCCCTGGGAACACAATCTTGAAATTGCTCCTGAGCTATCATAGGAGTAGAAAATTAATGCCTCTATTAATTGAGTTAATTATCTGTAGCTGTTACCCCATCTCCGTTTTCACTCAAACTAAGCATGGTTAGATGAATGAACAGAAATCACCCTCTGCTGCCTTAAGCACTTTCCTACATCTCTTAGGAACACTGATTCCACCATGGTGACAGTCTCTGCGTAATGTAATCTCTCAGCAGCTTGGCTGTTTCTCCTATAAGACCTTAAGTGCTGTTTCACTTATCAGACAGACTCATAGTCCTTGCTGCTTGGTAGCCTTAGGCAGCATAACTGTGGTCTGTGTTTACAGTAGACCTTGCACATCTTTACATCTTTGGAACTCCAGGATGATCAGTTAGTGTACAGATGCCTTATACAGTCCATTCTTGACTTAGTAAGCCCAGTTTATGTAAATCTAAACTTAGGCAAAAAGATATATGAGATACAGTTTAAAGAGCTCCTTTGTAAGTAAGTAAATTTATACTTTATTTGGTAATGCTTTACATTAACTCCACCTTCATAGTGCATTTGTTATGCATTCACTGAACTTTCAGTGCACCTTCATAATGCATTTATAACGCATTCATAGAACATTCATAAGCAGCGTATAAGTATACCTTAACATCCTGACGTACCTTAGCAGCTTTAATGTACATTAAAAAGAAACATTATATGATAGTAACATAATTGTATGATCATAAAATGTTTGTTATTAATGTATATAAAAGCGTATAAAAGTATGTTTAGATTTTAATGTTGTTGAAACTGATGGAAATTTTAGTATACCTTATATTGTGAATGAAGGTGCTCTGAGAGTTCTATGAATGCATTGTGAAGTTAATGTAAAGCATTGCCCTTTATTTTTTCATTCATTTAATTTGTGTTCTTTAGTACATATTATTAGTATACTTTTTCTCATGTGTTTTTTCCTTTAAGGTGTTTTGAATGGCATGGGAAGGTAAACCAACTTAAATACGTGTTTGTAGAATGAATTATTTATGTCAGCCAAGAACTGCCGGTACTAGAACTTTCAGTATGGCATCAAGGTACAGAATTTTAGGAATATTATCCAAAACATATTTTAAAGGTAATAAAAATGCTATAAATCAGATAACCAAGTAAGTCTCATTCAGAGTAGAATGTTATAATGGAATTGCTATAAAATCCTATACAGTGTCTTCATATAATAATGAAATTTAAGTAATTTAATTTTTATTTTTACTTTGAAAGCAGTTAAGAGAATAGTGAGCAATCTTTGTAGAAGCTAGAAATATTAGTGGGGATTAATTTGTTCAGGGAACTATACAGTTTTACTGTGTATTATGCAAATTATCCATGACCCAAAACAAGATAAACAGTTAAAAGATAGATTAATGGATTGATTATGCAAATTGATTTAATAGTATTTAAGTCAATAACAAAGAGTACAGACAGAAATAATTAGCTGTTATATTTTGTGGTTCATATGTAGTAAACACACATATTGCTTCTAGAGGTCACACAAAAAATACAGAGAGGCACATTATTTCAGAAAAATGTACGGCCAGTGTCCATTTTCTCAGTGACACCCTTATTTAGTGCTACGTTTTCCACGTTGACTGATTATGGCACTTTTAATCGGGTGAAGAGACTTCCCAGTTTTCTGTGAGAAAGACATAAATCGCTCAGAGGACTTTACACGCTCATTCGTGCAGCAGCAGGTGCTGGATCGCATGCTGCTTAATTGAGGCGGGTTTATTCAGCTGATACGTGGTGAGTAAAGTGACTTTTAATGTCCTTCTCCTTATTAAAAGTCTACTTTTAAAGCCAGCTGGCAAATTAATTCCATCGCTGGGTGGTAATTTTCTGTAGAAATAAAACAGAAGAATGGGTTCTGGTGTATGTGAGTAAGGGTGGCGTGATGGTGCAGTGGATAAAACCGTCACCTGTGACCCGGGTTCAAGTTCCTGCCGTGGCTACATGTGTGTGTAGTTTGCATGTTCTCCCCATGGGGTTTCCTCTTGGTTCCCCCCCTCCCAGTCCAAAAACATGCTGAGACTAGTTAGAGTTACCAAATTGTGAATGGTGTTTGCCTGTGCTCTGTGATAGGTTGGTGCCCCGTCCTGGGTTGTTCCCTGCCTTGTGCCCATAGGCTCCAGACCCCCATGACCCTGAATGGGCCGGGCAGTTTCAGAAAATGAATGGATGCATTTGATTGGTGTATTAATGTATAAGTATTTAAGTGGACAGGAGCTAGTCAGTAAGTTACACCTTTATTGCTATATTACTTCAGGCACAGATCTTAATAAAATGACTCAGCTCTGCTTATGATGACCTAACAGTTTGTAAGCCCGGCCCCACTGTTAACCAGGTCTGACTTGTCGTGGAACGCCACTCCCATGATGCAGAGACTTTTTACTATTCACATTAGATGCTTGTTATAGAAAAATAAAATAGAAAGCAGATCCTTATATTGAGAAATATTGATGACACGACGTAAATGGCCTGCATGGAGTGGACACTTTTCCTGCTGACAAATGTGAAGTACCTCCAGGGAAAAGACATAGAGAACATCTGTAGCCCAAACCTTCTCTCATGTTATGTACGAGTCTAATGACCCAATTTCGTACCTGTGTGGTCATCAACTTGCCTCTTAGAATTGCTTCTGCAAAAGGTTTCTTATCCTCAGCAAATGGGCCGTGCTGAGAGGCCCTGAGACGACGCAGAGTAGTTTGCCTCCCTCCTCCTGCAAAGCAACCTGCAAGTTCAGTAATTACTCCATACAGGCAATGGGCTGCAGCCTGACTTTTTGATGTTTACATGTCACCAGGACTCACAAACTTGTACAGTTTATTATTGGGGAAAGATACGAGAACCAGAAGTCACCTGTACAAAAAAAGAAAATATATTTTTATATTGTGGAACACAATATCATGGAAATTCCATAGCTATCATGTGTTTACACGCCTAATTAATCCCTAATGAACTTATTGATGGTGCTTAAATTAATCATCTACATTTCGATTTAAATTTGTTTACTTCGCAGACACTTCATCCCAAGCAACATATAAGTTAGATAAATAATATACACAGTCCCAGTCAAAAGTCTGGACACACCTGTTCTTAATGGACTTGTGGACTTTAGCTATGTTAATCACCTTATAGTAAAAGGCCTCAAGGCAATGAAGTAAAACATATCAAATATTGGAACGATCAAGAGAAGTGTTCAAAATCTCAGAGTTTTCTTAAATTTTAGACTCTTCAAAATAGCCTCTTTTTGCTTCAATGACAGCACTGCAGACTCTTGGCGTTCTTTCAACCAGCTTACATTTGTAGCCACCTGGAACGCTTCTCCAACAGTCCTGAAGGAATTTTCACAAGTTTTGGGCACACGTGAGCTACCTTGCTCTTACTCGTTAATCCTAATCATCCCAAACCGGCTCTATAAGGTTTAGGTTGGGGTATTGTGGGTGCCAGGTCATCTGTCACAGCACTCCATCTCTTTCCTTGATCCCCAAATAATTGTGTAATATTTAAGGCTGTATATAGATTTTATAATCCTACACTGATTAGAACTCCATGCTCATGTAACCTTTCAGGTTTCTTCTAATATAAATTAATC
This sequence comes from Boulengeromyrus knoepffleri, assembly GCA_026770805.1. Taxonomy (NCBI): domain Eukaryota; kingdom Metazoa; phylum Chordata; class Actinopteri; order Osteoglossiformes; family Mormyridae; genus Boulengeromyrus; species Boulengeromyrus knoepffleri. The sequence goes on from JABJVO010000081.1 coordinate 42,819, forward strand.
TATTTTGATCTATAGTCATTGTGGTGATTTATGAAACTCAGGTGTTACATCCACAACTATCACGCTGCTAATCTATAATAGTCAAGCTCCTCAAATGTCATATTGTAATATATAACACAAGCCCTAAATCACACACACACATGACAGGTAAACATATCTTTATGGGGACCACTCATTCATTTCTATGGGAAAAATGCTAACGCTAACTATGACAACCTTAACCCCTACCCAGCCCTAACCATAACCATAACCAAGCAAAATACAAAAGTTTTTGCATTTTTAGTTTTTTCATTGCAGTCACAGATTTTTATTAAATTGAGTTTTCATCACGTTGTGGGGATATTGTGTCCCCATAAGGTAAGGTATACCCACTCACACACACACACACACACACACAGGTCCTCTATATACAGCATACTAGGTTCTACACAGATACTCTTTAGTAATCTCCAATATTCAGGTACTGTCTAATATCACTTACTCTATGATGAGGTCATGTCATACAACATTAAGTCATATTTTTATTAGGTATTTGTTTCTATACTGGAAATGTCAGGACCTCAGTCACAGAAGATGATTTTGATGGGACTGATGGCAATTCATAGAAGCCCTGGTACTTTTCAGTCATTTGTTTATGATGAATGTTTCCATGTGCTCAAATTTCCATAGTTTGCAGAACCCCTTCTGACCTCTGTCAAAACGATCGTTCATCCTGTGTGAGTTTCTCAAATTTCCATTCATTATGTTATGGTCATCCATCCAGCCATGCATTAATTTTCCGTACCATTTATCCAATACAAGGTCACTGTGTCACAGTGGGCCTGGGGCCTACTCCAGTAAGCCCTGGGCACAAGTCAGGGGACACCCTGAATACATGGCTATTTATATCATTGCACGGCACACACTACAGGCAAATCTGAAATGGCAAATCCCCTTAACTGCATATTTTTAGATTGTGGGATTAAGCCAGAGTTCCTGTAGGAAATTCAGGGTAAAACAGGGTATAACACAAAAACCCCATGTGAAAGCCAAGAAAAATGTTCTTATTTATTATTTATTTTTGATACAATGATATTACGTTGCCTACAATTCCAACCTTTTCAACAAATATATTTTCAATATACTGAAGGGTTCAAAAGTCAATCACTCCCTTAGATGTGAACTTTTGGACCAGTGATTTACTGACTTCACCTCCCTGATCTGCGATCAGTTGGCTTGGTATCATGTGAGCGTGAGCCACAGCATGGTGTCACAGAGACTCATGCATAATGACCTCCCCTCCCACCCCCCACAAAGTCTAGGAAATGGCATCAGAAGAGTAGCATTGTTTACTGGAGAAAAGGGAGAGAATGAAACAGTATGTGTGAGAGAGAGACAAAGAGAGAAAGAGTGAGAGAAAAAAAGAGATTGTTCATGGGTGAGAGAGTGCAAGGAAAAGACAGAATAGGAAAGAAAGGGCAGCGTGAAGTCACATTTCATTTCCACAATCAGGACATCATAGTTACATAATAGCAGACTGAATGTCTTCTTCCTCTCAATATCAGTATAGGAATGCTGTTTGTCTTAGGTGGAATGCCTTACTACCATATGCTGTCACAACCCTCATACAAATAACACTGTCTTGCCAAAATGAAAACCTCTTTGTTACATTACATTTACTTTATTTAGTGGAGGTTTTTTCCCAAAGCGATGTACAAGTGAGGCAAATAATACATTACAAGCAATCAACTGTCAAGGAATAAACAAGGAATAAATGCAGCCAGAGTGGCCTTCTATGTGAAAGCCCAGTAAGAAGTGTAAGTAGTATCAGAGCAAGAGCTATACAGAGCACTTCAGACATAGCAAGAAGCTAATGGAACTATTCAATCAAAAGACAAAGTGCAACACTAAGAGCATTCAGAGAACATAAGAGACTTGCAAGGGAGCATAGAGTGGCGTTGGCTGGTAGAGGTGTTCCCGGGACAGACAGGTCTAGGGGCGTATATTGAAGGTTCACAGGAAATCTGTTGACTGGATGTGAGTTGGCACTTTGTTCCTCCATTGGGGAACTACACATGAGAAACGTCTAAAGTGAGACTCCTCACATGGTGAAGCTTCTCCAAAAATCGAACTAGGCCAAAATAACAATATCATTTGTATTTTACCATTTGTGTTGAATAACACAATTATAATGAGTGTAGTATTACGTTTCATAAGAACACAAGAATTTTACAAACAAGAGGAGGCCAATCGGCCCATCAAGCTTGTTTGGGGAGAACTTAACTAATAGCTCAGAGTTGTTAAAATCTTATCTAGCTCTCATTTAAAGGAACCCAGGGTTTTAGCTTGCATTACACTAGCAGGAAGACTATTCCATAATCCAATCTACACGCTGTGTAAAGAAGTGCTTCCTCAAATGCATTTTAAAATGTTCTCCTGCTAATTTTCACTTATGGCCACGAGTTCTAGTATTTAAACTAATATTGAAATAGCCACTTGGCTGAACAGCATCCAGACCTGTTAGAATCTTATATACCTGGATATATCTTAGTCTCCTTTGCTCAAGGCTAAACAGATTCAGCTCAGCTAACCTCTCCTCATAAGACGTTCCTCTAAGACCATGAATCATTCATGTAGCCCTACATTGCACCCTTTCCAAGGCAGCAATGTTCTTCTTAGGGTATGGTGACCAAACCTGCACACAATATTCAAGGTGGGGTCTTACCAAGGAATTATATAATTGTAGCATTACCTCCCTTAACCTAAACTCCACACACCTAGAGATGTAACCCAACATCCTACTGGCCTTTTTTATTGCTTCCCCACACTGGCGAGAGTGGGACATGGAAGCATCAACATACACTCCAAGGTCTTTCTCATAATCAGCTACCTTTATTTCATTGGAACCCATAAAGTATCTGTACTTTATATTTCTGCTCCCTGCATGGATTACCTTACATTTGTCTATGTTAAATTTCATCTGCCAAGTATCAGCCCAGTCGCTAATTAAATCCAGATCCCGTTGTAGCCTCTCTGCTGCTAGATCAGTATCTGCTACACCACCCACCTTGGTGTCCTCTGCAAATTTAACCAGTTTAGTGTATGTATTGGTGTCAATATCATTAATGTAAATTAGGAACAATAGTGGTCCTAAAATTGAATGCTGATGACATTTTTTTATTAACATTACAGTTCAATAAGTCAAATTCTACGCCAGTGTTTTTATATGGCCTGTGTTTTTAAGGTACAAATAAGGCACACTAATTTCAGTCCTGGTGACAGGATAATGAATCGTAGTCATCAAAGAAAACAAAAGCTGTAACTAATGTTGTGGAACCCACCTGTTTGTAACACTGGAGTTGTTCCTTTAATTACTGTTGTTTTACCTTATAACTGGGTTATTTTCCACACAGTCAGTATTGGAAGGAAATAAAAATAGATGCTACTATGTTTCTTACTAGAATTCTCTTCCAGTTGTGTAGAGGCCAGAAGGATCAGAAATCAATGCAAATCATTTATAAGTAGGATCAATTAAAACAATTCCTTTTACAAAAAGATTGAAAAAAAATGATAGAAATTTCATATATATGAAATGGTCTTCAGGGGTGTTGTAGTTATAGACTGAATAAATAGTAGTTGAATGCACAAATATAGCAACATGACATTTCAACATTAATAGGCAGTAAAAATGAATAATAAAGAACAATAAATAGTAGCAGTTCAAGGAATGTCAGGGAAAGTAAAGCATGTAATTCTGTAATGTAACATTATGGCTCTGAAATAGTACCACATAGTGGGAATTGCACAGTGAACAAGTGATGTTCTGTGAAAGTTCTGTGCCTAAGTGGTTTTGGTCCATTTGGACAGTTGGCTGTCCCATCTTGCCATAGGGTGACTCGTTGTGGAGTCTAATGGCCAAAGGTAGGAACACCTTCCTTGGAGCAGCGTAGCTGTCTCTTTGGCCATGACACAGCCTGCAGAGAGTATACTGGTCATTGTCCAGAATAGGCAGCAGTTTCCTGAGTGTCCTCTGTACCACCACAGTCCCCAGTGAATCCACAGTATACATTTTGCATGTAATCATGTACCACAGATCTGATTTAATTTATTAATTTTCTTCAAGATTTTGTATTTTCTACATTTTGTTTCAGCATATTGAAAATATGATTAAAGTAAAAGTATTTTGACAGTTAGTCGCTGGAATACTGGGGATGGGAGTATCTAAGGGAGGAGGGATTATTTCGATCTACTGTACATTAAATATGGAATTAGTTTGGCATTAAAATATGGAAATAGTTACTGATGATGTTGGATCATATATGTTAAATAAATTTAGAAATGTAAGATTAATAATAAATATGTATAATGCAGCTGTAAAGAATTGTCAGGGCATCAAAGTTGATATTTGAGGTGTGTCAGTTTGTAGTGTGTGGTGGAGGTATTCATCATTTAGCTGGGATTGTTGTTTAGTTCACAAGCAAAGTTGTCAGTGAATTCCCCTCCCTGCAGGGTAACTGTTCTGTGTGATAACACTGTGCTCTCACTTTTGATCTTACTCTGTGGGCAGGGAATGTTTCCGTTCTCCGTCAGACATTCTTTCAAGAATTTTCCCTCAGAGAAAGGCACGCTTTGTTGAACAGTTTCAGAATCCAGCGGGTAACTTACTGGGATAGAAATGTGCCAGCGGGTAAGTTATTGGGATAGATATGTGCCATTGGGTAACTTATTGGGATAGAAATGTACCAGCGGGTAACTTACTGGGATAGATATGTGCCAGCAGGTAACTTACTGGGATAGAAATGTGCCAGCGGGTAACTTACTGGGATAGAAATGTGCCAGCGGGAAACTTACTGGGATAGAAATGTGCCAGTGAGTAACTTACTGGGATAGATATGTGCCAGCGGGTAACTTACTGGGATAGATATGTGCCAGTGGGAAACTTGCTGGGATAGAAATGTGCCAGCGGCGTAACTTACTGGGACAGAAATGTGCTCTCACTTTTGATCTTACTCTGTGGGCAGGGAATGTTTCCGTTCTCCGTCAGACATTCTTTCAAGAATTTTCCCTCAGAGAAAGGCACGCTTTGTTGAACAATTTCAGAATCCAGCGGGTAACTTACTGGGATAGAAATGTGCCAGCGGGTAACTTACTGGGATAGATATGTGCCAGCGGGTAACTTACTGGGATAGATATGTGCCAGCGGGTAACTTACTGCGATAGAAATGTGCCAGCAGGTAATTTTGTACCTTTGTTAGCCATTGCCTGGTAAAAACAAAATACCAGCATATCTAGGCTGGCCAGTGTAATATTGCTGACTTAGATTACATTATTGCTACACAGAACAGTTTTATTATAAATGTATCCTTTGTTCCAAGCTCTGTGAAAATTTTTTTTTGTATCTTTTGTATTGAATGCTGGATCACTGTTGAGTTTCTGCTTCTTTGCTTTGCTTATTTGGGAAAGAATGCATGTCCACAGGCAATGCTGAAACACAGGGAGCTACACTGAGAACCACAAATAATTGGTCTGACTTTTACACCCCATCTATTGTAAGACTCATAAAGTGCAAGAAAAACTTAATCCAACCCCAATAAAACATGGTCGAGTGTGGAAATACTTAGATTTTATTTTTAAACTGGTTCTGATCTAAAGACTAGCAGGACATTTCCAAAAGTTACGTGACTTGTTTGTGAGCAAGTCTGAAATTTTACCTAATTTATGTGATGACACCAGATGAGGTGCCTTGGGCATCTGCTTAGGACGCCTCCCTGGTGAGGTGTTCCGGGCATGTCCCACTGGGAGGAGGCCCCGGGGAAGACCCAGGACACGCTGGAGGGACTATGTCTCTCGGCTGGCCTGGGAACGCCTCAGGATTCCCCCAGAGGAGCTGGACGAATTGCCCGGGGAGAGGGAAGTCTTGGTGTCCCTGCTGAGACTGCTGCCCCCGCGACCCGACTTCAGATAAGCAGTAGATAATGGATGGATGGATGGATGGATGGACATCAATTCACAGCAGAGGGAAAATCCAAAATGCACCTCTTTAGCTTTGCCAGGGGTGCAAATGCAAGGCTATCTGCACCTGATACAGGGGGTTTTCCTGATGAATGACAAAACCGTTTGTATCTTTGGGTGTGAACGTGTGAGGTTGTGATGAGAGCCTGTGCACAATATTATCAGTATAGAAGAAACCTGTACTTGTCAATTATAATCTATAGCCACAGATGGACAGCTCAAGTCCGGAAAGTAATAATCCAGACCAAGATTTTGTTTCAACCCACCACTTTTGAACTGTGGCTTTTTATGTTTGATTGGTTGGTTGAAACAAAATCTTTAAAATTATATATATAGAGAGCTATTTTCTGGACCAGGTCTACCCACCTTTGCAAGTTTAATCCCTTTCAATGTCTCTAGAGTGCAGGATGCCAGTCACCTTTATATAAGGACTACGGATCTAAATTTGCCACCTTTCACTGCCTCATTACACAGTGAAAGAAAAGCCTTGGCCCCTGAACAAATAATTAATCACACACTCTTTGTGGAAAGAGAGTCACAGCCAAAAAGTGTTGATGAGCAAAGTGCCAAGAAAACAAATGGAAACCTTACATAATACAGGGAAAAAGTCAATTTATTTTGTATGCTGTCAGAGCTGCTATGTGCACAATAATATGCACAATTTGTTTTGTACGATATAGGAATAAAAACTCAGAATTAAGATAAAACATAGCAGCCCCATCAAATTGCCACCCTGTGACGGCTCTGATAATTATAAGTGATTTATGTCTATTTTGTTTTCAACACCTCTGCCCCAATAATTTTCTTCTGACAGATTAAACTGATAAACTGTGGTTATGAAGTGTCGTTGTAAAACCAAGAACGGGTTTTAAAATTAACAATTGTGAAATGTAAAACAGATGTTTGTTTGTTGAGTTCAGTACGTCAACAATCATAAACGAGAAACCTTTGGCATGGTTTTTAAAGTTTAAAATGAAATTCAAATACACCAGAATAGGGTTAGCATTTCCCCCTGTAAGCTGTGAAACTGTGTCCTTCAGTAAAAAAACAAAAACATACACTTTTATTTAGGAAAGCTCTTCAGCTCCACCAAGAGCATGTTATTATTTGGTAGATAATCACTGAACAAATGTTATTCTCTTTCACAAGTGTGATTGAGTTTGTTTTGGGAAAAGATGATTATATATTCATTTTTAGAATAACAGTTATATCAGTGTCTGCACATATATCTCTATGGCCAATAATAATAATGACAATGATATTATTATTATTATTATTATTATTAGTAGTAGTAGTAGTAATAATAATAATAATGCTACTACTACTGTTACTACTACTACTACTACTACTAATAATAATAATAAGAAGAAGAAGAAGAAGGAGAAGAAGAATTTAACATACATACAAACATTATGTCACTCTCACTTAAACGTATTATTCACATTTACTCAAACATGGTATAAGCATTATTTACTGAGTTTGACCTTAAGCTAAGTTTTTAAGCTGAGTTTGCCTTATCGTGCCTCCTTACGAAAATAACCAGGCATGTACTGTTTTGAATAAGGCAGAACATGTCTCAGCAATATTTCAACTGCAGAGCCCGCCACTCCGAGGAGTATGGCTCAGATCCAGTGTGGGCAATTCACTACCACTCATTCACTACCACAGATTGCAATCTTTAAACTATAAAAAATATAGGTACAATTGAAAAGGCACTGAAAAGTTCTTACTGCCTTTTGTGAGTGTTTTGGAGGAAGTAGGTATTGCAACATATTTTTGTGTCTGTGGGTGGGTGTGTGTACGGACAAGTTTGTCCATTGTGTGTCTGCTCATTGTGGATTATATAAGAAGTATAGTTCTATGACACGTTTTAGCCTAACATTGTTAGCTGGGTAGTTAGTATAGTAACACTTTACAATATGGTTCCTTAGTAACTTAGTAGTAAACTTAGTAGTAAATCAGTTACTACTCAACTACAAATCATGAACAAATATAGTAGCTACTTCAGATACTCATAAAAGATGCGTCACGATTCTTTAATGCTGAACAAACATGAGATCAGTATTTCACTTTTTGTGTTATTCATCATTTGTTACTTCAGTAGTTCACAATTGTCAGAATTAATAGATATAGTATCAAATATACTAACTGCTTGAAATAAATGATGTTACGATTCATTATGATGAATGCACATAGGATAAATACATGAGTACATTAATTAACAGGACTAATAGATAGATAGTGGTAAGTTCCCACACCTTGTTTTTTTACCTCAGCTAACCTACATACTGGTTCATAAGAATGATAATTTCCAATATCTAATAGGTAGATAATGATTATGTGCACTATAAAGTGCTTAACTAAATTCTGTGTTAACACTGAGCTAAATGACTTGATGCTAAGTACATAATTGGTAATTTGCTTGCAACAAAGACATAGTCTGCGGTTAATTAAAAACATAATAGTGCATTATTTTTCCCCCCTCAAATAAAGTGATACCATTAGTTTTTGCCTGAAGTAATTTATACAGGAATGAAGGTGATGCCGAATGGCATATGTACATCTACACATATTTTGTTTTCTGTTATCTTCCTAAGCAGTTTTTTATTTACTCATCCTTAGAGAAAGCAAAGAGAACAATGTAATGTGGCTTGACAAGCACCCCATGATCCTCCATATGCTATGCTAGTGGGCGCTGTTCTTTAAATAGCATTTCAAATAAAAATGTAATCCAGGGCTGCTTGAGGATATACAGGAAACGCATTAAATGTTTATGTTTGAACTTCCATTGCTTATATTTTAGAGATTTATTTGGTTAAAAGACGCGGGGGTCGTGCAACATGGAATTTAAAGCTCTGTGATTCTAAAGTGATATTGAGAAATCTTCTGACATATGTGCATTATGTGAGAGTATGACCCATTCAAAGCTGCTCATCATTGTTCAGTGACTGCAATAAAATGCAAAATCAGCTGGATGCATTTTTATATATGATATGTTGCCTTGTAACATATACATTTTTAATGTAATGTATTCTAAGTCTCTAAAGAAATAGTTTTTACTCGGTCAGTTTGCAATTCTGAGACAAAGAAATGGAGTCAAGAAGAAAACCTGCCTTCAGCGAAGAGCAGACAGAGAGACAGATGGACAGGCTGCTATTAATAAGATGGATTTGTGTTATATTGCTTGGCTCAAAACCATGCTCAGCCTGAGCTCCCTGTGCTTCTCCCACAAAATGGCTAATCGGAAGTGTAATTACACAGCTCAGGAAGATATATGGACTAACACATACAAAACATAAAGCCGGAAACCATACACATCACGCAGCATCATGCTCAAAATGTGTTTGCTGCGAATTGTGTATGAACTAAAACTTAAAAACTGTTCAAGGAACATCTAAGCACTCACACATACATCAAAATCCAATGAACTACATAAACATTTCACCAGATCTGTGTTTGATTAACTGCTTACATCTTTTGCCAAAATTTTTGCAAACAAAATGAACTGCATTTTGCTAAGAGAACAGAGATTAATAGATATTACAGCAATGCCAGGAAGACAGAAGGTCGACTGATGTCAGCAGTATCTGACTGCAGAATAAGCCTATAGTGTAGATAACTGAGATGTAGCATGGGAGTGCAAATCTATCACTGTAATTTCAGGAATGTTTTCAAGTGGAAGGAACCTGGAAGCAGAGGAAAAGAACAGATGGCAGGTAGTGACTCATTTTTCCACCAAGGAGCCAAACGTGGAAGTGAACTGCCCTTGGTCTTGTGACAGGGCAGCCATGCAGGAATGTTATGGTACACAGTGGCAGAAATACTTCCCTTCTTTTATACTTGTGGTAGGACTATTGGTACTTTGGGAAACTGAAAAGTAATGTGGAAACTGTGCATGTGCCAATTGAACACCTCGCATTTATTGATAGTCCTTCATTGATTAAATTACTAAGGAGACTATCACATCTAAGGTGCATTGCCTCGCTTATTTATGTTACTGACTCTCAACTACACATCATACAGTAGTTCTGTGGTTCTTGGGGGTTTCCTCCTGTTTCTAGATCATGTTTGAGTGCATCCCAGGGTGTCCCCTACTTTGTGTCCTGTGTTTCCAGGGACCAACTTCAAGTTGTATTGGATGAGCAGTTATAAAATATGGATGTATTTTCATGTATGCATTTTTGTATATGTATTCACTCAGTCGCACGGATGTTTATCAAATCCTTTTACTTAAGCTGACACCTTATTTATTTATTTATTTATTTTTGTTTCTTTTCCCTGTTGAGTACTTTGACCACTGTGCCCCCTACTGGTAATAAAAAGAGGACCGACTTTCACATCCAGTGTTGTGACTTCTTTTGGCAGGACCAGCCACCAGGACAACGTCACCAAAGCAGGACTGCGAGGACCACAGGCATGAGAAGCATCCAGACAAAGGGAGCGAGAGCGGTGCCTCCCTAAATGAGCTGTCCACCTCCAGCTCTGAGACACACTCTGAAGCCACCTCACCTCAGGATGGCCTGGTGTGTGGGGCCTCCGCTGCCCCTTGCGGGGCCCTGCAGTCTGTCTCCCGGCAGCCCAGCACGCTCACCCTGGGCCGACCCTCTAAGAAAGGGTCCGTACAGTGGATGCAGCTGCCAGACAAGAGGCGCAACAGTGAGCTCTTCCAGTCACTGGTGGGCAACAATAGCCCCCGGGAGGGAGGCCTCAACCGAAGGAAGCTGACCGAGAAGCTGAGCGTCGAGGAGGAGATGAAGCAGTGCATCCAGGACTTCCGCAAGATCAAAATTCCCTGCGAATTTCCAGAGCGCAAACGCCAGTGGCAGTCTGAACTGCTCCAAAAGTATGACCTCTAGGGTACCTTTCCAGCCACTGTCGTTCTCAGTTCCCTCTTTTTATTTATCTGCCCTGTTCTGGTTTCTACTCAGCCACAGCGGAATATAATATGTACTGTTTCTTTTTTTTTTTTTTTTTAATGCCGCTTTAAGGGCTGGTCAGATGTAGCACGCAAGGTGCACAAATTAAGGGGGGGGGGGATTATGTAAATGGTAATCATGGAGTGCAGCAGCCCTCCGCTATCTGGTGAATGTTGTCAGTCATTTTTCCTGCCTATATACAGAACAAACAGTACGCTGCTGAACCAGGCCTGGTTTAAGTCAGTCTGCACTTGTTTTGTACCACAAGCTACTTTTTGGAAGACTGACATTAAAGAACGCTAATCGAGCACCGCATTACGTGGACCCCGTGGTGTTTCCCAGGCTTGGTTCTACTACCTTTACCCAAACAATGTTACACAGGGCAGGGTAATTTGGCTCATTGGCTTCGAGCTCAACCCTCAAACACCAGTGTAATCAACCTGGGCCGTTGCTGAGGATCCAGCGGTCATTAAAAAGCGAAATCCTCCCGTCACAGTCATCTTTCATTTCTCAGTGAATAAAACTCATTAGGGCCCAGACAAAAATGGCTTTGGACTCTATTGAAAACACTGAAAAGACAAAGAAAAAAAAACATTGACTGCTAGAATCAATTTCAGCAAAACCTCCCCACTCCTTCTGCATGAACATCAAATGAAATGAGACAAACAAAAAAAATAACAACAATACAGATAAATGTACACATTTATCTAAATGTACACATTTATCTCAGGAGAAAAACCAGTAATTGCCAATAATTATTTAATTTAGGTACTCTGTGTTCCTATATAGCCTCTAGTGGAGTATATGCTTTGTGAATGAGCATTAAAAGGAGGTTGATTTTGATTGCATCTAGACTGTGCTGTACACTGGTTATCAGTTACCTCCCATTAAAGAATTTCTACCAACAATTTTAATTATTAGTTAACTTGTGATGTAATCTATGTGTGAATGAATGTGTTAAGGCTATGTTACAAGTATATTTTAGAGGTGTTTTGACAATGTTTTTCTTGTCAGAATTGTCAGTTTATATTAAACCACCCAAAGGACTGGTGCGGTCTGAGAGGTAAACCTTAGGATTATTTTAATAGCCATAGACTAACAGTATCTAGCAGTCTTTATTACAATAGACTTATGAAGAGTTTGTGTCTGAATTTCCACAGCCTGTACACTTCATGCACAGTATGAACATTCACTCTGCTGGGCCCTCATTTCCTCATTGCTGCATCCAGTTTAGCTCAGGATTTATTTTGATACCAAGTTAACTCCAAGAACACATATAATCAACTGGAACTGCACCACCAGGGGGAGCACTTTATTTGTGTATGTTTATTTTATATAGTTCTGTAATGAAATTCCTGGCAGGTGTGTGTGCCACAATTCTCCCATAATTACATAAAATACATAATGTAGTTGTTATAAAAAACATATGTTTCAAGAGTACAACTATTTAGCTGCGTACTTAAGGAATACTAAGTTCATGACTGTATGGTGGAATTAAAATTCGTAAGATGTCAGGAACCTGTATTTTTGTGATGTTTTTTTACATCTAATCGTCACATTTGTTTAAAATGTATTCCCAAATCATTTTACTATGTTAATGTGCAAATATGTATATATGTGCATGGTAAAATAAAATTATCAGTGAGTCATATCTGTTGTTGTTGTTGTACAACATAGGGCACATTTCAGGGAGTGTTTAGTTTATTTTCCTAATATTTGTCCCAGATTAGATTAGAATTGTCCTCTGGGTTTTATAAGTCTAGTGACGGTAAGGTCACATCACAATACTGCTACATAGTTATCTAGCTGAGTAAAACAAGAAAAAAATGGTTTTATTTCACAGAGTGCTAGAATGTAAGTTTTATTTCAGTCTGCTGTCATGCATGACTTCATCTTAGATCTAGTACCCTATACTTTTACTAGATTACTTCCTTAACCATGGTTTCCTGATAATTTGTACTATACATTATCAATCATATATTTGAGATTAGGCTGTTTTTAAGACTTCCTATTCACAGTTTATTCTGTAATAAAAATTATTTGTTGGTAATGTTATCACAGTACAACATACAGTATAAGCCATTATGATTGCTTTGTCAGTCCCATTAAATAACTTATACCTTTCTTAGATGACAAGTTTTAAGTCTACTAAGCAAACAACTTCTAAATTTATTTTTTAGCCGACCAACTATTGTGATTATTGACATTTTATAATGCAACTGAACACATTATTAATGAATGATTTAGCATTCAGAGCACTGATTTGGTGCACTCGGACTGACGTGAGTGAGCATACCTTTGGCATAAAACTAATATTTTATATTAAATGTGTGTGTGGGGGGGGGGGAGGGGGGGGCAAACGAATAATTATGAAATGTGAGGGGGACCCGTCCCCCTCAGATTTAATGGTGGCGACGCCCATGTTTGACACATAACTAATATCTCTCTGATCCCTGAGAGTCGTTCTGTTTCAAATTTTGTGACTTCAAAGATACCGTATTGCTCAAAGTCAGATTATTTGCAGTTTAAAGGCTAAGTGTCACGTTATATCCGTAGGCAATACATCAAACTGCTGCATAGCTTTTTATTGTAGGGTAGCACAAATCTGAGCTCAAGTTCAAGTCCAAGACCAGAAAAGTTCACTTGTAGACTATATATATATATTATTTGACAAAAAGTGTGTATAGTGAGCTGTGAATAATTGGATGGGGATAGGGCTAAATAAGTTTATACTTCAGCCTACTCCTTTTTACACATAAAAGACTAGAAATATGTTATGTAAATATGGTGAATGTGAATATGTGAATATGTTTGAAATAAACAATAAACAAGCAAACAAACAAATATATGCTTTCACCTCTGCACACACATCTGCTGCATCACGTTGTGATTATTAATTTCACTGAAACATGACTGTATCCTGCTAAACAGAATTAAAATTCATTGTGGAACCAAAGATTATGCATAAAACAATACCAACAAGCTAAAACATCCATTCTGCTACAGTTGCAACAGATAAAGCACACACACAACTATGTAAGACTATGCATGGTATATCTTATGATTGGGACTCTCTATACTATGAGAACGAGATATTGCTTTTCAGAAATACAAGTATGCAGGCTTGCATTAGTCTCGTTATGATGGAGTCACATCATTTTCATAACTGCCTAGCTAGTAGCTACCATCAGCACACATAACAACATTAATTTGGAACCATACCCCACTAATTTAAGTACATAGATAGCAATATGTAGCTACCTAAAATTTTATGTGTTTAGTCAGATGTGGTGTGTGACTAAACAAGTTAAAACTCCAGTATCTGGAAAATTGCTGGTTTGATTCTGCTCCGAGAATCCATCACGCCCCTCAGGGAACAGCTGAGAGCCATTGTTGAACATGTTCAACTGTTGAGCTTTTAGCGCACTAAAAAAAACATCTAATCAAAGACGTGAATTTCACACATACACAGTCACTCCCTGTCACATTTAAAGGTGCTATTTTCTTTGCATTAAAATGTGTTAACAGTAGATACCATCCAAGCCTAAACCGACGCTGTTCATCAATTGTCTCCAGTTTCCCTTAAAGCCTTTAAACATAACTACTCCATGGAAGCTGAACACCAACTGACTCTGTCTCTCAGGAGACCAAGGTTTCTGATGCGTAAGAATGAGAATTTCAGACACAGGGATTAATAAAGTATAATAATAATTATTATTTTAAGACATTGGCTAGCTAGCTGGATAGCTATCTCTAAATGACTTAGTAAAACATATTTTGCCTGGACACTTCGCTTGACCAGGAACCTATGCAGCTGTCTTGATATTTCTTTTCCAAATGTCAACAGAGTATAAGTCCTGCCTGCCACCTCAGTTATCAATGCTTTGCGACATTTACAGTGTGCTCCTTTTTACTAGATGTTTTGCAAACCGGACTTGTGTTCAACTCGAACTGATTGAGAAATGGCATCTAGTGCAATGCAAATAGGTGACTTCAGTTCTGCAGCCCTGATATTTACGTACTTAAAACACAAGTTCACATCAGAAGTTGGGTTTCTTTCACAAGCATCTTTTTTTGTCAGACGACTCCACGTTCACATGTTTATCTCAAAAGGGCTTGATAAATGGTGTCAGTTCTTCTCCTGACAAGGACTGTAGCTGGGGAAATTTAGAGCATTAAAGGAACCGTGAGAATCCCCATAGTGGAAATACAATCACATCGCTCTCTGTATATAAATAAGATGTTAAGTTGGCTGGTAACAGTGTCATAATCCACCGGGTATTCTGCAAAATAATGTTTGAATACAGATGCCCCACAGGGAGGATGCAGTCACTCAGTTCAGATGCCCGTTTCAGTCCAAAGAAAACATTTAAAAGGAAAAGATAAACCATTTCACATAATAAAGGCCTGACTCAAATTATATAATTTTGCTGCAATTCAAAAGGCCTCATTTAAATGTGTCAGATTAATTATCAGTTATGTGACTTTATTGATACCACACCGTTGTACACGTAAATTTTTTTATAGTGTTTAAATTAGTACTATTTAGGGGTCAGATCAAATCAGAAATATGTTCACACTATGTATCACACCGTGCAATAACTTTAAAGTTTTTCTTCATTTGTTTCAATTTACCGTAACACGTATCCTAAAAGGTTAAATTGAGTCATAAGAACATAAGAACATAAGAAATTTACAAACGAGAGAGGGTCATTCGGCCCATCAAGCTCGTTTAGGGAGAACTTAACTAATAGCTCAAAGTTGTTACAATCTTATCTAGCTCTGATTTAAAGGAACCCAGGGTTTTAGCTTCCGCTACACTAGCAGGAAGACTATTCCATACTC
>JABJVO010000081.1:82390-94531 GCA_026770805.1 Boulengeromyrus knoepffleri
TGTTTATAATAAAAAAATGTAAGTTATAATAATAGTACTGTGTTCTTTATCAGCTTTGATCAAATGACAGTTATAGAATTGTCTAGCCAGCATAAAGGATGGAATAATGGACACATCAAATACTTGTGAGGCATCTGCCATTTAGAAAAGAAAGGTCCAGAGAATGTGACATCCTGTTCTGTTACAGTGAAGAGCTCCTATCGATCACTCAGAAAAATAAATTACTCTGCAGGCCTCACTGTGAAGCAGAGGGGAAAGTACCTGTTTTCATAAACCACAGTGATTAAACTGGAGAAGGAGTTCAGCCTGCATGGTGAAAATATCTGTGAGGAAAGGTCAGCAAATCGTGGAGCTGAATACATACAGACAAAGGGTGTCATACCTGGTACTGTGTTGAGGTGCCTAATAGATGACTAAAGATGTATCGATGCATTGTGATGAATCAGTTATTAAAGTGGTGCATTGATGTGTAATGTCAGAATCATTTTTTTGGGGGGAAATAAAGATACTCTGACCTTCTGGGTTGCATGCCCTTGCGTTCACATGCTTCAGGTAAATGCACAGAATATCAGGGCCCTCGTGCAAATTTCTGAAATGTAGGATTGCAGACAGAGGCTCATTAATATTCATAAAAGGAAGTCCTACCTGATATTTGTACTATGATGGTTTTGGGAAATGCTTCTGTTTTGTAGCACAAAAAAAGTTGTTCTTATTGCAAGCTATGGTAGTGATGATCACGACTCTGATGTAGCTAACAAGCTAGATAAATATGTAATGTTTGCCTTAGAGATGCACAACATACTGGCTAACATATTGGTATCAGCCAATATTCATTAAAAATCAAGGTATTGGCAATGATCCGATGTGTCAGTCTTGGCTGATATTGTTGGCCAATATATAAACTTAATTAATATTCAGAGTTAACAGCACCAGAGTTAAAGGTACAACTTCTAAAATAAAGGAGATGATTGCATTAAACGATCAGTCATTTTTCATAGGGACAATGAGGGATTTCATCGACTTATTCACCACTTAGAAGACATCTCAATGTACCAGCCTGTGACATGTTTATAATTTATTATTTAATCTGGGGCGCAGATTAGTCTTTCATTTTCCACATAATAAAAATGATATATTGTCATTCTGCTAATCTGTGCCGGCAAGCTTGGCAAGTTTCACAGCCAACAAACCCATCCCTCAAGCCCTCGTCCCATCAGCACTTCCTTTAATGTGTTTCATTTTTTTCTTTATGGTTCAGCAGTCATACCACCTGCAGTTCAGACCAGGTAATTCATCTGAAACTAAGCAGGGTTGGGCCTGACCAGCAGTTGGATAGGAGACCAACTAGGAAAGCAGTGTTGTTGCTGGAAGGTGTGGCCAATAGGTTATCCCACCCTTTGTGAAGTATGGATCCCTGCATAGTGATGGGGTCTTTTTGCTGTATAAATTGGTGCCGTCCTTTGGATGAGATCTAAAACTGAGTCCTGACTCTCTGAGGTCATGAAAGATCCTTTGGTATCTTATGAAAGAATAGGGGTGGTACCCTGATGTCCTGGCTAAAATTGCCCACTATTGTCCTGTCAAATCTGCTCTTCTATATTTAATTGGTGAATTCTGTCCTGCCCCTTCACCTTAGCTGGTGTGTGGTGGGGGTACTGTTGCAGAATGGCTGCTGTTGCATCATCCAGGTGGGAGCTACACAGTGGTGCTGGGTGAAGTGATTCCCCATTGGTTCTATGAAGCTCTTTGGGTGTCTTGAAAAGTGCTATAAAAATTTAACTTTCATTCAGTAATTGGCCTTTTGGCAATTTTACACTGGTGTCTTTTCCATATTTAATAATAAAAATTATTGTTCTGCGATTCTACTTCATTTGTGTTCCATTAATTACATGAAGTTAAATTGCCATCGTAATATTTGTGTAATTTTATCAGTGAATTTAAAAAAGGTTTGAATTTAGGCTATCAAAACAATTAAATAATCAATTAATAGAATCAAATTGTGATAGAAATGAATGTTTCTGATACATCAAATCATTCCCTCAGTTGTCTTAATTTCCTTAGTACCAACAATTTAATAAAATCCTGCCCTAGACCCTTATAATATGGTCATTAAGGTTATACAGGTTGTACCTTATTTGAATTTCCTAGAAAACTCACCAGAGGGAGCCAAAGAGCAACTTTTGTTTCCAGAATATTGCAAGAAGGCCATCTCTCAGGAGAGAGCGATTCCACAAATTCCACAGAAAGGTTATGCCCATAAATAACAGGTCATTAAACTTCTCTGTTAAGTACTTAAATCTAAATTATTTCAGTAAAAACTCATCTGATGTGCATTTCCTGTGTGTATAAATGATTTAACTTTCACATTGTTTCAGGTCTCTAAAGTCTCACACATTGACTGTGAAACACACTCATTTCACCACTTCACACACTCACACGTCACATCATATGTTTCTCACATAGAGAAGTAAGGGGTAACGGCGGGAAATGTACAGCTGCAGCCACCCTTCTGAGGCCCCGCCACCCAAACACATTAAACAGATAAACTTCACTTTGAAACTAGAGAAATGGATAAAGAACGTATTTCTTTGTTGTCTGTGCATGTGACAACTGACTCTGAAGGAGCCTGAGAGTTTTAATAACCACCTACCAGCCAATCAAAAAATAGCATTTGTTGTATCTGGGTAAATTCCAAAATAAGTTACATGAGATCCCGATGCAAGCACGTTATTACATGGATGCTCCCACAGATGTGGAAGTGTAAGAGCAAGATCAGATGAATGCGGTAGGCAGGGCTCTCAAGTCACACGCATTGACCGTGAGACACACGTTTCGCCCCTAATATATTCACACTCCAAACTTTTGATGAAACTTGAGAACTTTGTTGCTTGTTAGATGTTGAAAATGTTACATTAATTGTAAGTAAATAACATTATGGCAGGGATCAAATGATAGAAACACTGATACCGCTAAAGTGGTAATATTTTAATTTTTTATAAAAAATAACATACATGTAGATAGTGTCCTTTTATGGATGGATGTGTGTCCATTCATCCACCCGTCTTCCAACCACTGATCACAGGGTTATCTTTACATAAAAAGGTTACAGTTGGATAAAATCAGATAGGAATAGGACAAGTGTGTACAGAAAATGGATGGATATACTATGAAAAGTATTGCGTATTTGCATATATTATTGGTATAAGTGAAAGCCTGAGTGACTGTATCTTCCAACTGCCTATCCGGGTCACAGATGTCCTGAAGTGTATCCCAGGCAGCACCCGGAACAAGGCAGCGACATGCCTTGTTGACTGCTCAACATGTTGAGCATTTATATAAGACATACAATGCATTTGCACATTAACTCACAGCTGCTGTCTCCCCACTGCAGGGGGTGGCTAATTGCCTTTGGCCTCTCATAAGTTTATTGATTACACAAGATTTAGGATTTTTTATACTAGTTCTGGAAATTTATTATGATATTAACATTATCCAAAGACGTCAATGCTCTAACTGCAGCACTTGTGCCTAAGATGGCTGCTGACACCTGTACATTTTCTATGTTTTGTTTGACTTACATGAATCTCTTGGGCAACCTATCAAATAAACACGTTTTAAATAATGTAATTCTATAATGTGCTACTTCTTCATTACCCAGCTCTCATAACTAAAAGCAGTAACAGAACATACCATATTTTGAATAATTCTAGTATATGTAATTAGCTTTATATTGATCCTGCATTCTCAAATTTGCTAAGTAACATTCTGCGATATATTTCTTAATTCTTGGTTGTCAATACAACCTTTATGTTTTCACCATGTTCCTTGTGCCAACATTGAGTCCAATCTGGAATCTCATCCCAACAATGACTTTTTGTTCTTCAGGTTAAGGATTCTTCATAAGGATAATGAGATATGCTGGTAAACCCATTGCCCTGAGATGATTCTCTACTTTGACTTGCCCATCACAATCAAAGGCTTTGTTTCAATCAATAAAGCACAAGCTGACCTCCTGCAGGTGTTTTTTCTTTCTCCAGGGTGTCATCAGTAAAGACCTCTCATTCCTCAGATTCTTCCCTGAGCTTGTACATTTAGTTTCTTTTGAAGGGATCTACCCTGCATGGAATAAGTTTTAGCATAATCTTGCTAATGTGCTTTAAGGGAAGCTGTAAGGTAGTTTGCACATTCGGTCATGTATCTTGTCATTGGGTCCAACTGAGTTGTTTTCTAGATCCGTTGGCATATTTAGGTCAACAGTTTGATTGATTCCTCTCCAGATGCTTTTAATATTTCCATTTTGATGCCATCCTGCCCCATGGCCTTCCTCTTTGGCAGTGATATCAGGACTCATCTGACATCCTCTTCCATCACTGAAGGTTCTTCCATGCATCTGACCTCATTACATTGCCCACAGTCTTAAGAGAATATTAAATTTCACCCTCAACACATGCCATTTTTGGAAGTGCAGCAGGAATATTCTGTCCTTTTAGTATGAATTTTGTGAGCTTGATCTGTTCTGTCTGTTCTAAACACTTCTCCATCATTGTGGCCTATCAACAGCAGAAGGTGCAAAGAGAATTCCAGCATGAAATCTCTCCAGAGGAGAACCTGAATATATCATCTGAATCATAAGGCAAAGGTTGAATGTCTTTCAGTAAATAAAAGGTCACGCCACTCCTCCCTGTCAGCTCCTATTCCGTAGTTTCAGTTAAATCAAAGCATGACTTTCATTGCTCCATCATTCCTTGATACATGATGTTTTTTCATTGCTGTCCTCCTGAGAATTAGGCTAAAACATCATTATCCCATTACTGTATAATAATGTACCGTGTACTTTATTACTGTACTTGTGTACTAGTAATGTCTTTCTTTGCGTAATTTATCAATTACCATATGTAAGTACATGCAAATCATTCTATATATGGGGTCTATGGAGGATTTGCTATTATCCATGGTTTTGGCTATTCATGGTACATCTTGGAACGTAGCACCCATGGATACCGGAGGACGACTGCTGTATATTGTGTAATAACCCTTAGCTTACATGTAGTTATTTACACCTGTTTATATGTCTCAAAAATATGAGAAGGACTGCCGTGCGCTGTTACATCATACACACCCCTACATTTTCTCCTTGCATGATGCTAAACGCATTAAGACAGCAGTATTTAGTTCTGACACGTTGTGTGAAAGCTTCACCTCAGGAGTTACTGGGTACTGCTGAGTTACTGAGTACGACTAGGATGTGTTGGAGCACAGCACTGAGGAAGGTCTAGGTACCAGGCTTCCCTTCATAACAGCACAACGTGTGCAACCATAACTGTGACCAGAAGCTTTTCTGGCAATGTTGCCTGTTTCAGACATACTCTGATACACAGACACACTGTGATTCAATGTTTAATCCTTAATGACATAAGCTTTGGAGTACTATTATTACAAGAATTCGGACTAGTTATTCAATAATACATGAGAGCTCTGTTATCTGAGGGTTTGAATCTCATTTCCTCAATCTTGTTGGTCTCCTCTAGGTACTCCATGTTCCTCCTGCAAGCTAAAGACATGCATTCACATGAGCTGGCAGGTCTGAACTGCCCGTTTCATGTCTCAGTGTATGTGCCCTGCAATGGACTGGCATCCCACCCAGGGCGTCTTATGATTACTGGGACATAGTTCAGGCTCCTTGCCACCTTATTCTGGATAAGCAGCTAGAAGATGGACGAAATAATAATGATCAAAAACAACAAATATATAAGAAACAATAAAGTATAACACTCACACCAATACTTATTTGCTTGTCTGATGCAGGGGCATGGAGCCTAAGGGCACAACCCAGAATGGGGACCAAGCCATTACAGGGCACCCACACCATTCACAGCTACAGGCAATCTGGCAACTCAGCGCGCTTTTGGACTGTGGGAGGAAAACCCCATGATGACATGGGGAGAACATGCAGATGCTACACACGCAGAGCCATGGTAGGGACTCAAACCCAGGTCCCACAGGTGTGAAGCAACAGTGCTAACCATTGCACCACCATGTCTCCCAAGGAGCTCATTAAATCAGAAAATAAGAAAACAATGTATAAATACCCACAGCATTGTATTGTATTGCTAAATAATATGGAACCCTCCCGCCCACCAACATTTTAGTTCTCTCTCTTAATGTTCTTATGTATACACATGTAACAGTTCTGTGGTCCTGACAGCTTGTGTCGGCACGCTTCCTTGCAGCACCACCCGTAAAAACATATGAAATAAGCTTTCTGCCGTGGCTGTGACCCGTACATTCTGTACCCGTGTCGCTCCGCTGCCCGCTGCTACACCTGCTTCCCCAGCGCTCTACAGCGTTATCGGTGCCACAAACGTAGGTGTACAGGTCCATCAGCTTGCAGGCTCTATGTGTTGCGTGTTACGAGAACGTTTGAGCCATTTCAGTGCCTAAAAAGAGTACTTGGTGTTATGCTTCCATCTTTTCCTTTTTCTGGTTTCTTTCAAAGAATACTGAAGCAGTGTAGCCTCCTGCCCAGCTGCTCTGGGGCGGGGGGGGGCAGCAAGGGTAGCACCTCACCAGCAGGATAAGGAAGGAGAAACCAGCACAGGGAAAAGTGCACTGGGATTATTTACAAAAGGCTGACTAATGGCTATATGCACAATACTGTATACAGAACAGGAAACACAGGGGAACAAAGGAGAAACCAACCCAGACACTGGTAAGGGTGACAGATGGTGCCAAAGAAATAAAAAAAAGAATCCCTAACAGGAGCTGCCTAATAAATACAGATTTACCTCTAACCTGCCAGCAAGTCAAAATACAGCTTCCTAGTCTGACTAACCCCAAACATTAATATAGCTGGTGAGGTCCATGTCTTACCTAGTGTCTCTAACAAATATCCTCCTGTGGGCGGCATACAGGGGGGGCATGATGGTGCAATGGTGAGCACTGTCGCCTCACACCATGAGGACCAGGGGGGGCATGATGGTGCAGTGCTTAGCACTTTGTATTTTAATATTATACTGTTTCATTTAGGTTGATATTAATCTCTTAAGACTATATGAAATGCAGCATGAAGGAATGTAACACAGAAAGGTATTTTAGTAGTAGTGCCACTGTTTTACAACACAGGATTTCCAGGGTGGGCCAAAAGTAGGTATTCAGTTTTTACAAAGTAAAGGTTCTATTTTGCAAAGTAAAGTTTTAATTTACAAAGCTATTTTTAAAAGTAGGTATACAGTTTTTATTTTACAGAACTGATTGGGTCTGGATCCTGTCCCTGACGCTGTGAGACACTTTAGCTACCCTAACAGCACCTTTACAAAGCACTGGATGGGGCGACGTGGCAACATTGACTGGTCACCATGTTCACTCAACCTGACACCCATGGACTTTTTTTTGGGGGGGGGAAGTAGAAAAGGAGGTTTTTGGGAGGAAGCCCCACATAGTGGATGAATTGAAGGAGTTCATCTGGCAAGCATTTGTGGACATTGCTACTAATCGGTGTTTGTGTGCTAAAGTGTAATTGTAATTCTGTTCCAAAGACATATTAAGCTAAATTTGTCCATACATTGCTTCTTTCAAAAGTTATCACTATTCATTCATTACTAGTATTACTGTACTAGTATTACTGTGCATCTGAAATGAAAAACAAAAAAACACATTTCACCGCATATATATGCAGTTTCACTGGAAAAGCTTATGCCACATACTGGTGAAAAGGGTAGGTAAAAATATTTATAAAGTTCAAACTACAGACTGGCAAACCAGCAAGAGTGCTGATGATGAAGGTGATGCCATTTAGTATTAGAATAAACTATGCATCTGAAGCATGATGAACCATTGACTGTTCCATCAGGTGGTATGAACACTGCTCAATTACTGTAGTATGTGCATATGAGGTAGCCAGGAAGAAGTAGCTGCAGTAAGTTGATATGCAATTTTATGGAATGTTGTAGTTGCCTGGTCAGGCAATTGCTAGTTGTTCATTGTCATTGTACCCCTGGATTCCAGAGTCTTTTTTCTTGGTATTTCTAATGGGAATGTGCTGGAATGAAGTACATTGATATTTTGAGGTCTATCCCCTGGTCAGGTATCACTTAATGGTTTGGAAATATTCAATTATTCTTAAAAAACACAATGTATTATGCTGATTTCATGTAAGGTAAGCTCTGTGCCTCATTAATTATAACAAAATATAACCCCATTTATTATATTTTTGGTATATTATCTCCAGTAAGTTCACACGTTTCATGAAACATGGATTTTTAAATCATTTTGGGGAATTTCACTTATTCTTGCTCTGTTATTGTGCCACATCTTTCAGAATCAATCTATATGTATTCCAGAACAGTGATACGGTGATTTCACCAGTCTGCTCGCAATTTACATTTCCCCCAACCTGTAGGCGATTTTCCAAATTGTTTTAATTAAAACAGAAGTAGAAGAAATATATTTGGTAATTTTACCTTCACGCATTAACAATGTTGCTTGAGGATAAGCTGGTGATTCTGATCCCAATCAGATTCCTTAAAGTGCTGTAATCTTATTAGTGACAATAATTAACACTGTTACTATAGTGTTACATGTGATTAATTTAGCCTAGAGTCAGTCACCCCTGCTTCATGTTGTACTGAATTTTCCGCCAGAGAAAGCTCTATGACCTTATCATGTTCTGTTCATAGATAGGGTGAGCAGATAATCCATGTCAGGGAGGACACTTTGAGCAACTTCAGGTTTTACAAACCATAACTGAAAGGCTCCTGTGTTTGGCTAAATAGTTCAGTTATTCTTGTATTTCGACTGGTTTGTTTCCTTGATTTGGTGATTCATCCAGCTGTTTCACATTAACATTAGTGGCACATGCATGATTATAGGAGACTGACCATCAGCACACAGTAAGAACTCAGTGCTTAAGTGAAATCCAGGTCTGTTTAATTGTAACTGTAGTTAACAAACCCTGTCCTAACCCAATGTGTCTTCCCTGACATGGATTATCTGCTCACCCTATTCATAGATTAAAAAGCAAGTGATCTCAGCAGTTAGAGACATATTCATATCCATACATATATTAATCTTCTACTTATGCTGGATAGGGTCACGTGATGCTTTGAGTCTGTAGGCAGGAGGACATTTAGGACGGGATGTCAATCCCTATCAGCGTCTTCCCTAAAAATGTAAACCCAAGTAATTAATTTCTGCATTGAAATTATAAATCATGAAGAATTATATTCATGATATTCATGACAGACAGACATCATAGTATTAATAACTGAGTTTCAGTAATTCTATTTTAACTCATTGTAATACAAGAATTGCATGTTTTTTTGTTTTTCACATACTGTTTTCTCGTGATTCACACATATGTTGGAAGTATGTGCTTATGTGGCCTTGCAGGTTAGGCAGTAGAGAAATTATATCCCTTATGGTCCTTTTCCATCTACAATGACACATGAAGAGTGTCTAAAATGAGATATGTTTCCATGCAGTGGAGGAACCACAAGGAACATGTTTGCTGGTTGACTGTAGAGCAGGAGATGGAACAGGGATCCTAAAGAGTGAGACAATGAAGGCAGTTAACTTTCCATTAGCAGTTTATAAAGCAAGCACCAAGTATTTGAACTTAATGCAAACGCCAATAGGGAGTCAATGGAGGATGTGTTATCTGAGCACATCAGCTGAATGAATGCCAGATGTGTTACTGCATTTTACATCACCTGCAGTGGTTTCATGGCCCATAGTCTCAGCAGTCATACTGCCTGAAGTTCAGACCATGTAATTCATCTGACGCTAAGCAGCTTTGTGCCTGATCAATACTTGCATGGGAGACCAACTAGGAAAGCAGGGTTGTTGCTGGAAGAGGTGCTGGTGTGGCCAACAGGTTAACCCACCCTCAGGTCTGTGCAGTGCTGGGGACACTGTACTGTAAATATGGTGCCATCCTTTTGATGAGATGTAAAACCGAGGTCTTGACTCTTTGGGGTCATAAAAGATCCCTGGGCATCTTTTGAAAGAGCAGGGTGGTACCCCGATGTCCTGGCTAAAACTGCCCACTATAGTCCTATCAAATCTGACCCCCTAATCATCCCTGATATCTAATTGGTAAATTCTCTCCTGCCCCTTCACCACTTTAGGTACTGTGTGGTGAGCATACTGGTGCAGGATGGCTGAAGTCACATTATCCAGGTGGGGGCTACACAGTGGGGGTGGTTGAAGTGGCTCCCCAGTGCTTTGCATGTCTTGAAAGGCTCTATATAAATGTAACATTCATTCTGCCAGCCTTGTCAGTTAGGATTTAAAATAATCTAGCTGTGATATGACAGGCTACCAAGCTGCACACTCTGTTAGATATGGTAGTCAAATGAGTTGTGTGGTGTAGGAGGGGGAAAAGGGTGCCGATCCACTTTCAGCTCCAACAAAAAAGGGGTTTATAAAAGAAACTCAATGCGCTGGGTAAAATTTAAACAAAAGGATTATGAGGGGTGAAAAAAGCAAAACAGGAAAAACAACAACTAAATACGAGAAATTACAAGGCAACACTAGCAGCAAGAACAGGCAAGGAAACAGAGAAACTAACAAACAGGAACAGAGCACAAAGTTAAAACAGAAGCAATGATAATTAATAACACCAGGGAAGAAACAGGAAACAAAAGAAAAGGAACTGTTTTCTTACTTTCTGTATAAAGATATCTATTTATCTTGGAACTACCAAGAAAAAAGTCAATTAAACCACTGACAATAGACTCACTGCATGGTTAAATGCTTCTCCCATTGAAAGTTGTCTCCAATATTACATTTGCATAGAAATGGCATTTAAAAAATAGAATTATTTTTATATTAGTACAGTAATGGATTTGGAGATATGTAGTAAATTGAACATAATATGACAGGCAGATAGTAACATATACAAAATCTTACAAAGACAGTATAATGGTCATGTAGGCTTGTGTGTGTGCAGACAGAAACAAAATAAAGATACTTCCTTACCTGCAACAGTGTTTGCAACATTGACAAAACAAAATCCACATATTTTAGTGTAGTCGTCACTTCTGAATTGCTTGCACTTACAGTGAATATCAGTGTAGTCTGGCCCTTCGAAACTGACCAGTGCGGCCCTGAAATGGCAGACTGGCACCCAGTGTATGAGAGCACTTTGTTGTGTTTGTCAAGACAGGCAAAAGGCAAGTGATTCCCATTGCGGTCACTTACACTGTAGAAGGTCTGCCAGATTTCTGATTTCCCCTTACTTGATTTTACTGGTTATATAGTTTTATTTTTGCCTTTCCTTAAGCAGATGTAACAATAACATAAATAATAGCTTGATAAAATGACAAAAAACTTATTAGAGCAATTTATTTAAATTCTCTTTACCACTCCAGCAAACATGCCAGTCACTTCCTGCCTGTTCCCACATTTAAAAATGAAAATTTGTTCCAACGTCGCACTCTATAGCCACGGGTTCCGTGGGAACGCAGACCTCAACTTTGGTGGAATAATGCTGTTGCTGTAGATGGTCAACTCGCGTGTTTTCAATTTGCAAATGAGCAGGTCCATTTCCTCTGCAGAGACGCACTCTATTCTACTACCATTTGGCAGATTATAATAAAATTAATTATATTATTTCTTTTGAGTTTACCCAAAATGAACGGGCTAATTGGCTGAATAAGATTTTATAAATTACTCAGTTTATTTGTCTGTTCCGATAAGGTTCTTTATATTTGACTATACATGGTGTTGACATGGTAAATAATATTACATCCATTAACTGTTATTGGCTGTATTATTAGTCATTAAAATGTTAAAAAATGTGCTATTGTAATCAGTTACTTAGACTGGAAGGAGGAAATCTTTTTGCAGTGTAGTGGTTATAATTTTACATAACATATTTGAAGATTATATGAAGCAAATACAAACATGCATAGTATTCTCATCAATTGGCATCCTATGTACCCTTGCGTAAGTCAAAATTTACAGTTTACGTATATTGGATTCCACCTCCTGTTCCACCATTTAATTACAAGAAATTTAACTACGAGAATATAACATACACAAATAGCACAACGAACATGCTTCAGCACCACAGTGAGCTCAATTCACCACCGCCAGAGCGAAGATTATTAAAAGGGCAAACCACGCTAAAAAGCTGCACAT
>JABJVO010000081.1:110216-122803 GCA_026770805.1 Boulengeromyrus knoepffleri
ATGGACATGGGGGTAGCCCACCCCCCCCTTTCCCTGCTCCCCTGCTCCCCCGGGGGGGGGTGACGCCCGGAAGGGGAACACTGCCCCCCCGGCCCCCCCCCCCCCCCATTTGGGGCAGCTATCAGCTGCCTGCCACATCCTGTTGGCACTCCTTGTGGCCAACAATCAAGGTTATTGTCAGCATGCATGGTGATGATCGCCCCCTGCTGGTGTGTGGCATATTGCTGGCAAGCAGTAAATATGTGTGTATGTGTGTGTGTGTATATATATATATATATATATATATATATTTTACATTACAGAAAACTAAAATTTGGGGTAATGTTTCAGACATTTCAAAGATGGTGTTCCAGATGCAGATCAAAAAAAGCCATGGAACAGGAGAATGAGAGGCGAAACATTAGTGTCGAGAGTTTCTTTGCTGCATCAGGCACTCTTTTAGTTATCCATGCATTCCACTGTGTACCATAAAGAACTGGAGGAGAAAGTGAAGCCATGCTTCACTAAGCAGAAGCTGAATCAAAAATCAATAAATGAAGTTTCAAGTTTGATTGTTATTTGCATTCTGGGAAAACAGAGAAATTCTTGTGGCACAGTTTTGTGGCCAGGGAGGATGGGGAGGGGCCAAAGGGGAGGGGCTGTAGGACGAAAGCCAGATTAAAGTTCATTTGAAATTTTCAGGGGAATCTGTAGATTTTATATATCTTCAAACTTCATGCAGCTGGGGAATCTTTTGCATTGGTGAGTGGGCAGTTAATATAAGACAAGTTACAAGTAATGCTGGAGCTACTGAATCCAGATGGCATGAGTGCAGCACTCACTGTTAACACTGAATTGATTTCCATTAAATAAATGATGGAAACTTGTTCATTTGGGTCCCACTGATGCAGTGATATTATTGACATAATCAGACATCCATGTGTACTAGACATATTATAAACGATAAAATCAATTAATTAGTACAATTTCAGTGAGAACAGTGTGTAACTACATTCATAATGATTTTGTTTGTCAAAAGTCTGCCTGGTTAAAATGAAACAAAGTTTTCTCTTTCGTATTATTTTGTTTTTTTTGCGGTGATCCAACTTTTATAGGATAAACAATTTTAAAAAGTTAGGTAGGTAAATTGGTTTGTAAACAACTTCTTCCTTGCAATTCAAATGCTTTTGCAAAATTATTTGTTCTTAATAAAGGAGGCATCGTGTTTTAATGCAACATGATCTGCTGTTATTTAGGATTTGTTGGTTTGTGGTATCTTTTCTTAGCCATCAGATCTTTTATTATCCATCTTAATATTTTCTTATCTATCTAATCCAGGTTCTACTCTGGGTGAATATGGCCCATTAAGTAATCCAAAGTTTCATGACACAAATTCCTTTTACCAAGAAAAACAATTGACACATTGTCTCTAGTTTGGTATTATGCTCATTTTATTGAACAAGGACTACAGCTAACAAACTACTTTTGTCACTTTACACCACACCAAACTTTCATTGCACATCTTTTTATAATCACTGATATTCTGCTCACTATTTTTATTGTTTCCTTTTCAGTCAATTAATTTTTATTGCTCTATTTTATTCTTATTCATCCTTATATTTTATATTGTTTTAAAAAAATATTTTTTATTGCATATTTCCTTTAAGCACAATCCAGGAAACAGGTGGAAAAGTATTTTATAAGTAAAACATGAAACTTGAAATCTGAACACTTCATATAACCCTTTGTCACAGACCTGTTAAAATAATTTGCAACTAAGATAAATAATCCATCCAGCCACTCATCTACCCACCTCTGACACTGAACTGAGCAGGGTCCTGGGAAGATAAATAAGGTAATTGTGGAATGTGTAGTCTACAGCCTTAATAATTAGAGATCAGCCTCTACAAGTATAGTGGTCGAATTGAAGGATATTTTCAAGTCAGGTTGAGGCTCAGTTTATATTATTGTACTGTGAATCATTATTTTGCAATTTTTATGCCCATAATATTAAGTAGGTTTCTGTGTCATTGATGCATAATTTTTGTAAGAAATTATTATCTGTATTCTTTTATAAAGTAGATCATATTGTACATGCTAGGTCTTTATTAAACAGAAAGACTTTTTTAATTAATCAATAACAGTCATGTCTGGGCATTTAAAGGTTAGATGATGAACATCTGCTCAATTTATCTGATATTGCTGACAGCTTACATTACCAGGGAACATTAACTTAAACTGATGAAGGACTTCAAAGGATATAGTCTGACATTGTTAGCAGCCTGGTGATAGAAAACACATTAGTTATGCAGCACTGATGCAGTAATTTCCTACTCAGTGATACACGCAAGACCGTCTTTGGTAATTAAATCTTCTGTAATTGCAATTAATCCAATTTCTTGTCTCTTTTAGCATCTCTGACAGCGCAAGCTTGTCGCAAAAGATGCCTGCTGAAGAAGACAATGCTTTCAAAAGCTCAGTATTTGTTCAATCAGCAGATTGATTTATTGCTAGATGGAGTAGCTAGAATGCATAACAGCGTGCATTTCAGTGCTGACAGGGAACAGGGCCTTTATGTAGGAGAAAGATGGTCCTTTTCAAGGAGAAATGGGTACAATGCAGGAAACCATACATATTGCAGGGAACTAGGGACGGATGGAATCAATCAACGCACTAAATATGAAACCACCTGACTCAGAGATGGACACTCCAGTTGGCAACTCCTACTTGAGTTAAACTCAAGTCGCACTTAAAAAGACTAATGACTTGATTGACACCATGTTCCTAATTCACATCAGACTTGGCTCAAACTCCTGGATAAAGACTCATGGACATTAAGAGTCTTTCATAATTTAATGAGGAGCTGAACCTTTCTGCTGAAGCAAAGTCATTTTTTTAAGTTACAACCCGCTCCAATCTTATAACCAGTCCCTCTAGGATTTAGCGATTCTGTGATTGTAGAAATAAACAGAAAATCATGTGAGCTCCGCAATATTTGCCAGCGCTTACAATTTTTCAAAATTAGCTTTCTGCTCATTCATATATGTTTTCTGCTAGCCTGTGCCGTGGAGATCACATCTCATATGCACAACAGACATAAGAAAAGAAACTATACTATATTTTTCTGTCAATGCATTTGACTGCCCCAGAGATTGGAATGTCGGCCATACTTCCGTAGATCTTAGCTAGCCTTTAATAATACAAACACGGATCCAGGGCTTGGGGAAAAATAGTGACTGGGTGAGAACCGAAAGAAGACCAGACGTGTCGTCATGCCAACAACATTACACGCAAACCTGTACCATAAACTTCTTTTCAAAACTTCCATTGTCGGAAGTATTAAAGTTTTTAAAATTCGGTTAAATCGGCAAAAAAAAAAAGCAAACCACGTCACCGTTCTTTGTTTTACCTGCGTCGGGAGCGTATAGTACCGCTCTCAGCTGAAGATCGCTATTCCCGTTCTAAATAGGCTGGGTTTGAACTGGCGACCGTACAGGCATACAGGCTTAGCCCACTGAGCCATGAACACGGGTATGGGATTCGCTGCTGAAAGTGGCAACACTGGCGCAAAGCTTCAGCGGCAGAGACGTATCCGTGTGCCATTTTGTAGCCGATCAGTGTAAACACTACCCAGACATGTGCTCTTGTTTATTTCAATCACATATTCACATATTTCTTTACCCAATACTGTCGGATTATCATGTTGTTATCATGCGAATAGCGCGATTTGCAAGTGGATGGGCGATCAGAGCTGCTTCCAGACGCAGACGCTTAAGTCAGTCACTCTTGTTATTTCTATTCGTATCACGAATTTACCAAATGCTTCTGTGTAGAGGAAACAGATCTGCATGTGAACAAAGTGAAAGCGTGTGAGCAGACCATCTACGGTCACAGAAGGATAGAGGTTTGCGTTCCCGCGGAACCTAAGACTATAGAGGGTGGCGTGGGACAACTTTACACCAAACGACCAAGATGACGGTAGTGCGCCACAACTCTGGTTAAAAATAATGATTTTATTCACACATTGGAAATTTGTCTACATCAGTGAAATCGCTTGAAGGGAAGTTGGGTGTAAGATTTGTACATAGCGATGTTACTGTGTTCACAAGACCAAGTGTCTCCTACAGCTGCCCTTTCCTTCTTTTGTTGCCACCTAGTGCTGCTGCGTCAGTTATACTGTGATTTGTCATAAAAAACGATCAGGTGTAGATCTACATCCATATAATGTTTTTTTGTGAGGTGGTAATAATTTCATCAAATACTTCTTGAATTATTACATTCACAAGGTAAAATGTGATCATTCTTCCCTTTATTTGCAATCAATTTTGGTGCAAAAAAGATATTTCCTAAAATATATACAGTATGACAGCTTGTAGAACTTTTAGCCTTATCTGTCAGTAGTGATGGAATTCATCCACAAATTATTCTTTTTTGTGTCTCCACAGAAAGGTATTCATATGAACAGAATATGTTTAATTTGATTCCTTTCAGTTTATATACACCAATGTATGTTTGTAATGCACTAAAATAATATGTACTAAAATAAAGGAAAACCCAGTAACCAGAACAGCATCAGCGTACCTTTGCATGGAAATATTAAGACTTGCACAGGAAATTTTTTAGTTTGGGGTTTTGTTGATTGTGATACGTAATGGAGTCCCAGACAGTTCTGCAGATTGTCCCATGGATGCTCAGTTGACATAAGATCTGTTCCCAGGACAGCAAAAGCGTTTAGTTATCATTTCATGGCCATCAAACTATTCATTTGAGTACTTGTGCCCATGTCCATATCTAACACTGAGGACAAGAAGGTCATGTCCTCGGTGTGTTTTCTGAATTTTTTACTGGGGTATTTGATTGAATAATGAGCTGAGACAATCAGATGTCAGTGTAATTAAGTGGGATCGAAGCATAAACACAAGTCAAAAATCCATCATTTACAATGTTTTATGAATACTTAATAAATACATTATGAACGAGTACTGAACGTTTTATGAATGCAATATAAAAGCATGATTAAGGTGCAGTTAATGTAAGGCATTACCGACTTTTCTAACTGTCGTATGGGTTGATATAATCTATCAGACAAGCTTTTTTGTAAAATAAAAAAACCGTATTGAAAAAGATAATTAGGAAGGTCTACCATGAATTCTGCACTAGTTGTAAGCTGTACAGTAATGATTCTGAGTTCACGACAGGATTTCCTCACGATTTTTTAGCAGAATGAGCTGCAGACAAATTTATTCAAAAATATTCCTTTATCTTTCTAAACTGTGCAAAACGTGTCCTCTTCTTAACAGTGCAACTGAAATTGAGTAAAATACTGTTTAAAAAAAATCCCAAATCAAAATAAGTAGATAAAAAAAAAATGTTCAAATAAATAAACTAAGGCTTGCATGTGCCGCTTTTTTAGCATGGTTAGCACTTTTAATAATCTTCGCTCAGCTCACTGTAGTGCCGGTGGACATGCTATTTGTGTTATCAGTCTTTTACAATGTTTGCACGCAGTTTGTGTCTTGTCTGTGCTTTTCTCCCTGTTTTCGTTTGTGATTACCGGAAAGCTAAAATGCTGCCACACCGACGATATAAGATCGGCCAGTGCGTCCATCCATCCATTTTCTGAAAACGCTTAATCCCAACTGGGGTCACGGGGGGGAACGGAAACTATCACGGGAACAATGGGCGCAGACGGGAACCAACCCCGGGCAGTCGGCTACACACCACAGGGTGCACGCACTCACACTCACACAACTACAGAGCCAATTTAGACTCACCAATCAACCTATCCTGCACGTTTTTGGACGGTGGGAGGAAACCGGATGCCCCCGGCGAAAACGAGGAGAGCGTGCAAACTCCACACAGAAAGGACCCGGGACTAAAAGCAGGACCTTCTTGCTGTGAGGCAGCAGCGCTAACCACTGCACCACCACACAGTCCTCAATTTGAAATTCACTCGCCATCTCGCGTTCGGTCAAAACCAAAAACTGACGTACGACGTCGACGTGACATCTGACGTCGAACTGATGTCGTGAAATGAAATGTAATATTGCACCCATTTTTTCTGTTAAAGTACTATGAAGTAATCCTAAAGCAGCGATTCATTTTCCACATCAGCCGGTTTAAATCATCATGCATTTACATCAATTTTTAACCGATTCACAATTCATCGTTACATGGCTAGTATTGACTGTGAACATCCACAAACACCTTTCCAATGTTTAAATGCTCCCTTGACCTTGAACCCAACCTGTT
The DNA here is from genome assembly GCA_026770805.1 of Boulengeromyrus knoepffleri. Taxonomy (NCBI): domain Eukaryota; kingdom Metazoa; phylum Chordata; class Actinopteri; order Osteoglossiformes; family Mormyridae; genus Boulengeromyrus; species Boulengeromyrus knoepffleri. The sequence continues at coordinate 116,448 of JABJVO010000081.1, forward strand.
GACTCCATACTGTAGCTTATGCCATGTATCTTCACAGGATTACACCATCACCATGTACTTCCAGCAGTCATGGCGGGACAAGCGTCTATCCTACACAGGGATCCCTCTCAACCTCACCTTGGATAACCGTGTGGCTGACCAGCTGTGGGTGCCAGACACATACTTCATCAATGACAAGAAGTCTTTTGTGCACGGCGTGACAGTGAAGAACCGCATGATACGGCTGCACCCCGATGGCACCGTGCTCTATGGCCTCCGGTGAGTCCTACTGTTTTCTTGTTGAGTAACATCCATTCATTCTATCCTCCCCCATCCCACAGATGTAGTATTATTGGTATATGACTGTCAAACATTTACATCCATTAATGGCTAATAGCACATTACAAACATACGGCTGTCAAAAAGTCAGCCTGGTATAAGTGTGGCTAGGCTAAGCTTCCAATGAAAGCCCAGTGATGAGGGTAAGCAGTATTGGAGCAAGTGCTATACAATTGCCCTAGTTCTGGATTGCAGTACCTGAATAGGGATTGATGGATAAATATCATCCCATAACTTCAGCAGCATCCTTTCCCTACACCTAACATGACCAAAACTATACATGCAACAATTTTCTATATACGTTACATTTATTTAGTGGGCGCTTTATCCATAGCGACAGCCCATGTTTAAAAGCCCAATTGTGAAATTAATCTGCAACAAAGGGTGTTAACGCACACACCACCCCAGCATTGATCGCATGGATGCCCGTCCAAGAGCAGTGTTTCCTTCAGACAAATAAAAATACTATCCTGTAGAAAATGCCATGGGAACGATCATGATTATGGATGAAAAGTTATATCGTTTTCTTGAGTTATATATGTATTTTAGGGTCAGTGTAGTTGGCAGGGTGTCTCTGTCGGTGGCGGTATAGTCTTTTACCTGCGGGGTTTTAAAATCCCGAGTGCGTGGGGCTGGAAGGTCTGCACAGATCTCCTCCTGCAGGGAAACACATGTGGTTAGATGCATTAGTGTCTCTCGATTGCCCATTGCGTATTATTGTGTGAGCCTAGTACAGTTGGGTAATTCTGGTCCTGAGAGTAAAAGTCCAGACCGGGATTTTGTTTCAACCAACCAGTTCAGTGACTCTTCATGCTGGTTGAAACAAAATCTTTAGACCTGAATTACTCAACTCTGGTGCCCAATGATGGACGTGGCATGGGCGTTCTTGCCACTTTGCCCAGTGCATCCTGGGAAACATGTTCTGGATAAGTGATTATGGAAGATGGATGGGTGGAGCACTTGTATCAGAAGAGAGTTTTTCTCTTTTTTCCTTATGTCAATTTTTCCCATTGTCAGCCTTTTCTTTACAGGCAGATCCAAACGTCTGGACCTGCAAGTGAGATTATGTTCCCATGAGCTTTGATTAAACATGCGTCTGAGAACTGCTGACCTATTTCATCAGAGCCTTGACTTGTACCCTGCTGTTTTCTCTTCAGATATTGGGCCCCCGAGGCTGTTGACTAATTTAAATAAGCTTGCAGAATAGAGATGTATTAGCCACTTATGCTTAAGATCATTTAAATATTTATCTCATGAACTGCTATGTATTCTGCAGTTTGCGTAGGCAGCTAGTCTATTTCTACATTGAGGCTGGAAGTTTGTCTATTAACAAGGCAGAAGAAAAATGGAAATGGAAAAATGGAGTAACCTTGTGGCATATTGAAAGGTGTAAGCTATACCAGGTGTCATACAAAATTAAGTCGACCAAAGTCAAAAATAACTTATTTTGAGGGAAAATATTTGTAAATATTTGTAAAAATTAGATTTTATATCCTAATATTTAGTTACTTACAGAATGAATCAATTTCTAAGCGTGAAAATCTATAGTCATTCAATATAATATAGCAGTATGGTAGGAGTCTGAGACCACAAATGCACTTGTAATGTGAATGCAGCATACTTTTCTCGTGTGTGAGTAATTTAAACAGCAAGAAATGTTGCCTGTATTGACATGAATGTACATGTAGCAATAGATGTCATATTGTCACTTTCAAAAAGTTTGTGCATTTGAGAGCTAAATATGTCAATTTGGTCCATGCATCGGTGTATTGCTGCATTCTGGCAGCATTATAAGTGTGTGTTTGGGGGATGCTAATGATGTGTTTCAGAATGGGAGGGGCATTAAGTGGGTCGTTCATGATGACTCCTATAGAGAATCATGCCTGCCTTGAGTGCTAGGGTTCCGTTTTTTAATTATCCTTTCAAAGATGTGATTCTCATCTATGGAAAAGTCATATAACAGTCTGCAGCTGTCATAATTGTATGTTTTAGTCAGTACTATTCAGTAAATAAAGACATATCTCATACCCTCCTACTGATCTGAAGATCCCAGGTTTGTGATCCATGATGGCTGTGTGTGTACTACCCCAACAATGACAGGTAGTATTTCAAATGTTTTATATATGACTATTACTATTTTGGAATTAATCTGTTGTCCAGAAATTTTGTTGACATACACATTCTGGAAAATAATTTTTTTTAGTTATTTTTTTGGAAAATATATATTTTTAAATTGAGTCCAGGTAAGATTCTTATCTGATTAGTGTAAAATCTGTGCTACTGTAGCTATTGCTAATAGTAACTCGACTGATAACCACAATTGCTGGGCTGTAAAATTAAATTAAACCCATAGCAAATCATTTGCTTCACAGTATCAATGACAGAGATAAGGTTTGGGGTCCTGTGGGCGGGATCCTATGCAGCCAGGAGGAACGAGCGCAAACAGCCATGTTAAAGGAAAGGAATATTCTAGCTGCTTCGTGCAGAGTCCACTTGTTTGTGAAAGAGAAAAATACCAAAAAAGGAAACTACTATTAAGACAAAGGCTGCTATTTTTGGTCTGTTTGTTATAAATACTCTGACTTCTGGGTATTCAACTGATTTAACACTTCACACTAAGTTCAATGCTCATGGTGCTGCACTGTTGTCTCACTCCTCCGGCCCCGACATGCATGTCTCTGCCATGGCTTGATGTGTGCGGACTTTGCATGTCCTCCCCGTGTCATCAGGGCGTTTCCTCTGGCTACTCCTGAGAGAGATTGTGCCTATAGGCTCCACCCACCCTCCCCCCCCATAGTTATAGAGAATGGATGAATGCTTGACACCAGTTCATAATGAAACAAGGCACTCTTTATAGACGGCACCTCAAAAAAAAAACATCATTCATCTTCTGTAGCTGCTTATCCTATTGGGTGTTACAAGGGTTCAGAGCCAATGGGGACAAGGGTTTTTCTGAATGAATGACTAGTTGTGCTCTCTCACCTTGCTCCCCCTGGGAGAAAAGCCTAGAGTCACCTGTGGTCTAAGAAAATTTCCAATTATATGCATGTTGTTACACTTGATTGCATTTAAATTTCTATATGTTTGTATGGTGCATAATACACAGATATAAAGGGGATGAAGTCAACAAAATCAATTACATTAATCAGAATGTACAGTATGTCAAGTGTTCAAATTGCCGCTTCAATTGAGAGAATGAACCTTCTGAGAAATGTGTCAAATCAATAGAAGAAACTTGTGAACGCTGGGACAAGAGCTGTCGGGGTGCTTTCACAAGCTGTACATCTTCATACTTCTATTGATTTGACGATTTTCTGATGTTCTTCATGGACACTGAAAATTTGAAGAATCGGCAGACCACACCGGCTCACTGGCACTCCTTAGCTTGGGCGGCAATCAGGGATGTTTTTACTTTATCTCTGCTAGGCAGCCCAGGAGGACTCACGCTAGTAAATGAGCATTAGCACGTCATGTAATCAGCAATCGCAGCATGTCATTAAGAGCAACAAGCGAGGGTGGCTGAGCACTGAATCACAGCCAGGGTGACCATTTATAACACGATACTCTACTGCTATATGGCCAGGCTTGCTTTCAAAACACAGCTCTGCTTCCTGCCAACACTACTTGGCACATACTAGCTAAAATCAAATATGGAGAATCAAGAAACTGCTAGCACACTGATTTGATTACGTGCTGATTAAAATGTATAATGCGATGAGTCCAATTTGTTTGCACATTTCATATTTGTAGTTAACATTGATTTTCGACTGACGTAACCTTTAAAATGTAAATTTTAAATCTAAGGCTAATAATCTGCTCAGATATTCTTTTATTTTTGGTCGATGCGTACAAGAAGGGGCATGTTTGCATTCCCACTTGGTGAGGGCACCATTAAAATTAATGGCCATGACAAGATTGAATGGCATTGTCAATAGACAATGTATTTCCATGTAAGGAGGATTTGTGTTCATTCTATTTTATTTCTTTATTTTCTTTTTGGGTCTGGCACAGAACTTAGCTAGCTGCCCTGTGTATTACGGCAAACCTTGTCTGGTGTTTGGTAGAAAGTTCGGGAAAATGTGACTTGCCCCCCTCCGGCCATCCCTGTTACTGGATTACAGGATGCTATGAAGATCTGGCATAGTGACCTCATTCAGTGTTGATCCCACCAAAGATTGTCAGTTATCTACACAAAAAACTGAGCTCAGAACAGTTGAAAGCATGATGTCATTTGATGATTTTCATTACCTCGGACAGACTGGATGAATTTGTTTCTGTAGGAAAAAGTAATCAGATATAAAGGATATGCCAATGTGAGTAACAATCTGCGTGTTTGCCCTTTGGGATCAAAACTGCACAGAGCTGGTATGCTGCTTCCGCTTTATATGTAAATGCATGCTTACGATATATAACATGCATCGAGGCTATTTCACTGGTTCATCTGCCCAGGTGAGCCTATGGCAAGAACCCCATATCCTTTGTCATTATAATGAATAACAAAAGTCATTCTAAATATATAAGAACGAAGAATGCATGTGACTCCTCACCAAAATAATTGCATCATCTTCCTACCTTTCTGTTTTATTGTGTCCTCTGGGTTTTACAAATGTATTCAGTGTAAGCTCACCTCTTTTTTTTCTTCTTTTCGTTAGCTTTCCAAGAAACTTTTAAGTGTTGTTTTTTGTTCTCTCATAAGGCTTGCAATTTATATTTTTACATTGGCAAATGGCAAAAAGGGATGTTTTCCTCATGAGTAAGATAAAGTGGATGAATTTGTTCAATCCTTTTTCTATATCCACCTATGTAGTAGAGGGTAACAGCCCTATCCTGCAAAGGAGAGAGTGCCAGTCAGATATTTTTGTACTGTATATGTTAGAACAGCTAGAGAAACCCCATTTCAGATTTTACTGAGGGACACCCCACCCACTCCCCAGGTCGGCAGATTTTACCAAGTGTCTGTTTTCAATTAGCAATGATCACGCAAGATTTACCAATTTACCCCAATCAGCTAATTTCACTGGTCCAGCACTTGCCCTTGAAAAGTCTATTTAAAGGTATCTCTTCTGGTCCTAGAGTTATTTTTTTAGGACCAACCTGTCCATCAATCCATCCATCCATCCATCCATCCTCTGTAACTGCTAATCCTATTCAGGGTCGCGGGGCAACAACCTGTTTTCAAAGAAAATGCTTTTCCTGGCTAGCATATTTTCATTCTTTGTTTTATTCTGCATGCATGTTTAAGAATAATGGCAGTGCTGTATGCTGTTATCTGAATACAGCTACCCTCGGTCCATATTATGGTATGTTTACTGAAGCAGTACTTTTTAAGTTCTGTCCTGTACCTTATACAAGGGTAGAAATGTGGGGTTCTTTTGAGAATCTGTTAACATTTTTATAATAAAACTGGGAACTTAAATATTATACTAATTGCAACTCAGTATTAGGGTATGTTTGCATATGCAGGGAACAGTAATAGGATACTAATCTCATTTGCCTGATAAGTGGTGCCCTCTTTTGCCCTCAGAACAGCTTCAGTCCATCTTGGAATGCAGTATGTGCCTATATCACGTATAGTTGGATATTGGAAATTCTTTGAAAATAAAAGCCTCCAGCTCTTTAAGATATTAAGGAGATGAAAATCTTCCGATCCAGAACTTTCCTTTAAAGGTTCAGCGATGATTAGATCTGATGATTGTGGAGACCACGGGAGAAGTTTGTCTTCACCCTGGAGTTCATGGAAGGCCTCTTGCTGGGTGGATGAGGGCATTACCAACTCAGAAAATAGTGACATCATGAGTGTGCAGTTTTTCACCATAGGATGCACTAGGTCCTGCAAAATGGCCTCATAATCCTTGGTCATTACAAGAGCTTGCAGACCAATCATTGGACTTCTTGGCCATCCGTACCATTACAGATGTGATTGTGGATTGGTGCTGTACTTTGACTTTCCCCACAATATATATATATATATATATATATATATAAACTCAGCAAAAAAAGAAACGTCCTCTGACTTTCAACTGTTTTTACTTTCAGTA
>JABJVO010000081.1:122903-134272 GCA_026770805.1 Boulengeromyrus knoepffleri
TTTTTTATTTCTTTTTTGTATGATGTTAGACTGTTTACTTACTAGTTGTAACTAAAATAAAAATATTCTTGCAATTCCGAATGCATTTGAAACGTGTTGCGTTAATTAACTATTAAATATCTCAGAAACTAGAGCCAATCTGGCAAAATTCTTCATCAGCACCATAAACTTAATATAAAACCGTTCAGACATCGTTAGCACCAAAATCACTGTATACCAGTGTAATAATGCATGAAAATAATACAAGACAGTTGCAATATATTCTTATATGTACCTATGTATACATTATTAATATTTACCTTTATTTATGTTTATTTTTTATATGACACATTCTGCACATGACCTCCAGAATAAACCACCTTCTTAATTATATACAATTAGCTTCAGCTTCCAGTGGTGGCAGAGTACCTGAAAACTAAAAGTTTAGATACCTTAATAGGAAAATTACTAGTCACTCATAAAAATATACTCAAGGAAAAGAATCTGACAGTAACAGTGCTTAATTATCAATAGCATATTGCTAGTATTAAATGTAGGCTTAAGTAAAGTTAGGTACAACAGCCTTCTGTATCAGGTTCCAAAGGACTAGATATTGTCAGAACGACAACAATATATTCCCCAGTCACCCCTCCCCCAATCTAATCCTTATTTCTCCCACCCACCTCATCTTCTACAATCTCTAGTCCTACACAATCTTCTCACCTCTCCAAAAATTCTTTGTGAACAACCCACATTTGTGTGACTTATCTCAATGTAATCAGATTCACCAAGTCTGTATCTGCGTCTGTTCTTTCATGTGACCCTGCTTCAAATTTGGTGCAAGCTGTCTTAAAATGTAACAGGTACCAGACCATCACTAATACAACTTCATGGGAACTAATACTGAGAGTTCCTATGTTCACAAGACCAAGTGTCTTCTACAGCTGCCCTGTCCTTCCTTTGCTGTTACCTAGCGCTGTTGCTTCAATTTTGGTGTGATTTGTCTCACAGTGAAATCAGGTGTAGCTCTTCCTCCAAATAATATTTTGTGAATTGGTAATAAGATCCATCAAGTAGTTTTTCATTATCACATTCACAAGGTCAAGTGTCTTCTGAGGTCACAGTTCCCTTTGCTGCCACTAAGCAGTGATGCCTTAATTTTGGTGTGATTTATCTCAAAATAAAATCACTTCACTTCCTGTGAAGTTTTAAAAAAAAAAAAAATCTGAAAAATACTTTTTGAGTTATCACAATAAAGTGGTGTCTGCAGCCACCCTTCCCTTTGCTACCACTATGTGGCACTGCTTCAACTTTGGTGTGAAATTTGATCAGTTCTAGATCTTTTCCCATACAATGTATCTGTAACATCTGAAAATCATCTGTCAAATACTTATAGAATTATAATCAGGGCTGGAAATTAAGCGTGATTACTCACCAAGGCAAGTAATTTACATGAAGGGTGAAAACAATATACTGAACCCTAGCTCACTGGTTAGTAAAAAAAAAAAAATCATGTCGGGCTGTTAAAGTTAATGTATTAGTGTACATTTTAAAGTCACGATGTATTATAGTTTATTTGCTTTTGTTATATTTGTTTTTTGATAGCTCAATAGCATGAGCAAAGATTTTTAATGTATCCAGTTTCCTTCCTGGTTGTAAGCTAAATGTAAGACTTTTGCTTGAAAAAATAATTTTACACACTGATTATAGAGACTATTAATGGATGGTATTGCCCTTATTCACCATCTTCCAGAGCAGAAGAAGAGAAAAATTAATAGAGACATTGACAAGTTATATGGAAAAGATATATATGTGTATGTCTGTGTGTGTGTATGTATGTGTGTGTATATATATATATACTGTATATATACTGTATATATATATATTTAACAGTGATTTACTGACATATATATATATATATAAATACACACACACACACATAAATTTAGGAGTGTGACGGTACACGTATTCATACCGAAAATTTTCGGTATGGGTCTCTCGGTTTGGTGTGCATATGGGGAACCTTTGTGTGTTTCTCCCGAGCAACATTGAGAAAGGGGCAGATGAAGCTGCACCACTACGAATGCAAGCATATGTCCCAATGTGAAGCTGGAAGTTGTTAATGTGAATTCAAGTACAGCACATTTTAAACGCAGCACCATAATGGATATTTATGTTGTTATGGTTTGTATTATTTGAGACAATATTTGTCTGACATGAGGCTGAAAGCTGCTAATGTGAATATAGTACAGATCAGGTACAATTTTCTAAATGTTAATTTCTGTTAAAATGTCTTAATGGATATTTATATTTTATTTACTTGAGAGGATATTTATTTTGATTTACTTTAAAGTTAATTTTATTTTTTATCAGTAGGTTGCAGCAGTATTGACAGGGACGTTTTAAAAAGACAGTCAGTAAACCACTGTTTAATAAAGAAAAAAGAAGCAATTTATGTTTTGTCTTTTTAACCCTCCCTCTCCACATCTCACAGTGACCACATATGGTACTGCCTTCACAAAAGACAGTGATGTCAAATCATGCATCTCTCCTCTCATTCTGCTAAGGGCCTCATAGTGAGGAAGCCTTTGTGTAAACTAGATGAGGTCATCAGCATAGAGCAAAGAAACTCCTTGCTACAGTCTCTCAAAGGCATCCCAAATTTTGGAAAATACTGGCAGACCTATTAAGGGAGCACTTGTTGGGTTTGATCCCAATCATTAACACAGTAGCAGCTGCACAGAATGTCAAATGTGATGGATCCTAAATGTGTTCATACAGTATATGGCTAAAACATCCATAGACCTGTGACCATACATTGATCCATATCATTGACCATTTTACAAGAGTCACAAAGCACCATTAAATAAGTAATATGTTGCATTTAACCAAATACAGTTTATTCATATATTAAAAAACTAAGCTCATAGAATATGTTTTACTTTTTTGCACCAACATATCTTTTTAATCAAGGGACTGTTGACTTTATCTTTTAATAGGTGTGATATTTTTGTCAGTGTTTCCAAACAAACTCAATTAATTAATAATGTCTTCTGGGACAAAATACTACAAAATAGAATTCTAGCAATATAATACAAGAGATTTTGATATAAACATCAAAAAATGATAGGTAAAATAGTTCCTGCATATCAAATTTAATGATAATCAGCTACAGGATAATGAAGGAAAATTCAAATGTGACAAATATTACAAATGAGACACATGAAAAGCAAAATGGCCGGGGGGGGGGGTGGTTCTTGAGGAGAAATTGTTCTCTAACAACACACAGTATCTTGAGGAAGTATTGCAGAAACTGTATTGATTTTGTTTGTTTATTTCTTTTGTGAAGTCCATAATAAATGGAATTTGCCATATTTCATTTAAAAACATTAGGAAAACAGAATATCAGAATTACAATAGATTTCCAGAATATTCTGTGATTGACCTAGTAATCATTGCCCATTTTCATTATTATATATCAGTATGACAATATTAAATTGACTTGAATATCAAATATAAAAGGATTTTATAATTCTCATGTCTTAAATTATCTTGTTAGTAGTATAATGAAGAACATTAACAATAGTTTTATATTACTGTCTCATAATGAAATCACAATTAACTCTTGCTAATTGCACTCTGGACCATAATTACATTATTAAACAGATACAATAGACTGAATAGAGTATTCATCCAGAAGTGCTTTACGGAGTAATTGATATCCGGCTTGTATACTTATGCTGTCCTTTTTATTGCCTGAGCAAATAGAAATATACTGATATAGCATCCTTGTAATATTATTTTTTCTTGTACCCTTTCCAAAATATCAACAGCAGCTGCAATATTGACTTGCTGAATATCACTGTCTGTCAGAGTATAACCAAACCAACATTATTTATAATTCGATCAACTTACTTGGTGTTTTTCCAGACCTATGCATGTCTAAGTTTTCCGTGCAGAGGTCATGGGGATTGGACAGTCCGTAGACTAGATCCCAGCTGTTTTTCCACACTGTTTGTGAGCTGGTATATTCTGTTGTAATGTCTTTATACCTTAGCCTGAGTTCCCTGAAGCAGCCATGTTTGGAATGGCAGTACATAAAAATAATTAAGTAAATTGGGTTGAATACTGGGATAAAACTTCAAAGTGCGTTGTCAGATAATCAAGATGCTAGACACTCAGCCCACTGAGAATTTGTGATGAAAATAGTGAAATTATGCTTTATTTGCCATTTGTACACGTATGAGTCGAGGTACACTGGAATGCTTCTTTTCACATGTCCTATTATGTTCTCACGTGTAACATACATACACATGGAGGTGAGAGCAAAGCCATTGTTGTCATCAGTCTGTCTGTCCTGGAATTTGAACCAGTCACTTTCTGATCATGGGCACAGAATTCCCCCCTCCCCCCCAACCTGCTGAGTGTCTGTCCTGATGAATGAGAATGTACTCCTGCCTTCTTTGTCTCCCTCATTCAGATGGCTACACCACAGACGACATTGAGTTCTACTGGCAGGGTGGCAGCTCCGTCACTGGAGTGGACAGCATCGAGCTGCCTCAGTTCTCCATCATCGACTACAGGACCCTCTCCAAGAAAGTCGTCTTTGCAACAGGTAGGTGTCCTGGGGCCTCTTGTATAAAAGGTGCGTATGCACGAAAATGTTACGTACATCCAGCTCACGTCGAGATGTATAAAAACGAAACTTGGTGTATCGCTACGCACATTCTCAAGGCAGCTCCAGACATGGCATACGCACGTTTCTGCTCGGTTTTGCTTAAAGGCCATTGGCGCTGCCTGGACCAGACCGCTAGGGTGCGCTATACAGCCCGCAGAAAGTGTGTCTCATTGTACACGCATGTAGCATGTTGCACAATCTGGCACAAAATAGTGGCTTGCTGGTACCTGAAGAGCTTAGGCAAGATGAACCTGACCCTGAGCAACCAAATTTTCTGCTGAATGGAACACGGCGTATCATTTAGATGTTTTAATTCATTGGCAACGTCTTACAGCATTCACGATTACTTTTTGTGACTGTAGCATAGCTTCAGTCAGCACACAGCCGGATGGTCGCCCCACCGGTTTCTAAGGCACGGGAATGTGTGCTAGTGATGGCCGATTCGCGAACTAATCATTCTTTTTAACTCGTTTTTTAACCGATTTGTAAGTCTGAACGAAATTATTTTTTAAATTATTTAAAAACGTTTTTACAACTGATCTTTGGCTATTCAGCAACCAAAAGCATCTCCAGCGATTTCGGATTTATTTTTCATGCTCCGTCTGCGCTTGTCTTTTCACTTTTACGTTTATTCTTTTGTTACATTAATCACTTTTGCGTTCGTAGACTTCCTTCTGGTGTCGATGACACCCGAACGGCCAAGTACCTGGTCGTCGTGAGACAGGTTGCTCTATAAGTGAAGGGAGATACGGTCTCTAACTCAATGACCCCAAAAAACCAGAGAACCCGTTCGATGAACGAATCGAACTTATGGTTTTCGGACACTCGGCCGGTGACTCAAACTAATGGTTTGCGAATTGATCCCAAGAGCCATTGCAGCGTTTACTGCGGAAATGCTGCAACAACTGATGAATAGGGGTAAAATGAACGCATCTATTGCCAATTTATGACAGCAGTAAATTATTAAATTATATATATTGTGGCGATCCGATTGGGGTCGGTGTGTGACATCAGGAATTTCCCAGCATGCCCCGGTGTTCAACTGTTAATTATGTCTTGGTTTTGTCTTTATTAGAGTGTTCCGTGATGTTTAAAGTTTGCCTCGTGTTTATTTAGTTTATGTCCTTATCTTAGGTATTAGTTTGTGTGGTCGATGTGCATGCTCCCATGATCGGGATTAAGGTTGTCAGTAGTGGGGAGTGGACCGGCAATGTGAATGAAGGGAAGTGGAGGGGGCGTTGCCGAGTTGCATGCTGTATAACGCCTCTACCAGTTCATGTACAGTAAATGAGACATGGATACCGCACCAGCTACCCCAACAGCTTTGTTCAAAGCTAACTTGTTGGCTAATAAGGAGTCTGTTCAACAAAAATTGCCTGCCTTGGAGTTGCATTTGGCGTTTATACAACTGTTTGTACACATTTATTTGTGCTTATTGTATGTGACTGCACTTACTGTAGGCCTATTTTACTGTACTTTGTCTTTTCATGTAATTTCAAGAGTCCAGTTACTCACACGTGTCTTTTCCTTTATTAAAATAAAAGTGCAATAGTCTTCCTTCATGTCCTGATGTGTTCCGAGAACACCCGAATGACCGAGCACCTGATTCGTCATGAGACTTGGTTGCTTTATTAGTCTATTGATATACGGTCTCAGCAACTCCCCGAGAACCCGTTCGATGAACGAATCGAACTTACGGTTTTCGGACACTCGGTGACTTGGTGAATCGATCCCAAGAGCCGTCGTGGCGTTTACTGTCAAAAAACAAAGATATTTATTGAGTTTGACGTATACACAACAACATATGCAAGTTTACTCACGCATGCTCATTGTATGTGTATGTGTGATTGTACTGGTAATATTCCAGTTGTTGTTAACTGTGATGTAGTCCTTGATACTCATGCACATGAATTTGGCTTAAGTAAAGAAAATAAGAACTATACATATACATGCGTATATTTCTGCTTTTTATATATTGTTTTTTTTTTTTATTGTGAATAGTCAAGCTGAACATTTTTGTTGAACACCAGCGCCATCTTTCAGTCAAATAATGTAACCTTGAGACACCGTTCGATTTATTATCTGATCCCATGATTCGTTGAGTCATAGACTCAGGCGCAAAAAAAGACAAAAAAATAATAGTGAATCATAGAGTCGATTTTAGAATCGATTCATTACAACGGACAGTTCGAAAGAATCGAATCAGTTAATTGAGTCGAACCTCCCATCACTAATGTGTGCAGCCAGCCCCCAAAGATGTGCTTGGCACAACAGCACCATCACTGCCAGTGTTGTCCTCAGCACTGGGGCACCTCTTGTACTATTGTCTGTAAGAATAAACAAACAGAATAAACAAAAGTAACACTGCATCCGTGCACTACTTGTTATTCATAAACATGCAAGTAATTCAAACAAGTATGGTACGAGAAAAAACACACCCGCTCTGACATCAGCCCACCGCGACAGAAGTGTGAGACTGGGAATTCTGCTCCCTCTGCCTGTGCTGTTAAGACTCTTACATTGAGCGGCTCGTTTATTCACGTCAACTTTAATGTCCGACCACTTCTTTTTAATTTCGGCCACCGTGTGCATTTCGGAACCGACACTTTTAACTGACTTTGCCACTCTGTGCCACTCTGTCAACTTTTGTTTATTGCTGATGCCACTACTTAAACCACCAAATAATATCACTTTTATCGATTTTTGTTAACATGACCTCCACTTCACACTCGCTAAAATACTTCTTTTTCCCACGTGGTTTATCCATTGTTGTTTAAAAAAAAACATAGAACAAAGTGGGTATTAATACAGATTTACATATGCAAATATACATAATTATGGGCAGGTCGAGGGGGTGGCTGTGGGCTTGTTCACGTACATAAAATTTCACGCTCATTGGGATTTATAAAGGGAATGTGTGTAGATCTGTGCTTACGCACAGTTTTGTGCATCTGAAATTTTTTTTGCATACGCACAATCCTAGTTTTGTCCATACGCCATGTTTTAGTGTGAATTCTACGCACGTCGTTATACATGAGGCCCCAGGTCTTACCTTATGCTAATAAACATTCAAACAAGAATACAGTCCCATAAACATTGACACAATTCTATTCTTCTTGGCTCTATACACCACCAAAATAGATTTGAAATTAAACGAACAAGATGTGCTTTAACTGCAGACTTTCAGCTTTAATTTGAGGGTATTTACATACAAATCAGGTGAACGGTGTAAGAATTACAACAGTTTGTATATGTGCCTCCCACTTTTTAAGGGACCAAAAGTAATGGGACAAATTAACACTCGTAAATCAAATTTTCACTTTTTAATACTTGGTTGCAAATCCTTTGCAGTCAATTACATCCTGAAGTCTGGAATGCATAGACATCACCAGACACTGGGTTACATCCCTGGTGATGCTCTGCCAGGCCTGTACCACAACTGTCTTCAGTTCCTGCTTGTTCTTGGGACATTTTCCCTTCATTTTTGTCTTCAGCACATGAAATGCATGCTCATTTCCAGAAATTAAATTTTGTCTGGACTGTTGTTTGAAGTATGCAGCCACCTTGATACCCCATATGTTGTGTTGTGAGTGATTTTTGGCATATAGAAGGTGATCACCTGAGGTGTGATGAGCCTGAGACAGTGGTGATTCCCCACATTGACCAGCTTCCCAATAAATGCTAATTCAATCCCTCCTCTGGCCAAATGATAGTTCAGTCATGCTTTATCACCTTTGTGGAGCCAGAGGACACCCTCATTCTCTCCCTGACATCGGCCCCCTGATCATAATTTGCTAACAATGTCTGCATTCAGATCATCAACCAAGAACACTGGGGCATCATTACTACTCTTCTATACAACATTACCTTTAGTTAATTTGTTGTTTAATGTATCTGAAATTTCAGCACATGTTTTTTTCTTGAAATGGCAAGTTTAATGGTCCTATACATTTAAATATACTTCCTGTACTTTACAAACACTATAAAAGCTCCCCATAGGCATCTAATTTAAGAAGCAGCTTAGTTTTTCATGCAAAGGAGAGCTGACGTCCCATCACAGCATCTCTTGATCTCCTCATCTCGTCACAGATTTTTTTGAGACGTGTTTCATGCGTCTGACTCCCAATTCGAATAGAAATACCCCAGTTAAAAAGAATGCATTCCTCTGTGTATCACACAGCGATGCTTGTTTTCCTGAAGAATTAATGCATGCTGTTGCGTCTTCAGTCATAAGTTCATAAAATCTTATGAGAATTTGTGCTTTTGGCAGGGAACGATGTAAATGAGGTGCTGTTAGTGTTGGGCCATTGTATACATTCTGACTTGGTTATAATTCTCTTGATAAATGCTTCAGTGCTCTCCTCTCCGCAGTTAGGACATGTTTATAAGAATAAAATTATTGAACAAATAAAGAGACCTGCGTACCAGACCTGTATCTGACATGAAACACTCATGAGGAACAAAGTCAATCGCAAAAACCATCTCCTTTGAAACGCTATGAAAAAATGGAGAATGCCCTGCAGGTTAGTTCATTATAAACTAAAATTTAAAAAAGATAAAATAATAGATAAATGAACATAGAGCATATAATCTTTTTAATGTTTTGACTATAGTTCTTTAAACTCGTAGTCAAAATAGTGAGAGTTGGAATATGAATGATTATGAATTCAGAAATGACAGATTCATTGGGAGAAGAGCCTGTACTCTTCATGAAGCTTCCTGAAGTTCTCATGCGTGATTCTTTGCATTTGTCTTAAATCGTCCATCAGGATCCTACCCCCGACTCTCCCTGAGCTTCAAGCTGAAGAGGAATATCGGTTACTTCATCCTACAGACCTACATGCCCTCCATCCTGATCACCATCCTGTCCTGGGTCTCCTTCTGGATCAACTATGACGCGTCCGCGGCCCGAGTGGCTTTGGGTACGGCCCTGTCACTGTCACGCACCTGACCATTTCACCAAAGGGCTGTGTCTGGACAGCTCTATTCATTGATTAAAATTTCAGATAAAATTTTGCTACAAGCAATTCCCAGGTTATGAACGAGATCAGTTTCCTTAGTCTGTCTTTAAGTCGAATTTATAGGTAAGTCAGAATAAGTAAATACGGTTCTTATTTAGTGTCAGTTAGTCAAATGTTTGTCTCTGTGCATAACAAACACTTAAGGAGCACTTCCCAATACACAAAAACATCTTAAAATAACAATATGGCACATAATAATAATACTACTAATAATAATAATACAAAATTGCTAAATCAATTGTACCTCGAGCTGACAGTCCTCTGAAGCCACACAATGTTTTCATGATCATCACAATGTAATGTGTGTCTCTATTATGAACCATTTTGTATTTAACCTGAATTTTTAATAGGCTTTGTGGTGGTCCGTTCGTAAGTATGAGTTATCCGTAAGTTGGATGTTCTTAACCCAGGCATTCACTGTATTGAAAGATACTGGAGTTTACAATCTGAACGAGGGGATCGAGGTAACTAGACATCCCAGGCACCCTGAGAAAGTGGTACAGGGTACATTTATACCCCACTAATTTTGCCTGTACTTCGTTGGGGGGTTACATTGCTTACACGCGTAGTACCACCTCAGAGACGCCACCATTATCATTATGCCATGACTATGGGCGCTTAGTGAGGCAGGTGAATAATTACCTTTGCGGACAAAGGGAATAAAGTCTCAGTTCTGGAAGCTCTAGAAATTACAGCCCTGCTGGAATCCACTTAAGGAATCTTGCACAACATGATCTATTTCTCACTGCCCTTACGAATGTTGCATACACTAGTGTTATGTAGCCCTGATTACTACATCCTAAACATCATATTTGTGCATTTTCTAACTACAGTTCCCCTTTATTCATATTGTTATTCTACAATATAATGTGATCTCCCACCCACACACACATGCTGGCATTTACTACATCCAGTAGGAAATCATTACTGCATGTCTTTTTGAAAGGATTTAACTTCTGAACCAAAATGCCCAAGTGGGCAGAATCAGAGATGAGATCTTCAGTGGCTTTCTCTAATTTTTTTGCACTTATACAGCAGCTTATTATACTGAAGCGGCACTGATTTCACACTTTGCTTTTCTCAGGAGTGTAACGGGGCCAGAGACTTTTAGTTATAAGTCCAGTACACCAGTAACACTAAAGTTATGGGGTTTTAGGATGGTTCTTCTGCTTTAAACCAAACAATGCAGCGATTACTTTGGTGGTGTAAATAGCACTACATAGCATTTCATGCGAGTTCATCTTTGCTCAGTGTGTGTGCTAAAGGCTAAATCAGTAAGGAATGCAATATTTGGATACTGCTTACTTAGGTATCTTGTCACAGAAAGTCTTCTTATCTTCTGATAATGAAAAGCATTGCACCACTTGAGAATTTGCAAAGTTCTTTCTTTTGTTGTTGTTCTGTTTTTATTATTGCCTCTTGTGTTAATGTGCCATTTCTTCCACAATAAGCTTACTTCTTAATGTTAATATGAATGTGGTGTAATGCAGACATTTTTACAAAGTGAACGAGAACGGAGCTAAAGAGTGTGCAGCATTTCACCAGAAACTCCATATCGTTATTCTCCTTTTGTGAGGTCTTCTTTATTCCCCATCTGTTTATGAATCTGGCAACTGAAAGAATTTCACTGCCTCATGCTATTCTTCAAAGCACAAGTGACTGTTACATTTAAAAAAAAAAAAAATAATAAT
>JABJVO010000081.1:142429-159377 GCA_026770805.1 Boulengeromyrus knoepffleri
CCAAACGAGCTTGATGGGCCGAATGGCCTCCTCTCGTTTGTAAATTTCTTATGTTCTTATGTTCTTATGTTCTTATGCTCTTCAGGCACTAAGATCAACCTCAAATTTAACCATCTTATGATCACTACCGCCAAGTGCATCTAAAACCTGGTGATTTCCAGTCATATGCTGGTTATTAAAGAACATAAGATTAATGCACACTATGCTCAGTATGAACTTGATTAAGATTTCAGCAGCACATACAGTTTACTGATGATTGCTGATCCTGCATCACATTCAGGTCTCTTCCAGTATAATTAATTATGTTTTGGAATTTAGTTTTTTTTTTTTCTTTATCAGGCCCTGATCCATGCATCTACTTATCCTATATGCATCCATATATTAAGTGTTAAGTTCTATTGTCATATCTGTTCTGAGTAACAATTGCAGGGGAGGGGGCAGGTGAATGGAGGGACAACAACAATAAGAGAACAATAAATAATGCATAGGATGCAATGGAGATACGGATGGGCAAATAGACCACAAAACAGTAAATAATATTGAAGATGTGTAGAAGTGGAATATTTATGTATAGTGTGCAATAGTTTAATATGTAAGGGTTTGAAATAGAAGGCTACGCTTTTTTCTTTTTTAACTGTTTTATTAAGATTTACAATTCCCACTGATATTGCTGTGTGGTCTGTGAAATGGTTTGTTTTGCTTGTCTCATTGCACTGCTGTAGACATACTAATTAATCTTAAATTAGTAACATACCCCCTTGTGTCTTTCTTCAAGTCACAGATAAAAAAAGGTCGATGACAGAGAAGACAGCATCCGGACTGAATCCCGGTAGCAATGATCCAATAAGTGAAAGCCTTAGGTAAACATAGTTCCTGTTAAATATGGTGTTCATACCATTCTATTTGCACTAAAGTGGTTTGGGGAATTCTGCAATGGTCAGAATTGGCAAACAGCAATTTCGATTGTTCTGTGAAGGAGTTCTCTGTGAGGTGGTTGGACTTTAAAATGAAAGCCTAGCTATTTTCTCTCAAAAAAAAAAAAAAATCAGGATTGCAAAATCTTGTCCTCACCATTTTTTTCTGTTTTTTTTTTAAATTTTTATTATTAATTTATTTTTTATATTACATATTTTTATATACAGATGCTTCTCACTTCACGATGGTTTGACTTTACGATGGT
Source organism: Boulengeromyrus knoepffleri (assembly GCA_026770805.1). Lineage (NCBI taxonomy): Eukaryota > Metazoa > Chordata > Actinopteri > Osteoglossiformes > Mormyridae > Boulengeromyrus > Boulengeromyrus knoepffleri. The sequence goes on from JABJVO010000081.1 coordinate 143,610, forward strand.
GTGATACTGATCCACACTTAGTAGTCTTCAGAGAACACTTTACATTCTGATCTCTTCCCGGGCGATATGCCGTACGATAATCTATACTGATGCCGGGCAATGGCAGTATCTACACAGTCACACTTCCATTCTCTGTAGCGATTGCGAGTGTAAACACGTCATACAGTGCTAAACAACATATTGTACAGTTACTTATTTATAATATCATATTTATATTCAGCTTACTATATCCCATTTGGAAGTCAGGCATCATCAGGCGTTAACTGACTGAAATGGGACTTTCAGTCCCTTTCTGGAAAGGGAAGGGTTATCGCCTGGATTGAGGCAACTACAGTCTACCATTGACCATATCTTGGCACTGAGGGTTCTCATCGAGCACAAGTGTGAATATCGGCAGAGGTTCTTTGTAGCCTTTGTCGATTTTTGTAAAGCGTTTGACTCGGTTGATCGAGTCCCCCTGAAGATGTTGGACGTCGTGGCCGGCCTGTACACTGGTACTGTGAGTGCTGTGCAGAGTGGAGGGAGAACCTCCGCGTTCTTCCCAGTTGATTCTGGGCTTCACCATGGGTGTGTTCTTGCTCCTACTCTGTTCAATGCTTGTATGGACTGGGTGTTGGGCAGGGTTGTGGGGTCCAGCAGCTGTGGGGCATCTGTTGGTTAAGAAAGATTTACTGATCTTGAATTTGTCTACGATGCAGTGAACTTAGCAGAGTCAATGGAGGCTCTGATCGGGGCTCTCGAGAGACTAACTGAGGAGTCTAAATGTCTGGGATTTTGGGTGTCCTGGATAAAGACCAAGATCCAGGCGACTTCTTAGCCACAGCCATCAGTAGTGTGTCTGTCTGTGGAGAGATTATCGACTTTGCTGAGAGATTTACTTATCTCAGCAGTGACATCCATGTCTCTGGTAACTCTTCCTATGAAGTCATTAAACTGATTGGGAGAGCATAGGGGGTCATGACGCTGGAAAGGGGTGTGTGGCACTCCCGATATCATTGCAAGAGGACGAAGGTCCAAGTCTTTAGAGTCCTGGTGCTCCTTGTCTTGCTTTATGGCTGGGAGACATGGACGTGATCCAGTGAGCTGAGACGAAGACTGGACTCCTTTGGTACTGTGTCTCTTCGGAGAATCCTTGGGTACCACTGGTTTCACTTTGTGTCGAATGAGCGGTTGCTAGAGGAGTCCTGAATGAGGCACATTACCTGCATTGTGAGGGAGCGTCAGTTACAGCACTACGGCCATGTGGCGCGTTTCCCTGAGGGTGATCCGGCTTACAGGATCCTCATTACTGAGGACCCAAGTGGCTGGACCAGGCCAAGGGGATACCCATGTACCACCTGGCTGCAGCAGATGGATGGCCATTTCTGGGGGGTGGGACTAGACCGTGTATCTGCCTCGGGGGTTGCCAACCAGGACCCCATGGAGTTTCGCTGTGTGGTGGGTGTGGCAACGCACTGCATCAGCGCATGCTCCCCAACCTGACCTGACCTTACTATACTGTCAACTTATGAAAAGTTCTTCGGAACTTAAACCCATCGTAAGTCGAGGAGCATCTGTGAATGTAATCTTTGCCATTTACATACTTCTCACCTCTGGTTATATTTTCATGTTAACTCTCGTGGCAGACTGTTAAATAAAGGCTATTGCTTTGCTTTACTTTTTAGCCCCTGTGATGTTTATCAAGTAGAGTGCGCCAGGCTGACATCATTTTAAGAGCCTTTCTCAACCCGGTCCTCAGGGACACCCCCAGACAGTCCTAGAAGCTGGGAGGAACACTCTGGCATGGGGTTGGGAGGGAGTAAAAAACATGGACTGGCAGGGGATCCCTGAGGGACCAGGTTGTGAAACTGTTTCAAGCACCTGTGGACCACACTTTATTATCATGGGTGTTTGAACTTGGCTCCTGCTGTATGCCTCCTTTTAGAGGGAACATTTACAGTTAAACAACACCATGTGTAATATAAGAATGCCGTGTTGTTGTGTAACATACTGTATTCATTAATATTGAAAAATATCATTGTTAAAATGCATTTTCATCAAATCAGCAGCAGAGTAACTCCCACAGAAGGAGTTTCCTATTTTAGAATGACCAAGTCAGAGTCCTGACCTCGATCCCATGGAGAAGCTGCAGCGTGACAGTTCTGTATCGAGGACTGGCCAAAATAGTGTCAGTCAAAAGTTTGGACACACCAAGCCATCTAGCATCACACCACCAGTTGGCCACCTGACCTAAACACAGTAGAAATGGTTTTGAAGGAGTTTGACCAGGGAGTGAAGGAAAAGTGTCCAATAAGTGCTCAGCATATGTGGGACCTCCTTTAGGACAGCTGGAAAGCATCCCAGGAGGCCACCTCATGAAAGTGGTGTGCAGGAGACAGTAGGGTCAGCCAGTCCTTGGAGAAACTGGTAGTAAGGGCCTTGCTTAAGGGCCTAATGAAGGGATCACTCTACAGACCCAGGGATTTGAACCAGCAATCTTCTGAGTCTCAACCCACAGAGCTGCAACATTTATTCTTTATTGAATACTTTTTTGGTCTTTGCATAATTCCATATGTATTTTAATTTTGATGTCTACATCTTAGAAAAAATATAAAGTCAACACTGCAAATAAACCTTTCTGTGGGTAGGTGTGTCCAAAATTTTGACTGGCACTGTACCTCCTGAGCGCTGCACAGATCTGATAAACAGCTACAGAAAGCATTTGGTCAAGGGTGTAGCCATTACAGAAGGTTTTAGCAGTCACAGAATATAAGGGTTGATATACTTTTTCCATCAGTAACCTGTAATATTTAAACTATATGTTCTCAATAAAGATATGGCAATGTAGCTTTTGAATTTTTTGTGTGTTATTTGGTATTACATTAATTCAATCATTCAAAAAGTTCTTGTAAGAGTTACAGAATTGACCTGTAATTTACAAATGAAATGTATTAATACGAATTAAAGCACCGACGTGCCTTTCACAAGCCTCTGAGATACAGTAAGTACCAATGAAACAAAGAGGCAGTACAGCATTCTTCTACACATGGAATATTACTAAACCAACATGCAGGTAGTTGATCTAGGTGGGTCAATATTATAAAGATTAAAAAAACAGCAATCACCCATAAAACAAAACTACAAATACGTATGTTCTACTGGACAACTCGGCACACTAATATAGTAAATATTGGTAAACTAAAGGAGACTTTACACAAAGAGAGAGCTCATAAATAAATCATATCCTGGTTCATCTAAAGCCATGAAACCATAATTGTATGCAGTCTTGTCAAACCATTTTATTGGTATTTAAAATATCCAAGCAACAGACAAGAAGGTGCTATATTACATTACTTTACATTTGAAGTTTGAACAGTGCTTGTCCGAGATGAAGATATTTGTTCTTGGCATTTATAGGGATGGACGTATAAATGGTTTAAAAGGAAACACTAACAAGGAAATGTGTATATATTAAGTATTCTTCACAAAAAAAAAAATCATTGAACATTTTTTAAAAGTTTGTACTTTCTACAAAAGTGACTCTTGACCCCAGTCTTCCAGTTGATGTGTGTGTAGAGGAACTGGCAAGGAGTTGATTGCACAAACACACACAGGCTCTCTGCACAGACATGTGGGTTGGAGCCTTGCGATGTTTCCGTGTCGCCCCATAAGTCGTGCTCCTTGCCTAGGACACCTCCACCACCTGCCTCAGCTCATCGAGCAGCGGGACCAGCTCCTTCTCCAGGCTGATAATCAGGCCTAATCACAAGACACCAGACTAAGACCAGGCACAGGAACAGGCTGCCTCAAATCTCAGCAGATTCACACAGGGGCAGGCTGCAGCCATATCAGTACACATGATCAAGCGTGTGTTAAAAAAATATATTATATAAACACTTTCAAAAAGGCAGTCTTACCTGTATTGGCACTACTGCTTGCAATAAAGCTGATCACCAGAGGTAACCGGTTGAACTGCACAATCTGATCGAGAAGTGAAAAATGGGATATTTTCTTAGTTCATTTATTTAGCAGATGCTTTTATCCAAAATGCACAACTGTGACAGCAGGGTCAGCCAATTGGGGTTAAGGGCCTCGCTCAAGGGTCCAATGAGAAAATCACTCTGCCGACACTGGGATTGGAAGTGGAAGCCTTCCAATCACGGGATGAGTATCCTAACATGCAGAGCCACACACCGCCCCCGTCTGGCCAACAAGCAAGGATATCAATGTTTGTTTTTTATCCTCTGCTTGACCAAGAGCTCTGTGTTTACCAATAATATAATAAAAATATGCTCTTCAATGTAATTGCTATAGTCCTATAACATTTTCAATAAAGAAAAACGATATCCCCCTTTTCAGTGGCTGTACTTACAATAATTTAGACCTTATTTTAGAAATTGAAAATGGTCACCAAGAGGTATTAATGAAATCAAAACCACATCAGTTTGTGAGATGCAGTACTGAAAAATATGTTATTTAGTGCTGTCATCTTGGAGCAGTGTTTCTTAAACTGGTCCTCACGGACCTACAGACAGGCCACATTTTTGCTTCCTCCCAGCCTCCAGCAAAAACATGGACTGTCTGACAGGGAGCTGGGTCAGAGCAAAAACATGGGCTGTCTGGCAGGGAGCTGGGTCGGAGCAAAAACATGGGCTGTCTGGCAGGGAGCTGGGAGGGAGCAAAAACATGGACTGTCTGGCAGGGAGCTGGGTCGGAGCAAAAACATGGGTTGTCTGGCAGGGAGCTGGGAGGGAGCAAAAACAGGGACTGTCTAGCAGGGAGCTCCGTCGGAGCAAAAACATGGGCTGTCTAGCAGGGAGCTGGGTCGGAGCAAAAACATGGACTCTCTGAGGGTCCCCGAGGACTGGGTTGACAAACACTATCTTGGAAGACTCATCTGCTAGGAGGACAGGAACACAGGATTATGTCGAGTGCCCTTGTATCGATCAGTATGTGGCTTCATCTCTAAGAGACTCAACCCATACCAAGAACAGGTACCGCGCACTATGACTGAGCTGTCAGAAATTTCACCAGAAACTCGAGTCTGTCAGCTTCTTCTGGTCTCTTCCATAAGCACATTGACTCATCTGACAATATGTACCATCAATATATGGCATATTCCTCATGAACTCAAATATTGACTTAGTTTCAGTAGTTACCTGTATATTTGTTTTGTGAGAACTTAAATATTTAATTGAATTATGAGTTAATACAACATAATCTTACATTTCTGTTATCTGAAAAATACAATGGAAAGATACCATGTGGGACATTAACCATACAAAATGAGGGGAAGTGATGTACATTATTAAGAAAATTACTCAGACAAAGCAAAAGAGGATGATAAACTGGATATGTGCCCAGTTGACTAAGAGGTTCACCTTTAGATGTGTGTGGTTTTGAGAGTCTTAAGTGGCCACTGAACCAGGCTTTATGACATGTGTGACACATAAACTGGCTCACCTGGTACATGTTGTAGTAACAGATGATGCTTTTGTTTTTGGAGAGTCCCAGTTTGCTGCCTTGGTCTGTTGCCAAAGCAAAGGTGGAAAGAAACCCAGGCCTGAGTGCGTAGTCTGGGGCGCTGTCATTGGCAACTAGAGACAGGGAGACATGCTTTGTATTGTAAACTTCCTCCTCTCAGATGGCTTAGTGGTAATGGAAACTAATGTCAGGCCCACCCAAAATATATGCTATGTTATTTCACCTTTAATTACTGGAACTCCATCTCTGTCAGTCACCACAATTGCGTGCAGGCCCTCTACACTGGAGATCGGAGAAGGGACACACAACAAGAATGAGAAAATGTACAGCCTAGTTTCTCCTGCTTACAACATCAGCTGTATTTGTTTTATTCTTTATTATTAGTAGTAGAATAATTATCAATATTATTATGTAAAAACAATAAAATGTAATGAAAGTTTGTTTGCTTGCATGAACTTGTCACTTCCTGGCAAGTGATTACAAATATGAAAGTTAACCAACCTTGGCAACTGTTTGTAAAGATATCTTTTCAAATCCTGCAATAAGTAAAAAATAACTACCATTACGGAAATCAGAAAGCGGTCCATTACAACAAATATGACACTGTGACACGTTTATTAAAATGATAAAGGCAAATTCAGTTTTATGTTCTACGATGCAGTCATGTTATAAAAAATACACATGACAGTGAATGCCTTGCTAATCATACGACAATTATGAATTCTTTAACCGTATTCATTACAGAACTACCCCATAATAATATACCAGCCAACTATTAACATAACATACATACATCACCCATATTCAAATGTGCTGACATTGTTATTTCCCGAAAGAACAGAACTCTGCAAAAAGAAGGAAAAAAAATCCATATATGGATAACACAGCCACCAGAAATGTTTTAATACTGAAAGCCAGTGTTTTAACTATTAAGCTCACGGTACTTCTTGTTAACCATACAATCTGTTGTCACTCAAACAATCATTAAAACGAATACAATCATATTACTTACTCAAATATCGACGTAAATTATACAAACCCTTATATTTACGTTTTAGGTTTAACAATTTATCACAATACACACACCCTAGTTCCGCAGAAGAGTTCGGAATAAATGTCACATGACATATAGCTGTAGCCGGAAGTGTTTTACAGTCACACACCAGATGACTTCCTGTTTCCCAAAACGGAAACACAAGCTAATGACGTAAAAGCCGTAATATTTTAATAAAGGTATGTACGAAAATGCATTCTTTCATATAGCTCATAAGTTCTACATTTTATATAAAAATCGATGTTGTCGAAAAACATTTTGTATTATTTTCAAATATTTTGACGAAGAATGCAGTTACTAATCCTGTGTAATAACGATATACTGTTATCGTTGTTTCGGGTACATTCTACGACGTGGTGAAGTTACGGTAATTTAGTGGGACGTCTAATTCACAGTGCTGAGATCCACGTGCGGATGGAAGTAGTGTGCTTTCGTTGCAGGAATAACTTTTGTTAGGAACAAACGTCTCTGAGAGGTAAGAAATTAGTTGGTGTTGTATAGAATATATTTTGCAGTAGTCCAGCCTTAAACTTGTTGAAGAGGCTGTTTGTAAAGTGATTTAGTTTGTAAATTAATAGCTTTACTCCAAGCATATCGTCCAGTAGAGCTATATTGCCATAGGTATGTTTTTTGTGTTTTTTTCCTTCACTGTATATTTGTGTTGTAGAAATGGGTGGAGGTGTAACCTTGGCGAAATATTTTGCACGTGTGTTGTATTAATCTTCATGGAATTCATGCTGTCATCGTAGAACGAGGAGTCCAGTGCATATACTTATCCTCTGTTCTTTCCCCCCACTTAGCTCCGTGGGAATATGTCGTTCAGAGGAGGTCGAGGTGGGGGGTTTAACAGGGGAGGTGGACGGGGAGGCTTCGGAGGCCGGGGTGGAGGAGGCGGATTTCGAGGGGGTGGCCGTGGCGGTTTCAACAGATACCAAGACTACGGTCCCCCGGAACATGTAGTAGGTAAGACTGAACAAAAGCTGAACCCCATGTAATGGCACTGGGGCATTGAAAAGAAACAGCGAAGTTGGAGAGAAGGAACTTTTCGGAGTATATCTGAGAAATTGGCTTAACCTGAATTACTACTGGATAGTTTGGTATAGCATTAATGGTAAAATTATAATTTATTTTGAATAAAGAATTGATATTTTAATCACACTGCAGTACATTAAGAACAAGTTCATTTTATTGTGATTGTCATGTTCACTTCTTTTTAAATATACTTTTTATATTACTTTTTTTTTTTTTATTAAAAAACGTGACAACTGTTCTTGACACACAGGTAAAACAATAAAAATATGCTGCCCTAGCAGATATTAGTGTCAGGACTTTTAATTTTAATAAAATACCATGAAATAGTTTTATATTGTGAATAATACAGATGATAAAATAATGCGTGAATTTTTTTTCACTCTGAAGAGTTGCATTGAAATGCAGTGCCGACATCTGCTGCCTTTCTGAACTTTGCTTAATAACAGTCAATGTTTAGCTGCATCTTATCACCAGCTGACTTTTTCTGGGGAATGGGGGGGTCATAGAGGTGGGGGAGTTCATGCACCCGTGTGAAGATGAGATTGTGTGCAAGTGCGTCACGGAGGAGAACAAGGTGCCCTACTTCAACGCTCCCGTCTACCTGGAGAACAAGGAGCAGATTGGAAAAGTGGACGAAATCTTTGGCCAACTCCGCGATTTTGTATCCTTTTATAATTTTAACATTCAAACCTTTGTACTGTGGCAGTGTTATTCTTAAATGTAACATGGCAGTGTTATCCCTAAATTGCTCATAGTATATAATTGTGAATGTGTGTATTTGGGCACTTTCACACTGCAGGTACTTTGTTCAGGAAGCAGAACTTTTATCTGGTACCTGGAGCTTCCGGAACCCTTTTTTAGTCCCTACTCCAGACTAGGTACTTTTTGTTCAAACACAAACTGCTGGGGAGGCGCTTACAGCGATCCCTTGCTGATTGGTTGATCACAAGCCCCGGCGCCAGGTTTAACTTAAATACGGAAATGCAGGGACAGGATCTTTTTAGATTTTCATTTTCAGTACATCAAAATAGCAGTGAAATTTGCCAGTGCTTATTAGCAGAATAACATTTCATCTTTTTTTATGGTGAATCAAAGATCAATCTGCTTCCCAGATTGAATAAGGAATCAAACACATGTCGAGGCTCGTATAAATAAAAGACTGTGTCCCATTTTGATCATGATCAATCTGCCTAATAACTAACGAAACGACTTGTTCACCCTCTGTTGTTTTGGGGTGGTGTGTAGTTTTGTATGAAATTATGTGTGAAGTTTAACCTAAATTCATCTCCCATGCTTATTTAGCATAAAGGTCCCTGTTCCTGTTGTGTGATGTGAATGTGACACATGAACATGGACAGGAGCTACAGAAGTTCCAGGTCAAGACAGCTCAGGTTCTGGAACTTCAGTGTGAAAGCACCCTTTGTTTAGTAATGGGCAGGCCTCCCGTGCAGGGTGTACCCCGGCCATGTGTCTTATGCTGCCTGGGATGGGCTCCAGGCCCCTCTTGTGACCCTGACTAGGATAAGAATTAGAAAAGATAAGATAAGAAAGATAAACGGAGGGAAAACAGTTATAGTAATTAGTGTAATGTGTGTGCAGTCGTGTGGCTTTTTCTGTCAGAACCCTTAACCGGATGACAGTATTTTTCAGTGAAACTTTCAGAAAACATGAAGGCCTCTTCCTTTAAGAAACTACAGAAGGTAATATGCTAAAGATTACTGTTTCAGTTCCAGTAAGGCTGGGATAATTTAATAAAAGCTGCTGATCAGCAGAAAATACACAACAATAACATTAGTAAAAGAACAAAATGATATTTAGTGTGGAAAGTAGCTTGCTGGTTCTCATTGATCTTACCCCGTCCCCCCCGCCCAGTTCTACATCGACCCAATGAAGCTCCTGCCCCTCCAGCGATTCCTGCCCCGGCCGCCTGGAGAGAAGGGGCCTGCCAGGGGCGGTAGGGGTGGTGGGAGAGGAGGAGGACGAGGCGGCGGCCGCGGAGGTAAGGGAGCCTGCCGTCACAGTTACTTAAGGGAAACTGCAGAACAAGATGCTGAACCCTCTGTGTGTCTGTCTTCTGTAGTTCTCTGTGAGAACTGTCTGATAGGTTTTTATCTTTAAAATGATGTCATAACGGTATGTGCGCATGCGCAATGATCAACAGGGCTTAAGATGACAGGTGCAAAAATTTGGCCGGGAACTGGCTTTTCAGTACTATTTGGGCGTTTACTCACACCCACAATTCGATAAGCAGATTAGCCTAAAATTTAAGTGAGGCACATCACGCCTCCCAAAAGGTAGTAATCTATATAAATTTGCCATATTGTCATGTGTATTTAATTCGGTTGATTCTATTCGAAAATATATGACCTGACATTTTGGCCATTTTGCCCACCCCTGGCATGCACTGTCATATGAAGGTCACTGAGCACCCCTCAAGCCTGTGCTCTGGGATTCGTTACACTCCATTTGTAACAGCATTTAGCTCATGATCTTGGCCAGTTACTGCTGGAAGTGCAGTAGCTCCTCGCTGGTTTGAAAGCCACATATATTTACATTACCTGTAGTGGTTTTTCAGATGAACCTGCTAGAATGGATCTCTGGGGTGGGCAATATGATGATAATTTATGATTGAGCGTTTAAAATTGTGTCCATTTTGGATAGGAAAATATATCAAAATTCAGTATACGCTCTATTGCCAAAAGTATTGGGGCACCTGTCTTTACACACACACGAACTTTAATGACATCCCATTTTTAATACATAGGCTTTAATATGGAGTTGGCCCACCCTTTGCAGCTATAACAGCTTCAACTCGTCTGGGAAGGCTGTCCACAAGGTTTAGGAGTGTGTTTATGAGGATTTTTGACCATTCTTCCAGGAGAGCATTTGTGAGGTCAGGCACTGATGTTGTATGAGAAGGTCTGGCTCTCAGTCTCTGCTCTAATTCATCCCAATGGTGTTCTATCGGGTTGAGGTCAGGGCTCTGTGCAGGCCAGTCAAGTTCCTCCACACCAGACTCGCTCATCCATGTCCTTATGGACCTTGCTTTGTGCACTGGTGTGCAGTCATGTTGGAACAGGAAGGGGCCATCCCCAAACTGCTCCCACAAAGTTGGGAGCATGAAATTGTCCAAAATGGCTTTGAATGCTGCAGCATTAAAGTTCCTTTCACTGTAAGTAAAGGGCCAAGCCCAACCCCTGAAAACCAACCCCACACCATAGTCTCCCCTCCACCAAACTTTACACTTGGCACAATGCAGTCAGGCAAGTACAGTTCTCCTGGCAACCACCCAGTTGCTTCCACTTTGTTATAATGCCACTTACAGTTGACCGTAGAATATTTAGTAGTGAGGTGACATCCTATCATGGTACCACACTTGAATTCACTGAGCTCCTGAGAGTGACCCATTCTTTCACAAATGTTTGTAGAAGCAGTCTGCATGCCTAGGTGCTTGATTTTATACACCTGTGGCTATGAAAGTAATTGGAACTGCTGAATTCAATGATTTGGAGGGGTGTCCCAATACTTTTGGCAATATAGTGTATCATGGTACAAAAATGTGATTTTGTATCGTGGTCTCATGATGCATATCCTGTGGTATTAATAACCTTTGTAATAAAAAAAAAGTCTTTAAGTTAGTATGGCAAATCATAATCAATTTTACCTCGTCAGTACAGCAGAGAGAGCCGTGCCCGATGTATCTATTTCACTACTTCAGACTGCATGCTGTGGTTTTAAATGAAAGCAGCATCTTTTTCCAGCCTCTCGAAGAGTTTACTTGTTGTTTCTAATTTTTGGTTATTACTATGAGAAATTGTTCACCTTAAAATTGATTTATGTGCCAATTATATATTTATTATGCACATTTTTGAGTTTTTATTACGTTGTGCGCTAAAAGTTTTTCCACACATTTTCTGCATTTGCATGTTACTTAACATTTGCTAATATTATACTCATTATTTTTTGCTAACCAATAAATTTACAGTATGTACCTTTATTAGCAAGAAAATGTCATATCTTTGATTCACCAAAGTAACCTCCTCTAGCAGTTATAACAGCAGAGCAAGTTCGAGGCATGCTTTCTACAAGGGACATTAAATATGGGGTGAAACGGCTAACTAGCGCATTTATAGTGCGTTTGTTTTTCTCTCGGAACTCGGAAATTCCGAGTTGAGTGACATCACGTCCGACAATCTCCCGTTTGAGTTACCCACATCTTGGAACAAACATGGCTGCCTCCATGAACACGCTGCTGTGTGTTGTTGCTTTATATTTTAGCAGATTTGGAGTGAGATTCTTTTTTTCCCGAGATACATACAAACAAGAAACACGATCTAGTCAAACCATATTAAAAGCTTTATAAAATGTTTTAGTACATTCATAGCGATTATTCTTTTTTCGCGAGGCAATCAAACTACAAACAAACCAAAGACACTAACAAGTCTGGTAAAAATCTGATATTGAATGCTAGGATACTGTTTACGGTCATGATATGGTATTCTCTAAATCGCACACGTGCAATTACATTTATAACTATTAATGCATTTAACAAAATAAACATTTTTAAAGATTTTTAAAATAGAATTACTGTTGAGTGTGTAAGCCACCATGTTGAAATTACGTCACGGGAAACTCGGTCAAGAGAATTCTGTCCGACATCAATGTCATAAAAGAGGCGTGTTTCCGACGGGAAGGGACGTTTTTCGTGATGTTTTCATTCGAGTTCCGACTTGGACAGAGAAATAATCGAATGCACCATTAAAGTTAATTGGATGTCAGACATGCACTGTTGCAAACTCCATGTTATAAAGGAAACTTTATAATTACATTTTAATTTATAGTTGTTCACTCAACTTTCCAGTGCTTAAAATTTTAAAATCTGCAGTTTATTAAATAAATTGAAAAGTGGTAAAAACCTGCGGTGTGCAAAACCTTTTGACTGGTATTGTATTCTGTGTACAACATTAATTGAACAAATAAAGGCACGCTTGTTCTCTTCAGTCGTGCTTGGGTGTAATTTTAATTTTTTTCATGTATAGTTGGTATGGAATCGTACACCCCATATTGTGCATCAATCAAATCAAGAAAAAAAGCATATTGTCCCATTCGTAGTACATTTGTAGTATCCCTGAAGCGTGGATTGTGATTCTAACCAAAAATATCGTTTGTGACATTTTGGCCATATTGCCCACCCATTCTGTAGGTATACAGTGGATAATTGAGTTATAGGTCACATTAAAGGTGGGAAATGTTTTGAAATGATTTATCATGGTCTAATTTTTTTACATCACAAAAACCTGGCATTTTAACAGGGGTGTGTACACTTTCTATATACACTGTAGGTGTAGCGGAGGTAATGGTGTCCATTGTAACAGTGTCAAACATCTATTCAAGTCATCTTGAAAAGTATCTCTGAAATATCTCCAACGAGGCCTATAATGCAAGGAATCTTGGTGACACAAACTGGTACTCTGGGTCTTCACCTGCCTGCTGCTGCTTTTCGTACAGGTGGCTTCCGGGGCGGCAGGGGTGGTGGCTTTGGTGGGGGTCGAGGAGGCGGCTTTGGAAGAGGAGGTGGAGGATTCAGGGGAGCAAGAGGAGGTGGAGGCGGCCGTGGATTCAGGGGTAAGTTAAATGTTTATGGAATTTCTTGGGGTGAATCTCATTTGATACGGAGTAGATTTAGGTTACACACACCTTAGGCCGGTTACACACACCTTAGGCCGGTCAACACAACGATTGTTAATTTTCCTCTGACATCCTTCCTACTGAGCAGCTCTACAGAAGTTTCTTCTGAAATAGTCCTCTTTAGGCTATAGATCTCCTTAGTGGAGCTGCTCATGAACGTTGAGTATGTGAGCCGTGTTTGTGTCGCATCACTTGACACTTTGTAAGTGCAAAAGAGTGAACAACTTGCTTGCAAAATATCACTGTGACAGTGAAGTAGTGCAATAAAACAAGATGACACAATCCTGCAGTAGAAAGTATATTGGATATATTGGATGGTATCTTGTAATGTGCAATCTCTGTACCTGTTAAATATCCATACTGAGTATGCTGCATACTGTATAGTGCATACTGTGTGTACTAACTCATCTTTCATATTGTAATTCATGCTGTATATTCAGAGAATGTAAACTTTCACTTTTGCATATGGCATGCAGCGGTGGCTCCTCACCTTATACTTCTTGTAGTTGCTAAACTACATTTCATTGTCTTTGTTCCTGTACCTGTGCAATGACAGTAATGTATGTTTTTTTTTTTTTTGTGACCCGGTTGCAGCACATGTAAGGTCCGCGTGGGTTAGGTTTGCCTCCTGACGCTGTTCTCTGTCACAGGTGGGAGGTGATTCAGGCACACGTCACTCGCGGTCCTGGGCTCCACTGCACATGCCCAAAGGAGCAGCTCTTCCTCGTCGGATGCTTCTTCCTGGACACGCTGGCCGATTCCCACCTTACTGCCTTCCGTTTTTAAGTATTGACTGTTCTATCTGTTCTGCCCACCTCACATCTATGTGTACAGAGGGATCCTTTTCTAATTTAACTCACAAGTCATTTGTTTTTAAGCATCATCAGATATTTTTGGGCATTGAAGATAAATGTTAAGGTGTTTTTTGTTGTTTTTAAATTTGGTATGGATGTTTTAATTCAAGAATGAATCCTGAATTGTTAGGTATTTCAGTCAGTACATTTCCATTGTTTGCCTGCATTGCCCACGGTCTCCCCTCCTTTTTGTGCCTGAAATTATCCTGCTTTGAAGAATGAAAGTGTTTGCAAATAAAACTTTTGCATATTTTCAGTGCTACCTTGGTTGTGTTACACTTGTAACTTTTTTTTTCTTTTGATGATAGACTGAATTATGTGCTGAAAAGTAGTTCATAATTAAAAAAAATAATGTTATGATGTTGATTTGGTAAATAGGGACTGCTACAGTTTATGCACTTAAGCTAGGGTAGAGTGTAATTATGGTGTTAGAGATTGTCTTTGATTACAGGCAGAATGGGGGCCTAAGTGGATTGTGCCCCCACTGCCTCCAGGTTGGGGGTCTGGTTGCAGACCCTGGGTGTGTGTGCATTTTGCACTCTCCTCGTGTCTTCATGGGTTCCCTGTAGGCATGTAATGATTCCCCAACTCATGATTCAGTTCCCACCATATTTTTGGGAAAAAAATAAAAGTGGATATTTTTCACATTCTCAAGTTAAATATTCCTTTTGTTAAATTAATAATAAAGGTTGGTATAAAATATGCCCCATTAACTCATTCCTTTTCTTAAAAATGAAAAAAGTTCTTCACAAATAGGCCTTTTCTTAACTAATTATGAACATTTGTTAAGGTTGTAGTCAGGCTTAAACATAAAATAATAATTTTACCACTACTGTATCTGCGTTTGTCATTCCGTGGTAAATGTGCCAGTTGCATTGGTTGCTGGTGTGAGACAGGCCAAGTTATTACACCATCTGCTGTCTAAACAGAACAATTACAACTAGGAAAAACTTGGATGATGATGATGGTAATAATAGGTTCATTTATTACCATGATTCAAATCGTCCTAAATTTGTACTGCGACTTATTGCATGCCTAGCTACCCCAAAAATATGCAGTTAGGAAAGTCTGTGTCTAAATTGCCATTGTGTGTGATTATGTGAGTGTGTCTTCCAAGGAATTTTGTTCCAGGTGTCTTGTGCCTTTTGCCCTGTACTTCCTGGGATAGACTCCAGGTTTGCAGTCAGCCTTTATTGGATCGATAGACTGACTATTCAAATGAAATGAATCTGCCATCACCACCTCCGTTGAAAAAATTCCCTGGTCACCCTCACGGATTGCTCTGAAAAAAATGTACAGGCGTTCCTTTACTAAACTTATAGAGAAATCCCAAATATTAGGTAAATATCTACTAGTTTTCAAAGTACAGCCCTAATTAATTTCATGGATTTTACCAAACAAGTCGTTCAGTCCAACTTGCAACGTTCATAGCTCTATTGATACAACATGTACAGCTTTGAAAGTTTTTGACTAAGGTTAATTCTTTTGTAGATTTCAAAAACAAAATCAGATATCTGATTGCTGTCTGGGTATTCTGGGTGATTTTATAACCCTTGTGGTTTTCTGCATGACCAAGGCTGATGTCTGACTTGGTGCTCGGGGTCATGAAGGGTGATCTGGATGGTATCAGTCCTTCATTTATGAAGCAAAGGTCCGGAAGTAAGTAGTCTTTTTATA